>JAJJWW010008725.1:0-440098 GCA_023531295.1 Papaver armeniacum | reverse complement strand
GATAACCAAATGATGGGATATGTTCCTATACCAACTCTTATAGCCTGGAGAATTTTCATTACCTCGGGTGACAGGTCTACCAGTGTTAATAATGAACTCACTCCTCTTATCCCAGTTATCAGGAACAGTAGGTGGCCCTGAGTGAACTATCGTGAGATTGTCACCACTAGAAGAGCATAACTCCAACTCCAATTTGCAATAATCACCGAAGGAATCCATTGGTTGATGTTGTATATGCCCGTGTTGTCGCATTACCCTAGAGGGGTTGTACATCACATATCCTGTGGGGTGCCACAACGGTCCAAACTAAAGGGACAAGTCCGACCGAACTCTTATATGCCCACCAGATCGATCTTCCTTGTATGGATCAAAGCATACGTCCGAGGCATTCATTTGGTCCAAAATATCCCTCATGCGAACCAACTGCTGCTCTTTTGACCTAGAACGGTTGTCTTCGAAGATATATTTTTTTCCTCTAGGATTACCTTTGCGCCACTCCGGGTTCTCTCCGGCCAAATTCAGGATGGGGAAGTGGTCATAGATCCATGCCTATATAAATAAGAAAACAAGTATTAGGAAATTGACTCTAAACAATCGGAAGTAAAAGTACATAAATTGAAACCGAATACACATATTCGGAAGTAAGTGATCACCGAATATGGAGTGGTTCGGAGGATAACCATATGTAGATCCTACCGAATATGCATCATTTGGAGTTCAGTAAACTCAAGTTTATTGGTCTATAATTTCGGTAGTAATTTCCAAATATTAAGAACCGATTCTAAATAATCGTAAGAAAAATTAAGTGATGTATTTCCGAATAAACTACATTCGGAGGCTAGATATGTGTATATCTTACCGAATATGCATCATATGGAGTTCAGTAAACTTGTTTTTGGGGCCTATATATTCGGTAATAATATATCAACATTAAGTAACGATTATAAATAATCGGAAATAAAACTAAGTTACTGGTTTCTGAATAAACTATATTCGGTAATTAAAAATATGTTATGCCTACCGAATATGCATCATTTAGGGTTCAGAATATGCATCATATGTACCGTCTACCGAATAACTATAGATGGACTTATAGAGTTAAAAAAAAAACCTGCAATAGAGCCACGTTCCCGGCAACTTGTCTAGTTCCTCGCCTCGACGCCTTTCTCAACTCTTCCATCAAGAATGCTAGGCATGCCGTTCCCCAAGAATAGTCACCGACTTTATGGAGAGGATCTAAAAGTTGTATAAGGTTGGCGTCGATCCGGTTGCCAGAAGTATTGGGGAAAATGACACATCCCAACACACAAAGGAGATATGCGGTGGCCGCGTGGTTCACTTGCTCATCAGTTAACGTTCCTTTCTTTTCTTTATCCAAGGTGCCTCGGTACAAATCCATCAAAACACTAATGTTGATTTGTCTAGTTATATAACTTGCATGCCTCCCAAACTCTTGTCTTGATGTTTCTTCATCCCAACCTAAGCACTTTTTATTTAGAGCATAAAGTTGTTCCCAAGTTAATTGCTTTGTGTAGTTCAACTTCACAGCTTTGCCTTGGTCAGGGAGGTTAAGAATCTGCAGAACATCATTAGGGGTAATCGCCATCTCCCCAAACGGCATATGAAAGGTGTCCGTCTCAGGATATATTCTCTCCACGAACGCCGATATAGCCACACGATCATGTTCCAAATATGAATTATCGGCAGCAGCAGCTAACCCCGAGTTGGCTATAATAGTCTTGAACCTTTCACATTCACCGGATAAAGGCCAATCAAGCATTTTTGTTGGTGCGGCGGTGGGTTTGAGAAGACGAACCGCATCTTGATGATACTATTAAACACAAGAAAAATGTTTAAAGTAAATACAAAAACCCTTAAGACAACTATTACGATAGAACACATAGGATACGATTATTATTACCTCGGTTTCGTATATGTCTTTGGCCCAGGAGTCTTTGTATCCAAATAGAAATTTTCCTCCATCCGCCGGTAGCCCAAGGATTTTGCCTGCTGGAATATTCTTCACCTTCAACTGCTCAGGGACAAGATGTTTTGCTTTCTTAGCAATATCTTTTTTTTCACCTGCTCCTCCTTTGTTGGTTTTTTTGGCTTTTTGGGTACCACTTGGTTGACCTTCTTCTTGTACTGTTGGCACTGGATCAATTGGTTCAATTTCATGGTGGGATATAACTTGTGAACCAGTTACTTCTACACTTTGTTGAGTGGCTTGTTGAGCACTTGGTTGCACCGCTTGTTCACTTCCTTGTGGACCAGTTGCTTCTACACCTTGTTGAGTGGCTTGTTGAGCACTTGGTTGCACAGCTTGTTCACCGCCTTGTGGACCCGCTTGGTTCTACACCTTGTTCAAAGACTTGGTTGCACCCCTTGTTGACCGCCTTGTTGTTCTACACTTTGTTGAGCACTTGAATTAGACTTGGCACTCCTTTCTCTCCCAAGCACTAGCTGACACTTTCTTACTCCCTTCTCGACGAGGCCCTAAGTCGCCTAATTTTGGGGCTTGCTTAGCGCGACTTTGTCTAAACAACAAAAAAAGGAACAATGTTTACAAACTACACAATCGGAAGACAGAGTACACAACTAAAACCCGAATTTCAAAATTCAGAAGTAAGAAGATATATTTTGCTCTCGAATACAAAACAATCGGAAAAAAAGTAAATATATGTGCAACCGAATAATCATCAATTGGAGTTCAGAAACTATAAATTTTTCTACCTATACAATCAGAGGCATAAAACATTATATTCTCTTCCGAATATTTGCTATCCCCAAAATGGGATTTTGCCAAAATCAAAATTTTGAGAATTGTGAAATCATATATATATATATATATATATTCGGTAGAATGTCCACTACCGATTACTTAAAGATATTCGGAAGGAAACAAATTCATTAAACTACCTTTTTTTTTTTTGTACACACGAAGATATGAGAAACAATATTCGTAAGTTAAACTATAAATACATCTCCCGAATATAGATTATGTTCTTCGGAAACGAAGAACACGACTACATTCTAAGTCAGCTAGCATGAATATCTACCGAATCTGGTTAAATAACCGAAAACCTCGATTCGTCGAATTAAAACGAAAAAAACCGAAAAATTGATAAACTCTTACCTAATTGGGGCCATTTGAAGTTTCCGGAGTGTTTGACTATTAGAATCGCCACCACCAACTACATCTGTGGCTTCGTGTTCTTTGTCATTTTCAGAAACAATCTCTTTATTTCTTGCCAAAATTCCAATTTTTGGATCGATACCGCGAGGAACGTTTTTAGTTTTAGGTCTGTGGTGTTCATCATCCTTACCCATTGTTTTATAAACGAATCGACAATGTTTTGATTTTATGATTCACGACGACAATGAGTTGAATTAAACGAGGGGAATTTTTTTTTTCCTCCACAATCGGGAGTGAAGGGGAAGAGCAGAAGAAGAAGAGTTGAAATGGGTTGAAAAGAATTTGATTTGGTTTTTATTTTAATTTTACTAGAAGGGCATTTAGGTAACTTCAATGTCCTATAGAATATCCCTTAACTAGTGTCCTAGGCTGGGTATAAATTCTTGGGCCCTAATTCCTTTTGAGTGGCCCCTAATGACGCAAGGATCTTTAACCCTAGAACTAAAAATGATTAACCCATTTGAAAACGTTAAATCCTACCAAAAGCTAGTCGAACAAAAAGCTAGTCTTCCTTCGTACGCGTCGAAGTGGACATACAGTCATCTTTCCCTCCTCCAGATTCCGAAAGAGAAGCAGCCTTCAGACTTCTTCTTGAATGAGAGAAACTAAAAGCTTCTGACTGCAATAACTGGATGCTTTTTTAGGTTTCTCATTCAGTCCAAAGGTACTCTTTTATCTCCTTTATTGTCTTCAATTTTTCATCACTACCTACTGCAAAAACTAATTCTAGTGAACTAATATCACTGCTTTATGAATTTCGAAGTATTTTTTTAGACTAAACTTTGACCTCAGATTGCTTAACTAATCGGTTTCATGTTGATTTGTTTGAGTGGATTTTATTCAATGTCTTTCAATTTGTTTGAATCTTTAAGTCTGTTTTAGGATTTGATGTGTATTCTGATTGATTTTTAGGGAAGAATTTCTTATCTTCTGTCGAAATTCATGGATCATAATCATAATTTTAGCAGCAGCTGTAGTAGTGGTATTGATACATCATCTCCAAATGTAAGCCAAGTGGATGAGATTAATTTTCCTGATGCGGTTCTCAAGTACATAAATCAGATGCTCATGGAAGACAGCAATGAAGAGACGAATTATATCTTCCAAGAGGACTCGCCAGCTCTTCAATTTGCAGGAAAACCATTTTATGAAATCCTCGGCGAGGGATACTCCACTTCTTCTCCTGATAGCAACCCTGAGATTCAAATTGACAATTTTACTCATTACAGTGGTAGTGAGAATGCAGTTGAACCTAGTTGGAGTGGTGAATTTGGTGCATATGAATTGCTGGCTAATAATACCCAAAGTGTTCCCAGTGATTATACTTTTCAGGCGGCTCCTCAATTGTCTTATAACCTTCCAAACAGTTTTAATTCTGCTGGAGAAGGGATAGTAGAGTCAGGGGTGGGTAGGGTTCAGGTTCCTGATGTGCATTCAGAGAGTGAATCCATTTTGCAGTTCAGAAAAGGTGTCGAGGAAGCAAATAAGTTTCTTCCAGATGATAATAACCTTATTATTAACATGGAGCGTAATGGTTTTTTTAACGGTGAGAGTAAGAAAGAAGGCGGTGAAGCCAGTGATGTAGTCGTTGAGTTGGACAAGGATGTGCCGCAGATTTCATCATATGGGTCGAGAAAAAAGAAAAATGTGCACAGGGAAGATATAGATTTAGAAGGGCAGAGTAATAAGCAATTGGCAGCAGTACAGACAGCAATGTTTGATATGGTATTGATTTGTAATGGAGAAAATGGGGAGAAGGCGAATTCAGTTCTCCGTGAATCCTTGAAAATTGAAACTAGCAAGAACTCGCGCCAAAATGGTGGAAGGTCCCGCAGTAAGAAACAGACCGGCAAAAGGACCTGGTGGATCTACAGACCCCACTCATTCGTTGTGCACAAGCTGTTGCTGCTGGTGATTGTACGACTGCTAACGAATTGTTGAAGCAGATTAGACAACATTCTTCCCCTTCCGGAGACGGTTCACAAAGGTTAGCTCATTGCTTTGCTTATGGTCTCGAGGCACGTTTGGCTGGATCCAGGAGCCAGATTTACACGTCTCTCCCTCACAAGACACCATCAGTTGCTGATTTGCTGAAAGCTTATCAGCTTTTTATGGTTGCACTCCCCTTCCAGAAGATATCAAATATCTTTGCAAACCTAACAATCAGTCATCTGGCTGAAAATGCTACCACTCTTCACATTATAGATTTCGGCATCCTTTATGGTCTCCAGTGGCCTTGCCTTATCCGACACCTTTCGAAGAGAAAGGGTGGCCCACCTAAACTCCGGATTACGGGGATAGAATTACCTCGTCCTGGTTTCCGTCCAGCTGAAAGGGTTGAAGAAACAGGTCGTCGTTTAAGAGATTATGCCGAAGAACTCAATGTTCCATTCGAGTACCATGGGATTGCTCAGAGATGGGAAACCATTCAACTTGAGGATCTCAAGATTAATAAAGATGAACTTCTTGTCGCCAACTGTATGTATCGAGCAAGGAACTTACTTGATGAGAGTGTGATATTGGACAGTCCAAGGGATGCTGTTCTGAATCTGATAAGGAAGATGAATCCCAGAATTTTCGTCCACGGGATTGTGAATGGTACCTACAATTCTCCATTCTTTGTTACACGGTTCCGGGAAGCTCTCTTTCACTTTTCTTCTATGTTTGATGCGCTTGAAACAATTGTCCCCCGTGAAAATCCTGAAAGGATAATCATTGAGAGAAATTTCCTTGGAAAAGAGGCTTTCAACATCATAGCATGCGAGGGATCAGAGAGGGTTGAGAGGCCAGAAACTTTTAAGCAATGGCAGTTGAGGAATATAAAGGCTGGATTCATGCAACTCCCACTGAACATAGATATCATGAAGAAGGCGAAAGAGCAAGCAAGATTATACTACCATAAGGATTTTGTTATAGAAGAAGATAGCCGGTGGTTGCTGCTAGGATGGAAGGGAAGAATCATCTTTGCCATATCTTCTTGGAGGCCATCGTAAGACTTTTTGATGCAATAAAAATTGCACTCTTCCAGTCAGTATTCATGAAGGTAATGTTGTATCTAAGGGCTGCAGAGAATATTTGGTACAATTCCATACCCAGTGTAAAGAGAAATAGATGCAAGGATTGTTTCCCTCATCCAGGTACTCGTGAAGGAAGTGATGCTACTGCTTCTGCAAATGATTGACAAGAATTTGGAATTTCATGGTCAGTTGATCACCGTTTTAGTATCCCTGATAATCATTTGTAATGTTGAAAAAGTGCATCATGAAAGCACTGTTGTGTGTGTGTGCATGGAAATTATTAAGTTAAAAAATTAACACTTTGGAACAATGTAGCTTGTTTTTAAGAGTGACGAAATTAATTCGATAAGCATGTATTTCTATTGTATTGCTTTTATTATTTGCAGCGTCCTTTTTCTCCAGGTCCAGCTCCACCCAGCCCGTGTCTACCTCATATCCTGCAAGGCCGTGCGAGGAAGCAACATCTCCCATATCTTCAGAGCCATTTCATTCAAGACGTAAACATTCCAGATGGAACCCTGGTTGCCCCATTAACTTCATTCACTAAAATATGGCGTTTGGTCAATAATGTAACGATTCCGTGGCCCTGCGGATCAAAACTGGTATGGAACGGGGGATACCAGTTTTCTACTACTGCTTTAGTTTCTGCTGCAGGTGAGATTTTCTTTTAGTCAGCTGTTTTTTGCATATTGATTATAAAGAATCTTATTTGGTTCACCCTTATCCAGTCGCGTGTTTTCAGAATCATGATATATCTTTGTGTATTTCTTTCTTATCTTGTTTCTTTTCTTGGGGATTGCCTGGATGTGGGAGTAAGTTGTAAGTTGGAACATAAATCTGATTCTGACTGCATCCAAAATTTCAGATCCCTGGTGATGGATGCCCTGTGGGAGCAGAGCTAGACATTGCTATATTATTTCTTACTGGAGGATGATGTCACCTTCTGGTGAAATGTTTGGGGAGCGGATTTGGGTACTGATCAAGGTATGCTTACAACATTGTCTTACTTGGGGATGATTCCAATCAATGCTTTTATTAATGTTTTCTAAATGGTGACAGGTTGATACTCACTACTTGACTCTGTGTCGGACTTGAAGGTTCCACCATTGAGTAACGCTAAGCCAAAAATCCAGATTATAGACATGAACACTGCCTGTGGATATTTGAATTGTGATAAAAATGCTGATTCAGTGAAGCCAATGGTTGATGAAGTCATGAGTGAGAAAGAGCTTGATGTTGATGGTTCGAGTTTTAGCAATTCAGTTCTCATTTCTCCAGAAGTAGCTCCAGCGTTGCCATCTTACCCAGTCATTCCACCTCTTAGGATCCTCTACCTGTTGTGTCTGATGCACGAACCTTCAGTGTAGAAGGCAATGATATTAATAGGGGTGTACATCGGGCCGGGCAGGCCAGCCCAAGCCCGATTATAGCACAGGCCGGGCCGGACGGGCTTGTAGTCCTTACTACCCATTAAGTTTAACAGGCCGGGCCGGGCAATAACAAAAATTTAATGCCCATGGCCCGTCCATACCCGTGAAACAATACAGGCCAGGCCAGGTCGGGCCGGGCAGGCCTCGGGCCCAAGAGATAATTCAAAATTTTAAAGTATATATGTTTGTTTTTTTTTGGCTTGACATGAATGATGATATATTTAAGTAACTATACCCTGAAATGATTAGTAAAATTTTGAAACGATTTATCTCTTATATTCATTAATTTTCATAATGTAATCTCGTTGAATTTTCTCTAACCCATGACTATAAATTGTCCACATTTCTTATAGAAATTTAAGTTCTTGAGAAATCCATCACACTAGTAGAAAACTTTAATTCGAGGCTATATGTTTGTTTTTTTGGCTTGATGAATGATGATATAACTAAACAAATGATAGTTCAAGCAATTCATATTCATTAATGTGAAATGTAATTCGGGACTTTTCTCCAATATTTGAACAAATTTAAGTTCTGTCCGCCCACTTATAATTATCGGGCAGGCGGGTAACTAAACAAAGCTCTGCGGTTAATGACAACTCCAATATTTGAACAAAACCTGACCCACTTATAATTATCGGCGCCCATGGGCGCCCATGGGCTCCTTCGGACCCGGGCGGTACATGGCAGGATGCAGGCTTGTGGGCATTCTGTACACCAATGTTGAGGGGACACTTCTGGAGGAGCATGGCAGATATGGGCTTTAAGGAGATTGACTTGACCAAAGCGATCTTGCGTCTGAAAGAGTACAACCTAGACTAGACCAGTCGTTGGATGATCTCTTTGGTGTTTCTGAGTTGCACCACTTTTTCTTTTAAGATGCATCATATGTTATTCACTTCAATATTTGAAAACTGAGTTGGAGACTTACTTTTATTTTTGATTTTTGCAGGGATTTCCACAAACAAAATATTGCTGATGAAGAATGGATGAGCAAGTCGTTATGGACCCGTTGCAGGGGAGAAAACCGAGCAGAAATCTGTCTTTTAACTCTTGATTTTATATATTTGTGGATATTTATGGATTTGTGGAGGACTAACACTATCTCCTAGTAGATGGTAACTGATACTGTCACTTGCAAATGATACATGGGTTGGAGTTTTATATTATTGTCTTTTGGATTTGACGTGGGAATATTATAATCTAGTGGTACTCCTGCTTTCCCATTATTTTTCAACTTCTTCATTTTTCAAAGCAATGCACCACCAACGAGACCTTCTCCGCAACCTCAAATCTTCAACTTAAGCAGTCTGTATGACAACTTCTTTTGGTGGCAAGATCTTTTTAGTTAAAGAGTATAGGGCAAATGACAAAGGTGAAAAAAAAAAACTACACATTTTTAGTTTACCTGTAAATTTGAAAACTCAAAGAAGAGTCGGAGTGAGACTTCACTCCAGTATGACACATTTTACACCCCACCAAGAAAATAAAAAAAAATGCACAAAAAATGAAAGAACCACGAGAAGAATTTTCTCAGCGTCAACTCTGAATGCAATTAGTAATAGTTATTACCCACCAAGTGTGGAAATTGAATTTCATTTTTCTCTTTTTATGTTTATGGAAATTGATTTAACTCATTAAGACGTCAGATTTTGATGATATAGACAATTTAATTAAATTTTCTAATCATGTTTATGTTGTTAATTACATTTTTAATTCATGAATTTGTCCAAAACAACACGTATGACAATATTACTGGTAGATTCGAGCTTTATGAATCACAATATCTTTAGTTTAAATTAGATAATTTTCGTAAATGTGGATGCATACATCAATTAGAACCACCGAGTCAATGGTTAATTTGGAACCATTTTTTCTATAACTGGACAAACTCAGTACCACTTCTCTAGGCCATACCAAAATTCGGTACAAAGTTCTCTTGAGTTAGGTCAATTAAGGAGAAATCTTGGTGATGCTTTGGTTTTTTCTCTCAAGTGTAGGTGTATATAGTACGAAATGAAGCCACATTGTTACATGAAATTTGCACATTTATGACTCCAATTCGAAAATAAGCCCATTTAAGACACTACTACTAGTGATAAGTGATAACTCTCAAGTACAGTGGATTATGATGACAATATTAATGCTTTGGTAGTATCTATTGGGGGCATAATACAAGATTATTACACATTGATTATTCTGTGAGCTGTCGAATTAATTGATTATTTGTGAGCTGTCGAATTAAATAAAATATTACACAAGTACAACAAGGAAAATCTTTCAAGCCTCAACGGCATTCATTTTAATTTGTCATTCTTTCCCTCTACAGATCCTATATATACTCACCAATAACCATTGTGTTTCGGACAAAAACATCTCTTTCTTTCCTATCATCCTGTGTTTATTGTCTCCGATCTTGTTTTTGTTTTTTCCTTTGTTTCAATCATGGCAAGGAAGAAGATAAAGCTTGCTTATATTGCTGATGCTAATGCAAGGAGAGCAACATTCAAAAAGCGAAGAACTGGCTTGTTGAAGAAAGTAAGCCAACTGAGTACTCTATGTGATGTGAATGCTTGTGCAGTCGTTTACGGACCATATGATCGACAACCAGAAATATGGCCACAGCAACCGGAAGCACATGGCGTGATCACGAGGTTCAAGAGATCGAGAGAGGAACAGTTCGCGGATGCGAAGAAACAATTAAATCCAGAAAGCTATACTAGAAGTCAGATTGGGAAGATAAACGAACAGTTTTACAAACACCGAAGAGAAAACCATTATATGGAACTTAATTGGATGTACAATCATGCTCTGACTGGTCAGTATTTTATACCTGATGGTGACTTATCTGATTTTGCTTCATTTCTTGGAGAAAAAGAGAGACAAGTTCAACAAAAATTGGCAAAATTAAAAAAAGCTCCAACACCAGTGGTACAAACTACTGTGGCTAATACTGGTGGTAGTGCTATTTTCACTGCAACTAATGCTAGTGAGGTTAGTACTATTGACATCCCTAATTTTAACCCTAATTTTATTAATGCTGAGGGATCTGGTAACGCTAATTTTATTAGTGCTGAGGGATCTGGTATAAATGGTGGTACTGTGACTGGCGGTGCTATGTATGGTGAAGTTGCCAACCATCATAATCAAGATTATGGTGTTATTATTAATGGTACTGGCGGACAAGAAATGTTGGCGTCAGATGCAGCCATGGAAGCCTTACAAAGCCAATCATTTTTCATGGATGCAACTAACCCACCTTCTGTTGTTCAGCCTGGTGACCAATTAATAGTGAATTATCTTGAAGGTTATCCGGACAATGATCAGATGCTGATGCAGGGAGGCATTCCAACACCATATACTAACGATGGTTTCCTTGAAGTCGCCAACCATCATAATCAAGATTATGATGTTATTACTAATGGTACTGGTGGACAAGAAATGATGGCATCATCTGCAGCCATGGAAGCCTTACAAAGCCAACAGTCGTTCATGGATGCAAATGAGCCACCTTCTGTTCTTCAGCCTGGAGAACAATTAATAGTGAATAATATTGAAGGTTATCCGAACAATGATCAGATGCTGATGCAGGGAGGCATTCCAACACCATATACTAACGATGGTCTCCTAGAAGACATCATCGTTGCCTCCGGCAGTCAGATAATGATGCCTGCTAATAACTCTTATGTTCCCATGAACAGTATCGATACAGACATGAACAGTATTCAGATGATTAATTTCATCAATGGGCAGTTTTATCCTGCGAATGGTTTTTGAATATGTTTGTTTTCCTTTGGTTTATTTGTGTGGTCCTCTCCTTTTAGTCGAGTAAGAGAAATATATTCTTGAAAGAACATCATTCCGTTGAGTAGGTCCTTAGGTTTTTTTTTTTTGATTTGTGTGGAAGCATTAGGGTTTTCTTTCATGTTTGCGTGGGGTGTCTTAGATAATAAAACTATGCTTGAAATGATAAAGGTCTCATGTAATACCCTCCGATCTATGAACAAATTGATTTAATACAAATGAGATCTTACATCCATTTTTTGGAATTGTATATACGGTTTATTATCCTTTAGATTATTTTCCCCCACGAATCTAAGTACATTTTATATCCGTTATATTTTGTTATTATTATCCAAAGTTATCCCCACAAAAACGTGAATTTTTCGGAAACCCTAATAGATTTACACTAAAATTTAAAATGAAGTGGGTATCGTGCATCCACGTGTCTCTATATGGCTCTTTCAACAAAGACCCAAAGTTGTCAACAAAAACCCCCTAAACAAAGTAAGAACCAAAAAACAAAGTAAGAAGAACCAAAAACACAGCTAAAAACCAAGCAGTAAAAAAAAAACTCAAAGACCTATTTTTTTCGTTGCAAGAGTCAGTTTTCCTCTACTAAGAGACAGATTCGGCATGCTCGAGAATCCGTTCCACTTGATTCTATCCAACTCTTCCTATGTTTTGGATTTTTCTGCTTTTCGACCATCCCACTGAAGATATTCTTTATAATGTTTTCTTTCCCTCCCTTGTTCACCCCTAATAATGTACTCACCTGCAGAATTCTATCAGCATTTTGCTCCCTAGTCAAGGGTTTTCTGCTAGATATTTCTTCAAAAGCTTTAATCTTCTTTGAAATATCTATGCCATCATTGTCTGTCTCGTATTCCGACTTTTATTATGAGCTTTCACCAATATCCAGTGTTGTAGGGTTTTAATATCATGATATTGATCTTTACCAATTTCCTCTTTACTATCATCTTCCAAAATTTTGGGCAGGTATAGGTGCAGCAGTTCCACCATCAAGTTTTGATTCAAGAATTCAAAATGGGCTCATGAGACAAACAAGAACCTTCTTAGACAGTCTCTCTTTAATTTCTACTTGAGTTTTTAGATCTTCTTATACTTCTTATTTTTTATTCTCGTTTTCTAATAAATTTTTAACCATTTTTCTTCACAGAAACAACAGTTAATTGGATCAACAACTAGACAACATATCTGCCATCTTACTTTGAGAAATAAACGATATTTCTCGTATATAACCCGCTTACCCATGAACTTAGCTATATCGAAAAATTTGACGGGTGATGACCACCACAATGTATCGAAGTAAACTAAAATAAATATAAAGGCGCGCAATACCTCTATTTTTTTTTTGAAGGAAAAACAAATTTCATTAATTTGTTCGGCAGAGTTTTACAAATAACTTGAGTACATCGATGAAGAAATTACAGTAAAAAGTACAAATAAAGATAAGATCTCCTAAAACAGAAGAACTAACAAAGTACACTAAAGGTACCCCATACACATATTTCCATGAGGATATCGATGTTTTCCTAATGGTTACTAACTTCATGTTGAACCATTTTGATTTTTGAATCTTTAATTTATATTCTGTGATCTTCAAATCTTGAATCTCCATTAAAAAGGAGTAATATGCCTTGAACATCTTAATCAGCATCATCACCGGTAGCCATGGATCCTGGACATAAATGTTTGGATCTGAGTCACGCCGGAATGAAACATCTTTGATGATATACCCGTGTATATCTCTGTAAGTGAAAAAAATCGCCACGAAGGCTATTGATATATGCTAAAATAGCATATAATAAGAGATCATAATGGCAATAACAAGCCATTAGACTATTATAAAGAAAGAAATAGAAAAGAAAAAGGGAATTAAACCCTAAATTATTGTACATCTGTACATCAGCAATTAAGTTTTATTTAGATAATAATCCTAATATTACTGTTGTCAAATCTATCATGAATCCTAAGAATCAAAATAGATTTGACAACACAAGATTTATATAAAGAGAATTTAGTTTTCTGTAAAAAAATAGGGAAAGAGAAGAAAACGGTTGATGGAGATTTATTAGGAAAAAACGGTTAAGGAATTGCGGAGCGTTTCTGGGAAAACTTCACCCAGCAAGAGAGAGAAGGAATTTTCAGATCTGAAGAAAGATGCGCAATACCTCTAATGATTAGAGGTTACTTCCGCCCACAAACATTTATATAATGCCACAAAGGTTAGTTACTGTTGATGGTGGTTTTTAAACAAGGGGTAAAATCGTAAAACCCCATGACCTAGTGTTACCCGCAACACATTAACTAAGAGCATTTAACTCGGGGTAAATAATTAATAGGGGTATTTTTTCAAAATACCGCATTAGGAGTTTTCACCACGAACCCTAATTCCAAAACCAAGCCGCACACGCGCACCATGGCAACAATGCCAAACCAAGCCGCACACTGCGCACCATGGCAACAATGCCAAACCAAGCCGCACTGCGCACCATGGCAACAATGCCAAACTAAGCCGCACATCATGCGCACCATGGCAACAATGCCAAGCCAAGCCGCACACTGCGCACCATGGCAACAACGCCAAAACCAAACCGCACACTGCGCACCATGGCGACGACGCCAAAACCAAACTACATATCGCACTCATTGGCAACCATGCCAAACTAAGCCGCTACTGCCATTGGCGCATGCCAAATATAGCGCCCTAGGCTTGCAAAAACGTGCAACTAGGTCAACATGGCCGTACGTGCCATTGGCACATGCCAACACGTACCACAAGCCATATTTCCAAGCCGCTATGCCATTGGCGCATGCCAAATATAACGCCCTAGGCTTGCAAAAACGTGCAACTAGGTCAACATGGCCGACGTGCCATTGGCACATGCCAACACGTACCACAAACCATATTTCAAGCCGCTATGCCATTGGCGCATGCCAAATATAGCGCCCTAGGCTTGCAAAACGTGCAACTAGGTCAACATGGCCGTACGTGCCATTGGCACATGCCAACGCGTACCACAAGCCATATTTCCAAGCCGCTATGCCATTGGCGCATGCCAAATATAGCGCCCTAGGCTTGCAAAACGTGCAACTAGGTCAACATGGCCGTACGTGCCATTGGCACATGCCAACGCGTACCACAAGCCATATTTCCAAGCCGCTATGCCATTGGTGCATGCCAAATATAGCGCCCTAGGCTTGCAAAACGTGCAACTAGGTCAACATGGCCGTACGTGCCATTGGCACATGCCAAAGCGTACCACAAGCCATATTTCCAAGCCGCTATGCCATTGGCGCATGCCAAATATAGCGCCCTAGGCTTGCAAAACGTGCAACTAGGTCAACATGGCCGCCTCAGTGCCATTGGCACATGCCAACGCGTACCACTTAGCCATATTTCCAAGCTCTATGCCATTGGCGCATGCCAAATATAGCGCCCTAGGCTTGCAACACGTGCAACTAGGTCAACATGGCCGTGCGTGCCATTGGCACATGCCAACACGTACCACAAGCCATATTTCCAAGTCATACTATGCCATTGGCGCATGCCAAATATAGCGCCCTAGGCTTGCAACACGTGCAACTAGGTCAACATGGCCGTACGTGCCATTGGCACATGCCAACACGTACCACAAGCCATATTTCCAAGCCGCTATGCCATTGGCGCATGCCAAATATAGCGCCCTAGGCTTACAAACCATGCAACCTAGGCCAAGTCGGCACGCATGCCATTGGCACATGCCATCATGCTCATTGGTAGCTTTTCCTACCAAGGCCACGGCCTACTATGACCCACGCATGCCATTGGCACATGCCAACATGCTCGCCGGTAGCTTTTTCTACCAAGGCCACGGCCCTAATGGCCACGCATGCCATTCGCACATGCCAAACACACCCCGGTAGCCTAACTTGCAAACCGTGCAACCTACCACCAAGGCATTCGCACATGCCATTGGCATATGCCAAACACACACCTGTAGCCTAACTTGCAAACCGTGCAACCTACCACCAAGGCATTCCGCACATGCCATTGGCACATGCCAAACACACACGCCGGTAGCCTAACTTGCAAACCGTGCAACCTACCACCAAGGCATCTCGCACATGCCATTGGCACATGCCAAACACACACGCTGGTAGCCTAACTTGCAAACCATACAACCTACCACCAAGGCATTCCGCACATGCCATTGGCACATGCCACGCACGCCACTAGCAGCTCTGGCATTACCACTTGCGCTCAAGTACAACCCGCAACAAGGGCATTCCGCACATGCCAATGGCACATGCCACACGCGCCACTAGCGAAGACCACTTGCACTCAAGGTGCAACCAACGAGATATCAACACAAGGCGGGATGCTTTCCGGGGTTTTGGTTTTGGCGGTCACAGCTTGCAGCGTACACTACGCTCACATTAAGAAAGCGTGAAAAGGAATAAAGCGGTCAAATAAATGAGGAAATAATGGTGAAAACGTTTTCACCCATTAACACCATGCGGTTACCACCTCCTCCCATTATTTCACCCTTTACTCTCTTCCTTCATGAGGCTGTGTACGTTTCAATCTCGACTTGTATAAATAGGTCTTACCTATTTCCACCCCGACAACAAGTCTCGGTCGGAGAAAAATACTACACTCTCGGAAAGGCAACTTTGCAAGCTCTCCAAAAAAGCTTTCATCTCTTGCAAGCTTCCTAAGCTTTCACTTTCGATACAAGTCGAGACATTACTCTCCCGAACTATTCTCGGTCTCAACACCTTTCTTTGCTTCCCTCCCCAAATCAACCCTTCTCCTCCACTTTGTGACCGAAGCAAGTCCTGGAACGGCCATTTCTTGGTTTAGGCCGGACTTGTACGGATTGATCTCTCGAATCTATAAAGTGCTCACGTGCGAAGACATTTGTTTAGGGTTTAAACCAGTTTCTCACTCACCTACCGAATTTACTGAAATCGGCAGAAACGATTTTCACCCATAAACAGTTACGATACTCAATAATTTAGTCTAGTATCGTCTTTAAAAATATCCACAGATTATACGTATGCACAATAAGTATGTTAAGAGTCATAAGCAATTAAACCAACAATTTTAATTAGACATGTTGCAAATGCCTTATTGTAACTATAACTACATGGCAATAAACAAACTGCCTTAAAAATACACCAAAAAAACGTCTCATCGACAAACACCAGCATAAGTAAATTATGTTATAACCACGAAATAATAAACAAACGGCGTTAAAAGAATTGTTGAAAACGCTTTATCCTCAAACTAACACCAATATGAAAAAATTATGGCATAGTTACATAACAGTAAATCAAATGTATTAAAATACTTGTCAATAAATCAAATGTGTAAAATTAAATACTTGTCATAATTTACAAATATTGTTTACCTTGCAAAAATAAACAATAAAATATAAGATGAACACAATTAAGTGCAGTAAAGGGAAAACAAGCTCAGTGATAAAGCCAGGGTTATTCTTTGAATCTTAGGTGAGGTTAAACCAAATCTCTTTCTAAATATGCACTTTTATACTCTAAAATTTCAATATTATCATCCGAAATTGTCCCTACAAAAACGTTAATTTATTTAGAAATCATAGTAGATTTATACTAAATTAAAAATAAAGTGGGTCCAATGCATCCATGTGTCTTTATATGGCTATGTTACAAAGACTAACCAACCAAACAAAGCAATAACTAATTAACACGTAGTTAAAAACTAAACAGCAAAAAGAAGTTCAAAAACCTATATTTTCGTTACAAGAGTCATTTTTTCCTCCACCAAGAGTATTACTTAGACTGCTTGAGTCTCCATTCCCCTTGATTATATCCAACTCCTTTTATTTTTTGGATTTTTTTGTTTTTCGACAATCACAATGAAGATATTCTTCACAATGTTTTCTTTCCCTCCTTTATTCACCCATATAGTAATGCAATCACTTGCATAATTTTGTGAACATTTAGCTCACAAGTCACAGGTTTTCTTCTAGGTATTTTTTTTTTCAATTGCCTATATGTCATCATTGTCTATCTTGTATTCCGACTTTACGTTTAATACTAGCCTTCACTAGTATCAACCGTTATCGGGTCTTTAATATCCTTATCTTGAGCATTACTAGTTTCCTCTTTATTATCATCTTCCAAATTTTCGAGCAGGTATAGATGCAACATTTCCAACGTTAGGTTTCGACTCCATAATACGAAATGGGATCAAGAACCAATATAACTATCTTAGGTAATTTTCCTATTTTACTTTAATTTTTTGATCTTTTTGTGTACTTATTCTTTTTTCTCCTTGTTTTCTATTAAAAGTTTAACTTTTTACTTCAAAACAAAAATAGTAAAATGGATCACCAACTAGCCAGTATATAATCCATCCTTACTTTGAGTAAAAAATGATTTTTCTCGTAAATAATTAATCTCTTGGCCTAACTATATTAGAAAATTTGAGTGATGACCACGACACTGATTCTTTGTGAACTACAATAATCATAAAAGTAATTATTAGATAATACTTCCGCCGACAACTTTTGATATAGTAGCAATAAATGATACACAATTGTTAAGTACAATATCGTCGTCAAAAAATCTACAGATTGTACATATGAATAACAAGTATGTTAACAGTCATAATTAATTAATTGAACGAACGGTTTTAATTAGACATGTTAAAAGCTCCTCATCCGCAAACACCAGCATGAGAAAATTACGTCGTATATTGAAAACTTTGATGCGTGATGACCAAGATAATGTTTCATACCTGGTGAAATAAAATAATTAAAAAGGGCGCATACATATCATTAATGACTAGAGAATACTTCTGCCGACAAGCATTGACCAATGTTCTGAAAACCGGCCCGGACGTCAAACCAAAAAAGTTACTGGGTCAGGGTCCAGTGGTTCGACCGGTGAGTCAACCCGGGTTCACTGGGTCGAATGTAAAGGAAATCACGAAAACAATACCCTTGTGCTTGTACTGATAATATTAATTAAATACTCGTTATTCTTAACAAACCTAGTTGTGCCTCCCATTTCTATCGCCCATCTATTTCTTCCCTTCTCTCTTTTTTCTTCACTTCTTATACAACACACATCACAAAGTTATTCATCTAATATTACTATTGTTATAATTTTTTTTTTTTTTTTGGATTTGCAATTTGATGAGATCTGATTTTTAGTCATGTCTCTTTATGTATATGTATCCATATTTGAATTATTTGATAATCGATTGAACAAGATTCACAGGAACTTCTCAAAATCAACAAAGATTTATTGAAGCTCTTGAAGTTGAAAAGAGTACTCTCCTCACAAAAAACAAATCACTAATAAATCACTCAGTAAATCAAAGTGGGATTTGAAGCAATAGTTTTTTTTATGATTCAACAATGGATGTTTGTTTATATAACTCAAGAAATCAATCTTCATTCGCCTTTTTATCTTTCTATTCGACCCATTGAAACCGTGTTGGGTCGGCTGGATCACGAGTCAACCCGGCCGGGTTACCTGGTTCACATAAAAGACAACGGTTTTGGGGAAATTTACTAGGTCAGTGATGGACCATCCCGAAAAAGTGGCTAGGTCACCTAAGCATCGGGCTGGCCGGTTCGCCAGACAGTTTTTCTAAACACTGGCATTGACATAGTGACATAAACGATACACAATAATTAAGTACAATATCCGTAACAACGACATGAGAAAATTATATCGTAACTACAAGAGAATAAACAAACTGTGTTAAAAAGACACTAAAAAAACTCCTCATCCGTTACCACTTGAATGAGATAATTATGTTGTAATTACATAATAATAAACCAATTGCGTTAAAAGACTCGTCGAAAACACTTTATACACACATACCATTATGGAAAAATTATGTCGTAATTACGTAACTATAAATCAAATGTGTTAAAAGACTTGTCAAAATTCTATCTCGCCAAAAGAAAAAGTAAAACTAAGAAGATCACAAACAAGTGAAGCAATGGGAAACACAAACTGGGATATGGAGCCAAGGTTATTATTTGAATATTTGTTGGGGTTAAACCAAATCTCTTTTAAAACATGCACTTTTCGATATTATCATTCAAAATTATCCCAAAAAGAATTTTTGAGAAACCCTGTAGATTTACACTAAAATTCAAAAACAAGTGGCTATAGTGCAGTCACTTTTCTCTATATTGCTCTGCCACACATGCTATAACCATCTAAGCATAGCAATCACTAAACACCCAGCTAATAAACAAGCACCAAGAATCCGAAATGGGTGGTAGCTATGAAAAATGAGAATACTACTCTCAAGGACAATGAGACGTGGGTTTTAAAGACATTTCTAGAAGGAATGAATGTTTTAGGGAGTAAGTGGGTCTAAAAAATCAAGTATAACTGTGATGGGTCTGTGGAGAGGTACAAGGCTTGTTTAGTAGCATAAGGATACACTCAACATGATGGTGCTGATTACTCAGAAACATTCAGTCCTGTTGTAACATCTACCACTATTAGATGTGTCTTGACCATTACAGTTACAAATGGATGGGATATCAGGAAGTTAGATGTGTCCAATGCCTTTCTCCATGGATTTTTAAAAGAAGACATCTATATGGATCAACCAAAAGGTTTGTTGATGAATTGAGGCTTGACTATGTATGTCACCTAAAGAAATCTCTTTATGGCCTCAAACAAGCTCATAGAGCCTGGTTTGAAAGGTTTAGCCAATCTTTGGACAACCATAGATTTCAAAGATCATCTTGTGACTACTCCTTGTTTTCTTATACTTCTGGTACAACTACTAGTACTTATGTTGTATGTGGATGGTATAATTTTCACTGTTTTTTTTTTCCAACTTTACTAGACTCCTTTGTGGTTGGTTTGAGCAAGGGCTTCCCTATGAAATATTTAGGTCATGTATATTATTTTTTTTGGCATTGAATGTTGCAGGTCTTTTACATCTATTCTTCTCACACAAAAGAAATGTGCTATGCAATTATTGGAAAAAGATGACATGCATAATCGCTGATCCGCAAGTACACTGTTGTTCATGCGGACCAAGACTTTAGCTATACAATGGTGATCCTTTTGAAGATGCTAGCCTATACAGAATCTTAGTTGGAGGTTGGCGATACCTAACTCTCACTAGACTTGACTTGTGTTTTTCATTCAATTATATCTCTCACTTCATGCATGCACCCACCACCTCTCATCTACAAAATTATTAAACACATTCTGAGATATGTTAAGGGAACTATCAGATGTCAAGTGTGATGTTCTTACTACATACTCTGATTCTGATTGGGCAGGGTGCCCTGACACTAGAAAATCAACTAGTGGTTACTGCATTTACTTAGGAAACTCTCTTATTTCTTGGTCTTCTAAAAAGTAGCCGACTGTTTCTTGCTATTCTAAAGAGTAACGACTATTTCTCGCTCTAGCACTGAAGCAGAGTATAAAACCTTGGAGGTCACAAGTGCAGAGTTTCTGTGGATTTCATATTTACCTAATGAGTTGGTGTTTTTGATCTGGACCTGCTAATCTTTGTTGTGACAAATCTCGTGCTCCATGCTCATACTAAGCATATGGATGTTGACTACAATTGTATTCGATAACTGGTTGTCAAAGGTATTCTGAAATTGGCAAACATTCCTTCTCAACATCATCTTACAGATGTTTTCACCAAAGGACTAGGGGTTGTTACGTATCATTCTTGTATTTGCTAGTTAATGTAAGTTTTTGAGTCATTAGCTTGAGGGGGGAGTGCTAGATGGTATTAGTGCAAGCAGAGTGTCACTTTTTTTTTTTTTTATGCCTTATTAGTGTGTTCTCTATGTCCTATAAATGGTGTAACCCTAGCCTTTCTCTTGCAACACAATTCACACACTTCACAATACATCTGTGTTTGGTTCCTTCAAGCACATCATGCCAGTACGACACACTTTACAGCCCACTTAGAAAATCGAAAAATGCACAAAATAAATAACTGTGGCACGATTTTTCTTGATGTGAAATCTCATTGCAGGTCTGCCGGAAAGAGTTGTACATCTTTTCTATAGTTATCGAGTGTATAGAGACGACGAGTAAATCAAATAGTCGTATAGTTTGGTGATAGTCTATGACAAATAAGTTATGTTCGCCAACAAGTTAGTTCTTAGAATTTCATTTTGGTTTTGTATTTAACAAATATATTAAGTATGCAATGTACTTAAGTTACCCATGTTTGTTTTTATTTACATAACTTATGTTGCATTCTCTATTTTTCTGTTTGTTTTTCTGTTTCTGGTTAGTCATAAAATTCTTAGATTTTGATGATATAGAGAATTTAATTACAAATTTTTTTATTATGCTCATATTGTAATTACATATTTTAATTCGAATTTGACTAGAAAAAAAAGTAGAACAATGTAATTATGGTTATATTTTAGCTTTAAAACCACGATATCTTGAGTTAAAAATAGATAATTTTACATAAATGTTAATCCTTTTCCTATACGAAATCATCAAGCCAATAATTGATTTTTCTTTTTAATTCTTAAAATTGTATAAAATTCATACTATTTTCTAATTCATGCCATAATACGGTAAACTCTAGAACTAGCTAGGGAATCTGCCCTGAATTCCCTAGGTGTCAAATCCTGATAGAAATCACATGCCCACATCAAAAAAGTGATCCATATCAAAAACTTGTCCAAAAACTCCAAATAAAATAATTGAGAAGAAATCTTGTTGATGCTTTAGTTATTTTTTTCTTTAAGTGTAGGTGTATGTATATAGTATGAAATCTAACACACGTTGTTACAAAACCATGACTCCAATCCGAAAATACTCAAATAGGCAATTGCAATTAAGACATTACAAGTACTAGTGATAACTATCAAGTGCAGTGTATAAGAATGACAAGATTAATTTTTTTTAGGAGTATTTACCGGGGCTTAATACTAGATTATTACAAGATTTTTAATTATTATCATCGCATTGATTATTTTATGAGTTGTCAAATAATAAAGAAACTATTACACAAATACAACAAGGAAAATCTTTCAAGCCTCAACGGGATTTACCCTTGATTCTTTCTCTCTACAGATTCTATATATTCTCACCAACCATTGTGTTTCTGAGAAAAACATCTCTTCTTTCCTATCGTTGTCTGTTTATTATCTCCTTTTTTTTTTGTTATTTTTTTTTTCCTTTGTTTCATTGATCAATATATTATATATATATATGGCAAGGAAGAAGGTAAAGCTTGCTTATATTGCTGATGCAAGTGCAAGGAAAGCAACTTTCAGAAAACGAAGAAAGGGCTTGTTGAAGAAAGTCAATGAACTGAGTACCCTATGCGATGTCAGTGCTTGTGCGATCGTGAATGGGCCATATGATCCACAACCAGAAGTATGGCCATCGCAGCCAGAAGCATATCATGTGCTCAAGAGGTTCAAGAGCGTGCGAGAGATGGGACAGTTCAGGAATGCCGAGAAACAATTAAATCCAGAAAGTTACGCGAGAAACCGGATAGACAAGATTAACGAACAGTGCAAAAAACATCAACGAGAAAATCGTTATATTGAAATCAACTGGATTTACAATCATGCTCTGGCCGGTGAGTGTTCTATGCCTGATACTTATCCTGATGTAGTTGATTTCGCATGGTTTCTCGGAGAAAAACAAAAAGAAGTTCAACATAAATTGGCAAATCTCAATAATGCTCCACCACCAGTAGTACGAACTACAGCCGATGGTAGAAATGCTAATACTACTGCTATCCCCAGTAACCCTAGCAATAATTTTATTAATACTAATGTTGATGTTGATGTACTTGAGATTAATGGATCTGGTATTAATGGTGGTACTGTTACTGGCGGGGATATGTATGTTGGAGTCGTGAACCATCATAATCAACGTGGTGGTGTTATTATTAATGGTACTGGTGGACAAGAAATGTTGTCATCAGATGCGGCCATGGGAGCCTTAAAAAGCCAACCATTTTTCATGGATGTAACCAACCCACCTTCTGTTGTTCAGTCTGGTGACAAATTAATGGTGAATTATCTTGAAGGCTATCCAAACAATGATCAGATGCTGATGCAGCTGGGAGGAGTTTCAATACCATCTTATAATGATGGTACCCTGGAAGAACTTGCCGCCAATAATCAGATGATACCTACCAATAACTCTTGTGTTCAAAATAATAATCAAATGATGATGCTGCTGGGAGGAGTTCCAAGACCATCTTATAATGGT
This sequence comes from Papaver armeniacum, assembly GCA_023531295.1. Classification (NCBI taxonomy): domain Eukaryota; kingdom Viridiplantae; phylum Streptophyta; class Magnoliopsida; order Ranunculales; family Papaveraceae; genus Papaver; species Papaver armeniacum. Next base: position 416,423 of record JAJJWW010008725.1, on the reverse strand, counting down.
GGGCACGAAGACAACATTCTCGCGACCAATAATCAGATGATGATGTCTTCCAACAACTCTTGTGTTGAAAATAATACTCAAATGATGATGCAGCTGGGAGGAGTTCCAAGACCATCCTATAACGGTGGGCTTGAAGACATCGTTCTCGCCTCCAATAATCAGATGATGATGTCTGCTGCCAATAACTCTATATATCCATTCAACTTTGAACAATTTTTAGATGATTAATTTCATCAATGAGCAGTTTTATACTGAGAGTTGTTTTTGAATATGTTTGTTTTCCTTTCCTTTAGTTTGTTTGTGTGGTCATGTTAATTAATACCCTCTGATATATGAACAAATTGATTTTAATACAAATGAGATCTTATATTCATCTTTCGAAATTGTGTATACGTTTCATTTCCATTCAGATTATTTTTTCCTGCATTTCGAAATGTTGTAGAAATATTATCATGAATGTAGTTTTCTGTTAGGTGAGTAGGGGCAAACCTATAGAGGTTAAGAACATCTTAAATGGCATTATTAAGGATTACTACAACACTCCTAAATCTGAGAGGGAACAAGCTAAAATATTTTGGCCAGTGGTATCTTGTAATGAAAAACTTGGCAGAGTGAAGAGAACCCCTGCCAAGAAGAAATAAAAGGCCTCTTTTCTTTGTTGTTTGTTGCTGGACTACGTTCGGTTTAGGCTTGGGTCTAGTTCTTCAGGTTGTGTTGTTTTATGCTTGGGTGTTTACTTTTGTCTACTCCCTTATTTGCGCCTTGGCACCTTTCTTTCTTGTACTTCTATTTTTCTTTTTGCAATGAAGTTCAGTTTTTTTGTGTTAGGAAAAAAAAAAACAAACAGTAAAGATCCCCTGGGCATAATGCAATAGAAATGAGAGATGATAATAAGAACTAACAGATCTACCATCTACCTTGCTAGAACATGCAATAGTAAAATGCATCAACAGCTAGCTAGTATGCATCCTTACTTTGAGCATATTATTGGTAAAATGAAAAAGTCATGTGACAAAATGGTGAAATATTCTTCAAAGTAATCGCATACCCATGAGCATATATAGGTGATGACCACGACGTTGTTCCATAGTGAAGTTACAATTACAAAGGTACATACCTATCGTAAATAATATCTGATATAGTGCGCGCCATAAGCGATAGCGATACATAAGTACATACATTATTGTCAAACAAATCTAAAGATTGTACAGTTGAGAAACAAGTATGTTCAAGTGTCATAAGCAAACTAACCAAAGTTTTTAAATAAACACGTCGCTAAAACTGCCATGGAAAATTGTATCGTAATTAACTACATAGCAATAAACTAACTGCGCAATGAAGATTTGGGCAGGGGAAAGAGAACACCTGCAAAGAAAAAGAAATAGTATGTTTGTAGTTTCAGCATGGTGTAGAATCTCTTCAGTGTAGCCTAACTTGGTTTTTGTTTGTCTTTTGTGGGTTGGGTCGCTTTCCCTCTAGTTTGGGTTGTTATTGCTCCAACGTTGTTGTTTTTGTGGTTATGGGGTCTTCCCATTTGTATGCGCCTAGGCGCCTTCTTCTCTTGTAATTCTCTTTTTTCTTTTTCAATAAAGATTGGACCCCTTTACCTCAAAAATAAATAAATAAATAAACTATCTGCGCTGGAAAGACATGTTGAAAACACCTCATCTGTAAACAATGGCATGAAAATGATAATAAATTTTTTATTATACCTACTGTCAATTAAATACCGGCCTCAAGATATCACAATGCCACCAATGCTACCATAGTACGACATAAATATGCTTCAAACTGAAATATTGGTTTTACATGCAGGAAATGATCGTATGACTGTTTAGGTACGTACCATGGTTTTACATGCAGGAAATGAGTATGACTGTTTAGCGCCTACAGATTGGCTTGCATGCCACACTCTCTCAGGAAACTGTTAAGCACTTAATATCTATAGGAGTTAATTAGATGATGTTCCTCTCCTTGTTCGCATAGATCCAAACCGAAACACCAAAAGCAAAACCTTTTTGCTGCTATGAATATTGGTTGAGCAAATCTGTTATTGTTTTCATATCACCAATTCTTCATTTGACACACAGATTAGATGACACTCCATCCCTGGCCTTTGAAAGCACGCAAAAAATGACATTGACCAGTACGTACGAAATAAAATGTTGGAAAATTAAGTAGTATTTTCTTATGAATGGAAAATCCCTTGTTTAATACCTAATAATGGAGTTGGGTTTTTGGATTAATTGGATTTGGCCCAATTAAAGTATGGTCCGATTAGTTAGGGTAATTCCAATTTGGAAACCAAAGGAACCATTACCAGGAACGTGAAAGGACATAGCCTTTCAATAGAAACCCTTGAGAAAACTCCATGAAGCATCGTGATGCTTCAACGAAGAGGTATTATTGACACCTATAAATACCCTGCACAATTAGGTTAGAAAGACAACTAGAAACCTAATAATCATCCTACTGTTTTCTAAAATCATCTTTAAGCTTGTGTCAAAGAGAGAGTTCATCACTTTAAGTTTGGTTCGCCGTTTCTCGAAGTTTGGAGTGCTACTACATCGAGAAGAAAGTCGTTGTATCCTGGGAGACAGACATCGATAATCCGTAAGCACCAGTGCGGGGTGAATCTGTCTTAAGGCTAGAGGATATAATCCTTGCCTCGACTTTGGTTTGTCTATCTGAGTTAGTATCCTTCCTATCTCTTTCCTATTCTTCTCTGTTTGTTTTATTACAGTTTATACACAAGATTGCCAACAATCTTAAGACAGATTCTTTTCTTGTGTGCATAATGTAATCTCGTTGTTTTGAAACTAACAGTTCACTGACAAAATTGTCATTTGTCTGGCCGTACTAATGCAGTTTTCTCTGTCCAGTGTACGATATAGGTTGCGCAAATTAATTAACTGGTCACATATTAAAGTCAGTCGATTTTAATTATTTAGTGGGTTGAGTTTGGATTCAATTGGTTCACACCAATTCAAACTGAAGTTATTTCTGTGTTTAATGCAGTAGACAAACTTAGTTCTTTAATGTGTTCGGATTACATTTTTCTCTGCAGTTTCTGTAGTACAGGTGTTCGTCAATTTGAACAAGCACTTAAATTAACGTAACTGTTTCAGTCTCACGGGTTTGGTTAATATCCTTTCCATGGCTGATCACGATAACTGCCATGTGAACGCACTGAACGGTAAGTTGGAATAACTTCGAATTTCAGTCATGCAATCGACTGTGTGAAAAGGCATCTTTCACTGGTAGGGTTACATATTTTTATGTGAACCGTCCCCATACTTTAATGGTGAATTAATCAAGAGAACGGTATATCAACTGTTGTAAGTTGGTGACCATGATCAACACTTCTCTGTAAGGAATTTGAATTTCTTGATAAGCAACTCCAAGGAATGGAGTCTCCAACCCATCTCTTTCCTGTTTTTATCTCCATTGGAATTTCCCCTACATGTGTCCCGTGGTATGAAAGGATGCGACAATGCATCTTTGGATCGTAGCTTACTTAACTGTTTGTGAGCATGATCAGTAATCTTAGATATGTCGGTGTTTGAGGCTGTACAATGATGCAGTGTGTTTGATGGGATCTAAGCAATTAACTGCCTAAGTTAATTTATGATCTATCAATCGATCTGAAATTACTCATCTTTGAGGTACTTATCTTTTACGAGTGGCATCAAAAGTAAGAATCAGATACCAGTCAAATGCTAATATCCTGGTTAACATTTGACTTAATTTGTTGGTTGTTGGTACCATTCTGCATTCCTCTTATCACGGTAGGGCACAGTGGTTCTGCAAATGATTTCATGATTGTGTACAACCATGAAATGTGGGGGAATGGATGGCCTGATGTCATCTGGAACAAAGTTCATACCCATTTAAGTATGTAGGAGTAAAAGGTTAATTTGGTGGTCATGATCTAGACAGTGGGTATTAAAGTGTGGTTTTAATATTGATTGATCAAAATAAAAAGAGAAAGAGAAACAATGCCATTGACGATTTGAATCTCCTTGATTTTCAATGGATGGCTGGACTTTGGGGTACAGAACGAGAAAATATACCCTCTCAGCATAAATACAAAGCTGTATTTGTTGATGTAAGCCTACCATTGGTGCTGGCAGGAAAGGAAGTGATCTGATGCTTTGAGACGGTGAAACAAGAATGGTCTTCACCGTACCATCTTTAATCCCTAAAGATCAAGGAGTCTGGTTTTGGTGTTTCTCTTGTCTCTGCATATGATTGGTGGTGGTTGTGGTGCCAATCTAGTTGGGATGGCAGATACCACAGTTATGTCTCATGGGGCTAAACCCGCTGCTTTGGATTTTGGTTTTCCGTTGGCCCTTTGTTCTCATTGAAATTGAATAGTAAATGAGATGAATATTATGCGCCATTAGTCGTATACAAAGGAAAGTCTCCATATACAACTTATGCCAGCAAGATAGGTGGAAGCATACAACAGATACTGTTATAAAATGCGAGGGAGAAGCCAAGATACTGATAGTACCATTGCAAATGTGTACCCTAAAACTGTGGGGGTTAGAGATTCAAGATAAATTGGTGTAGAAATGAAAGTTGGAATTGCATTTAGGCACCTAGTTTACTTGGTAATCTAATGTTATGCAATGACTATTTGACAACCATTCGGGGAAATTTAAATTTCAAATTGTAATTGGAATTTGAACCCACGTCCCATGGCAAGTAGGACAGTCTGTTGCTGGTTTATTCATACCTCTTGGAATCTGCTTGTGAAGTTCTCAAGTTTGGGATATAATGGTGTAGGTATACACCGGCTGGTATGGAATTTCTTTTCCATTAAACGCGTTTCCATGAATTGATTAGTGATTAAGACTGGTAGTGCAACATGTGTTGTACTGATGCCCAATCAAAGCCATGTTTTTCCCAATCGGAATCATGTTTTTCATTGATAATTAATTAATTGATCGTTTGATTGGTTGGAAAGCTCTTTGATGAGTTAACAATGTGGGTTTAACTCACAGTTGGCAACTAACTAGTCTGAATTTATCCGGACTTTAGAATTGTGGGGGAGGCTAATTTCCAATCAAAGTTTCTTAACCCACTAGAAATTAGCAAGAGCCCCTTGCAAATGCAGAAAGACAGGGTCTTTCGTATAATAGCCAAAATCAATGAGTGCGGCTGTAATGGCTATACCGGAGGGATGTGGTTCATATGTGAAGTTAAGTAAATTTACGAGTATGTAATTTATAGAACTCACATTAAACTCATGGTTAGAATTCTAAGAGATACGAGGGAAATTATCAAAGATATTTTACTCAATATACATGTCTGGAAATATGAAACGACATGTACAGCGGATCTTAGATACAAATGATTTGAAGTCATCCATGGCAAACTATGTGTTCGTTAGAAAGGATGCTTAACAAGGAAATATTCATAAACAAAGGTTGATACGGAGATTAACTATATACTCTGGAGCTTTGGACGCAAAGTCGGAGGAAAAATAAAAAGAGCTTGAATTTTCCTTGTATAATATACTTACGGCCGAAGTATAGCATGTTGAAATAATGCATAGTTTGGATATTATGGTACATCTCGATAAATAAATCTACGACAAAGACCATAAAGCAATTGCTCTCAAATGCGCGCATACAAAGGAACTAGTGTTTGAGAATTGTATCAAGTCGACAAATGATACAAATTCAAGAGAGAGCTTATAATTGCATCATCGAGGGAATGGGCTTAAAGCCTACAGTACGAATCGTATTAAGGAAACCCAACCTAGTTGACTGGAGATCCCAAGATCTAGGTTCAACGGGACAACAGAAATTAAGAACGATTCACAAGAAGCACTGGGGAACATAACTCTAGATATGTTTCTACCCGTTCCTATGATGAGACAGTGCAGCCTGTCCCGTAGTCAAGGATAAGTATTGCTTTTAATGATTCCTAAGATTTGGAAATTCCAAATAGGGTATGGCAGATACTCTTAAATAGGAAATCACCTATATGAAGTGAGAAGTGTGGCCGCCCGTGAGAACCTTTGATAGGCTAGGTTCATCTAAAAGCACTTCATGAAATCCAGAATTGTTCAGGGCCGAAACGAACACAACCATGAGAACCAACTTAGTGAGGAAATAAATTGTGTGATAGTTATTGTCTTGGTTTACACTTAAAACTCGATGTTCAAAGCCTTTGGCACACGACCCAAGAGTAAGCCCGATAGCTATTCACTAAGGAAGGTTCAAGGCGAAAGCTACCTATCCCCATGCAATTTATTTCCGTTTGAACTCTCTTTTAGTGTCTCTGTTTGCATTTTCTTTTGTATCGTTAGTCAAAGAATTTTCATTCATGTGGGGGATTGTTGGAAAATTAAGTAGTATTTTCTTATGAATGGAAAATCCCTTGTTTAATACCTAATAATGGAGTTGGGTTTTTGGATTAATTGGATTTGGCCCAATTAAAGTATGGTCCGATTAGTTAGGGTAATTCCAATTTGGAAACCAAAGGAACCATTATCAGGAACGTGAAAGGACATAGCCTTTCAATAGAAACCCTTGAAAACTCCATGAAGCATCGTGATGCTTCAACGAAGAGGTATTATTGACACCTATAAATACCCCCGCACAATTAGGTTAGAAAGACAACTAGAAACCTAATAATCATCCTACTGTTTTCTAAAATCATCTTTAAGTTTGTGTCAAAGAGAGAGTTCATCACTTTAAGTTTGGTTCGCCGTTTCTCGAAGTTTGGAGTGCTACTACATCGAGAAGAAAGTCGTTGTATCCTGGGAGACAGACATCGATAATCCGTAAGCACCAGTGCGGGGTGAATCTGTCTTAAGGCTAGAGGATATAATCCTTGCCTCGACTTTGGTTTGTCTATCTGAGTTTGTATCCTTCCTATCTCTTTCCTATTTTTCTCTGTTTGTTTTATTGCAGTTTATACACAAGATTGCCAACATAAAATAATTGCAATTGGCAGTAGGTACCAAGAAAACAGCTTCGACATATGGGAGGAGAAATGAAATAATAACTCCTCTTCGCTCCTCCCACTAAGTATGTACGTAATAATAAACTAACAGTGGACCAGACATAACCATAAATAATAGTACGGATGGTTTATTTTGAAGATAGAATTTTCTTTTCTTCTTCTTTGTTTAAGAAACCTTAAAAGATGATTGGACAGCACCTGGTTAGCATAAACCTTAATTTAAAGGGAACCTTTGAATACATTTAACAACTCTTAAAGGCAACAATCTGTGGTTCGATTTTAACTTTTACTCCCCCCGTCCCACTAATAAGTGACCTAATTATTTTTAGATTTTGTCCCACCATTAAGTGACATATATCACTAAACAAGGAGATATTTCTAAAATTATCCTTTTAATTGATTATAAGAAATATAAGAAATATGTATAATTTGATAGTCATGTTTATATTCGTTACGTAGGTGTTTTAAAATGCTTTTCAATGATGCAGAAGTTTCGAACATCCGTGGTGTAGTTTGAGAGATAAATCACTTCAAAATTTCACTATTTAAGGGTAAAATTGTAAAAAATGCTTAAAAATACTTCCCCCTTGCTTGCCTTAAAAATTGTGCAAACTAGGTCACTTAATAGTGGGACGGAGGGAGTATAATTTAAGAATCAATCACTACTCTCTAGATCTTAATGGCTGTGCAAATCAAAGTTTAAACTCATTTAACAACTGTTATTACATCTGTGCAAATCAAACTTTAAATTATTTAAAAAACTGTGATTATACCTCCTAGTGAGTAGTGATTGATTCTTAAATTATAGAAAACCCCCATCACAGATTGTTGCTTTCCTAAATATTCCGAGAGATATTAACCTTCTGAATTCACAATAAGGTTGTATGTTTTCTCTTTCAATCTGGACTCTGGAGTGGAGGTAAGCTTTTTTTCCCCTTAACTATCTTCAAATTTCATCACCATCTCCTGTAACCACAAGAATAATATTATCACTGTTTGTAAGTATTTTTTCAGACAAACTTTGACCTCAGATTACTTAGTAGTTGAATATTTTTTGTTCCGTTGTATATGAATGAGTGATTTTTGTTTCTCAGTATTTTGTTTGAATCTACGAGTATAAATTTGTTCTAGGATTTGATCTTATCAGTATTTTCTCAGTATTGAGTTTTAGGGAAGCCAAATTCATGGATCAAAATCATCATACTTTTAGTAGTAGTAGTAGTAATAGTGGGAGGACTGATACATCATCATCTTCAAATGTAAGCCAAGAGGAAGAGTTTGATTTTTCTGATGTGGTTCTCAACTACATAAACCAGATGCTTATGGAAGAGAACAATGATGAGAACAATCTCGTGTTCCAAGAAGACTATTTAGCTCTTCAATCTGCAGAAAAACCCTTTTATGATATTCTCGGCCAAAAGTACCCCACTGATTGCAACCCAGGACTTCAAATTGATGAGAACATCATTCGCTACAATGGTAATAAGAATGCAGTTGAAACTAATTGGATTGATGAACTTGGTGTGTATGAATCTTTGTTCGACATCGGAAGTGTTCCCAGTGATTATACTTTTCAGGCGGATCAGACGGCTCCTCAATTGTCTCACGACCCTTCAAACAGTTTCAATTCTGTTGTAGGGGGACTGGTGGAGTCAGGGCTGGGTAAGGTTCAGGTTCCTGATGTGGATTCAGAGTCTGAACCCATTTGGCAGTTCAGAAAAGGTGTGGAAGCAAATAAATTTCTTTCGGATGATAATAACCTGATTATTAACCTGGAGCACAATGGACTTATTTATGTCGAAAGAAAGAAAGAAGCCGGTGAAGCCGCTGATGTTGTAGTTCCGTTGGACAAGGATGTGCAGAAGATTTCACCATACAGGTCGAGAGGAAAGAAAAATGTGCACAGGGAAGATATAGATTTAGAAGGGAAGAGTAATAAGCAATTGGCGGCAGTACAGACAGCAATGTTTGATATGGTATTGATTTGTGATGCAGAAAAGGGGGAGAAGGAGGATTCGGCTCTCCGTGAATCCTTGAAAATTGAAACAAGAAAGAACTTGCACCAAAATGGTGGAAGAAGGTCTCATGGTAAGAAACAGACCGGCAAAAAGGACCTGGTGGTGGATTTGCAGACCCTACTCATTCATTGTGCACAAGCTGTTGCTGCTGGTGATAGTAGGACTGCTAGCGAACTATTGAAGCAGCTTACACAACATTCTTCTCCTTACGGAGATGGTTCACAAAGGTTAGCTCATTACTTTGCTGATGGTCTCGAGGCACGTTTGGCCGGATCCGGGAGCCAGATTTACTCAACTCTCCCCCGCAAGCCACCATCAGCTGCTGATATGCTGAAAGCTTATCAGCTCTTTATGGTGACATTCCCGTTCCTGAAGATATCATATTTCTTTGCTAACCAAACAATCGGTTATCTGGCTGAAAATGCTAATACTCTCCACATTATAGATTTCGGCATCATATATGGTTTCCAATGGCCTTGCCTTATCCAACGCCTATCGAAAAGAAAGGGTGGCCCACCTAAACTCAGGATTACGGGGATAGGATTACCCGAACCTGGTTTCCGTCCAGCTGAAAGAGTTGAAGAAACTGGTCGTCGTTTAAGAGATTACGCCAAAGAACTAAATGTCCCATTCGAGTACCATGGCATTGCTCAGAAATGGGAAACCATTCAACTGGAGGATCTTAAGATCAATAAAGATGAACTTCTTGTTGCCAACTGTATGTATCATGGTAAGAACTTACTTGATGAGAGTGTGATATTGGACAGTCCAAGGGATGCTGTTCTGGAACTGATAAGGAAGATGAATCCTAATGTTTTCGTCCAAGCAATTTTGAATGGTACCTATAATTCCCCATTCTTTGTTTCCCGGTTCCGGGATGCTCTCTTTCACTTTTCTTCTTTGTTTGATGTGCTTGACACAATTGTCCCCCGTGAAAATCCTGAGAGGATGATCATTGAAAGAGATTTCTTTTCGAAGGAGGCTTTCAACATCATAGCATGCGAGGGATCAGAGAGGATTGAAAGGCCAGAGACTTATAAGCAATGGCAGTCAAGGAATATGAAAGCTGGGTTCATGCAACTCCCATTGAACACGGATATCATGAAGAAGGCGAAAAAGCAAGCAATATCAGACTACCATAAGGATTTTGTTGTAGATGAAGATAGCCGGTGGTTGCTGCTAGGATGGAAGGGAAAAATCCTCTTTGCCATTTCTTCTTGGAGACCAATGTAAGACTTCTTAGTTTTGTAACTCTTATAATCAGTGCTCTTCTCCTCGAGTAATACTTCTGTGTTAGACACATTTAACGAATATATATGTAATTTGAACAAATCGAATGTGGAAACGGGTTATTAATTAATACCTTGTAATCGCTCCAAATAAGAATGAATTAGAACCGGTGGATCACTTGCGTTTCACGTTCTTGAATCTCCAAACTCGGCGGTGGGTGAGTAGGTGCCACAAAAATGAGCACAAACTATATTTCCACAAACTAAGTACCGCATAGAACTTCAACTTTCTCTTTAAAGCACACTAAAGGGTATGTGTAATTCTACACAACTAATGTTGAATACTTGAAGACTTTGCTAACTACTTTGAATGCTCACTTACATACTCTCTAGCTAGTTTGCTTACTCTCTTATCACTTGCAAACTTATTTTGTCTTCCTTACTTCTCAACATATGAGAATTATGAGTCCATTTATACTTGAACTTCAAGCATGTACTCTTGGCTAGTGTCAAGCATTTGGGACCAAAGATCAAACACATGTAACAAGTTCTAACACTTGTTAGCTTTGAGTAGACACATGGAGTAAGTGATCAAACACTTGTTAGCATCTAGCAAACACATAGAGTCATGAAACCAAGGCTTACTTAGTTGGAGAAGGATTTTCCTTTGAAAAAGTCAAGCATACGACTTTACTCATCCACCCAAGATTGACTTTGGGCATGCACACGCACACTGGGTGCCCATTTTCTAACATCTCCCACTCACACATAGTGTGAGTTGTGTTGGAATTTTGACACTAAAACAGGGTGAAGAAAAGAATGTTGTATTAGGGTTCAAGGCTCTTATGAAAGATTCTTTTCGAAAATTATTCGACCCTTTCCCAATTGAATTGGCGAGTACAAACAGGTCAATGAATATCACCGTCAGGATACTTGAAGCCCCACAACAGTGTTGGATTCAAAGCTTGTACGACCTTGATCCAACCAAGAACACACAGGTTTTGTTTCTGATGATGCTTGTAAGAAAGAAAACAGAGAGAGTTGAGATGTGTTTTGAATGAAAAACAAGTCTCCTATTTAAAGAGGAAATCACACCCTTTGTAGATGACTCTTCATCTCTACAGGCATCTTTTCAGAGTGAAAAGGAGCATCTCTTCCTTCAATGCTTCCATTGGTGAAACGAGATTTCTGTTCAGTTTTTCTAACTGACAATAAAAAACCTAGGTCGAACCCCGGGAACAGCCTTAAATGCCTACAATTTAAGGGATTGTTGAAAATATCCAACAAGTTGCGCCAACATGCTTCCCAATCAAAATCCCAAGAGAAAAATGTTCATATCAGTAAATAGTTTGTGCGGCTGCCGAGATACTTTCATTTTGGCAGCTCCATACTAGAACCTGGTCATTATGAGTCAGCATGGATACATCAACCCTTTACACAGAATGTTCGTATCTCATTACTCCGGATAATTTGACTACACCTGATACAAACTCTTAATCCCTCTAGTAAGCAGTATTGCACCCATGTACATTTGATCAATTGTACTCATGATTTTCGACAGAAAAAAAAACGCTGGCCAGCTATGAGTCACAATTCATGGTGTGTCATCGAATTTTCTTCCAAGTAATTCATATCATTTCAATTCAACTTAACAGCTTTCCTAGACATGCTCCATCATACGGACCATCGTATCATAAAACATGCTAAAGTACCATCATCAAGTATCCTATTCGTGACATGAACCCAAGTCAAAGGGTAAACAAATTGGATGTTAATCCAGTGGCTCACACAGAAATGAAGCAGGTAATCATTCGTCGCTCTCAAATACGGTCGTCTTTGCACATACACCACAAAGTGTATGCTATGGAGTTTCACCCACTTAAATGGGCATGTCCAACATAAAAAGCATACGCCATATAGATCTTAGTCAAGTCGCTATTTAAGCGCCTAACTTGAATTTCTGGTTCAACAATCATTCACATTATGATTGTTCAAAAAATCACATCTGGCTTTATAACAGGCTTCATTAAATGGTGGTCACATTTAATGATCGGTCTTTTTGTGCGATCTCATCTTAAACATACTAAGGCGACTTATAATTATACAGAAAAGTCTACTATAAAAGCACGTTGTTTTCGAAAAACATATCTTCCGAAAATTGTCTCTTCTTTTGTCTCATCTTGCTCGCTATACTAAGCGCCAATGCGAATCACCTATGGGAGTATGACGATTCTTGCCTGCTGACAACTTTAGCATCCGTGTACACATCAAAAGTTTATATGAATTCTATAATAACATATTTATTTAAGAAAGCATTAAATACTTATTCATTATATAGTAATGTCATCATCACATGTTCTACATATCAAATCATGTTCAATCCCATGCTTACTACGTGAGATTGAAAACTAATTCTCGGAATGGGCTTAGTTAAAGGGTCAGCCAACTAGGATGTGGTTCAAAAACTTGTGTTTCTAGTGGTTCACTCCCACTAGGATGTAGACCGCTCCCACTATCTTTAGCGACTATAGGATGAGAAACTAAATTCTAACTTCGCTCAAAGATGGTAAGATATCTTCACTCTCTTCTATTTCAAAGAGTTCCAAGTTTTTTTTTAATGTCACTGATTCGAGGAAAATCATTTTCAATGAAAATAATATCTCTGGACTCTATCTTAGTCATCCCTCCACTTTAATGTTCACTATACATCACATAGCCTTTTGAGCAATCAGTACATCTTATAAAGAAAATATTTATTTTTCTAGGACCTAGCTTTCCATACACATGAGAAGCGTTGTGAACATAACAGCTGAACCCCATGGGCGCAAATTTCCTAAATTAGGTTTTTCGCCTTTCCACAGTTCATATGGTGTAGAAGGAACCGATTGAGTTGGGACACGGTTCAGAATGTAAGCCACGGTCATAATAGCATCCCCCTAGAAATATATTGGGAGGTTGGCTTGCGCCATCATCTATCTAACCATATCCAATAATGTTTTATTCCTTCTCTCCGCAACACCATTTTGTTACGGAGTATTTGGAATAGTAATCTATCTAGTTATTCCCTTACTTTTACAAAATTCCCTGAACATATCAGATAAATGTTCGTGTCCACGGTCAGTACGCATAGTCTTTAAACTCTGATTCTCAACTTTTGTAATAAAGCGTTTGAAACAATCCAAGGCTTCGTAGCTGTGAGCTATCAAATATACATAACCAAATCGCGTATGATCGTCAATAATTGTGAGAAAATAAGAATAATCATGTCTTGCTTTAACATTCATAGGTCCACAAATATCAGAATGTACCAGTTCAAGAGGTTGAGCAAGACGTTTGGCCTTACCAAAAAGGTTTTTTACAAGCTTTTCCTTCTAGACAAGGTTCACATACTAGTAAGGAAACTTTAGCGATTGAGCCAAGATGGCCTTCTCGAGCTAACTGAGTGATCATGTCTTGCTCGATATGTCCTAGTCTAGCATGCCAAGTCACACAGTCAATAACATTACTATTACTAGTATCAGACACTAAAGCTTCAGAAGAAATAGAATTAAACAAGTCTAATTTAAAGAACTTATTAATTAAATAACCATGTCCAAATAAAATACCATAAAAGATGATGTTACCGTCTTCTACTTTAAAAGTGCAATAACTGAAAGAAGATTATGATGAATTTCAGGTACGTATAACACATCGTGAAGTGTTAAAATACGTCCAGCGCATAGAGAGTTGATACTTGGCAATTCCCACATCATCCTCACTTGTGCCATTGCCCATATAGACTTTATATGTACCACGTGAAAGACGTCGATAATCTACGAACCGCGTTCAATCTCGAGATACATGTTTTGTTTCTCCTGTATCTACAATCCATTCATGTGTGTTTATACATGTAAACATAGTTAAATGAACAAGGTAACTATTTCGGCTCAGTGCACTCACGGACAAAATATCCTTTGTTCTTACAGTTATAGCATTTCATTTTAGATTTGTCTCTTTTGCCAGCACACTAGCCACGATAGCGCTTAACTGGTTTTCTGCCTTTTCAGCATCCCTTTGGCTATTGTTCTTGCGCTTCCATAGTGGTTTGATCTCACCTTGAGCATACAAGGCAGCCACGCGTGTCGCATCTTGGCGTTCAACTTCAAGCTCAACGTGTCTAGAGATGTCAGAGAAATTCTTGATGCTTTCATTATGAGTCATAATTTGCTTCATATGCACCCAAAAATTAAGCAATGACCTTATCACAACTAAAACTTGTTGTTCATCACTAAGAACATTCCCAGCATATTTCAACTCACGAATCATTGACGACATCATCCTTAGATGTTCTATCAGTGAATGCTTGGGATCCTTGCGGTAAACCTTAAATTTCAGCACTAAGTGCAAAGTCTAGTGGTGGACGTACCACCAAAGTCAAATTTTAGATGGTCCCACATAATTTTCTTGGCAATAGGAAAATCCTCATATTCTCAAATAATATCATTGTGCATGCTACTCAACATAGTGTGGCATGCACTACGATCTTTCTTAACCCATGCATCATAGGCTTCAAGATCACGCAGCGGTGTTGGGTAGTATGACCGTCTACGGGTCGGACCATTTCATTTGTCAAGATTCCATTTGACCTCCTTCATCCAACAAGTATCGGATTTTTCTATGCCACACATCATACTTCTTCCCATCAAGTTTGTCACTCTTAGTGAGATCAACAACCACATTTTCGGTAGCCATTTCTATACATTTATTGCACAAAGATGGACATTATTATTATTTGTACATTCACTATATTGTCTTTAAAATCTAACTGATAAAATCATATCCACATACAAATTTGAGATCGAAAATTTCGCTAGGCTCATAATTATCACCCAAATATACATTTTAATATGACGTCTATCAATTAATTTGGACTGATAGATATTGGTAAAGCATATACAAAACCACTTGGAATAAACCAACATATGGAAACATAAAAATAAAAACAAAGGACAGATAAAAAAAGACAAAACAAAATAGAATATAGGACAGATAAAAAAAAGACGAAGGGAGTATATATTTTTGCGGACACATACACTAAGTATTTTTATTGAGCATGACACTTATGATCAAAACATATATATTCATATGTACAACTTATGATTAAAACAACATGATTCAACAAATTTATCATATTAAAAATTATTAATATTATGCATGTTATATTTGTATGAAATTGATTAATTCAACCACAAAGATGATGACTCCATCTTGTAATTTTAAATAATTCAAAATAACGAAAACACATAAAAAAAAAAGGCTTTGATACCAATGTTAGACACATATAACGAATATATATATATGTAAGTTGAACAAATCAAATGTGGAAGCGGGTTATTAATCCATACCTTGTAATCACTCCAAATAAGGATGAATTGGAACCGGTGGATCACTTGCGTTTCACGTTCTTGAACCTCCAAACTCGGCGGTGAGTAGGTGCCACAAAAATGAGCACAAATATATTTTCACAAAATAAGTACCGTATAGAACTTCAACTTTCTATTTAAAGGACACTAAGGGGTTTGGGTAATTCTACACAACTAATGTTGAATACTTGAAGACGTTGCTAACTACTTTGAATGCTCACTTAATTACGTACTCTCTAGCTAGTTTCTTACTCTCCATACTTCGATTATCACTTGCTAAACTAATTGCTTGTCATCCTTACTTCTCAACATATGAGAATTATGAGTCTATTTATACTTGAACTTCAAGCATGTACTATTGTCAAGCGTCAATTATTTGGGAGCAAAGGTCAAACACATGTAACAAGTTCTAACACTTGCAGTAAGTGATCAAACACTTGTTAGCATCAAGCAAACACATGGAGGCATGAAACAAGACACTAGTTTCACCAAGGCTTAGTTAGTTGGAGAAGGATTTTCCCGTTGATAAAGTCAAGCATATGAATTTACTTATCCACCCAAGATTGACTTTGGGCATGCACACACACAATAGGTGCCCAATTTCTGACATTTTGTAACCACTGCTCCCAACTCCCAAACATGTGAGTTAAGCTATTTTACTTGTAAAACTAAAACAACTTAAAGAACAAGAAGAGCAAAAACAAAAGATATTGTGGGATATATTTTATAAATAAATCATTGTTCTCATTTTATCTTTAGGTTTAAAACTTAACGCAAAGACGATTAATTTTTTTCTTAGTTCAAAATCACCGAACCATAAATTAATTTTGTACTTATTTTTAAAACTGGACAAACATCGAACCAATTCTATAATCCATACTATACATAATTTAAAATGTGAGATGCCTAATGCGGACACGACGTGACGTAGATGCGGATACGAACGTGAAAATGCGGGGGTCTAACAACCTCACCCAATATTTCGATTAGCAATTTGTATGGAAAAACTTGAATATACTTTTAAGAGAATCAACTAGACAGTCAGACTCAATCTTAATAAAAAGTATATCAAGGAGTTAATATCTTTATCTCTCGATTTGATCTATACTCAAACAAAGATTTGATCTATACTCAAACAAATAGAAATCTGTGAGTCTTTATCAAATACAAGAGATATAAACTTGGATGGTACTAAAGACAAATATCCTAGGATCAATCAATTTCCAATTAACAACCAAAGGTTGGATTTCACAATTGATTGACACAACGCACAACCTGTGATATTTCAATTATATAACAAAATATAATGCGGAATAGAAATAACACAGACACCGAAGTTTTGTTAACGAGGAAACCGCAAATGCATAAAAACCCGGGACCTAGTCCGGTTGAACACCACACCGTATTAAGCCGCTATAGACACTAGCCTACTACAAACTAACTTGATCGGGTCAGTAGTTGAACCTAATCAATCTCACACCATTCAAGGTACGGTTGCGCTCTTACGTCTAAGATCCCAGCGGGATACTATGCACTTGATTCCCTTAGCTGATCTCACCCACAACTAAGACTTGCTACGACCCAAAGTCGAAGACTTTAATAAACAAATTTGTATCACACAGAAAAGTCTAGGATAATAGATAAATCTGTCTCCCATACATAAACCTAAGAGTTTGTTCCGTCTTTTGATAGAAATCAAGGTGAAAAGGAACTAATTGATAACCCCGACTTATATTCCCTAAGAACAGCCTAGAATTATCAATTACCTTACAATAATCTTAATCGTATGGTAGCGAAACAAGATATTGCGGAATCACAAACGATGAGACAAAGCTGTTTGTGATTTCTTTTTATCTTTGCCCTATCGGAGATATAATCTCAAGTCAATTATTCAATTGAACTCGTACAATAAAAAATGGAAAGATCAGATCGCTCAACTACAAGAGAAGTAGTTTTGTCTGGATTCACAATCCCAATGAATTCTTTCAATCGTTAACCTTCAGGGTCTTGAGAAGAAACCTAAGGTTAAAGGAGAATCGACTCTAGCAAAACCAACTAGTATCACACAGGAGGTGTGGGGATTAGTTTTTCCAGTTGCTAGAGTCCCCTTATATAGTTTTCAAATCGGGGTTTGCAATCTATGTTAGCTTAGTAACAAAGCATTCAATATTCACCATTAGATGAGAACCTGATTAGATACAAGCCAATATGTTTCAACTGTTAGATCGAAACTTAGCTTGTCACACACAAATGAAATGTATTTCATTTAGGTTTGAGTAACCGTACCTAAACGTGTACATTTAGTTGGTTCACAAATATTTAACCAATGGTTTGCCATATGAGCACTTCCATATTAACCGTATTCATCTTTCTCATAACTAGTTCAAATGACTCATAAGAACTAGTTGAAGGTTTTTCAATTGATTAGGTCTTTATTCATAGACACAATTGAAACAAAGTAGGTTTGATCCATTCGAATCAATTCATGAACAATATAGCCACGGTTTGGAAAAATTGCATTCCTTATAATTTATTGTTGTAAGAACTACCGATTTGAGAAATAACCAGCTTGGGTATGCGTACAGGTATGCGTACTTAGATACCGGATTTGAGTCGGCTTTGGTTTCCAAACTCAGCTGAATTTTTCGGGTAGAAAAGTTCTGCCAGTACGCGTACCTAAGGTGACTGGTTTATGAGTTCGTAAACTCCAAATTCAGCAGAATTTTCCGGGAGGAAAAGTTCCGCCAGTTCGCGTACCCAACCTGTCTCCTTCACTAATACCGTATGCACACATATGCAAACACTTAGTTTTCGGTACATGGATTTATACACTAATGTGCGAACATACTATATATGCTTATATCCATAGATGGTAATCTCAACTCTACATTTCAATCATTGAAACATTCTTCTATAATGTTATAATAGTCGTTATTCACAACTATTGTCATCAAAGCCATTTTCAAGATTGAAACGTTATCATGACTTTCGTCACGTAAGGATAAAAAATGGTTAAAGCGAAAGCTTACCAACACATATTTCGAGAAAAAGATAGGAGAGTAAACTCGGCTCGAAATAGCAAATGTGTATCTATGAAAACTATCATACTTATACAACTTTTGTCTCAAGAGTAGGAGGTAGAGTAGACTTTTGAGTGATAGATAAGTTCAAGTCTCCACATACCTTTTAGTCGGATGAAGTTCCACTGGTTCCTTAAGTAGTTCTTCGTCTTCGTAAGATGATCGTCATGGAGTCTGGAGCTCAACTACACTTAACTATCCTAGACCGAGACTTAGCCATAAGTAGACTAGAAATCAAGACATATAGTTTTGACAACTAAATTTGACAAACAAGCTTGAGATAGCAACGCTTGCGAGTTCGACCGAGCAATGCTCTAACAATCTCCCCCTTTGCCAATTTTAGTGACAAAAATATCAATACATATGGATTACAAAATAGATAAAACTTTGTAGCTTCGTCCACATGCTTGATCTCCTTGGTGCTTCAACATTACTCGAAAACTTCGTCTTTTCCAAGTACTCCTATGATTCCATAGATGTTCAGTTCAGCATCATAGTTGTTGAAGATCCGTAGCCATAACAATGAGAAAACAAAACCTCTCGATCATTGTTATACGGTGTCATAGTATTATTACACAGTATCAAAGTTCAATTGTATCACAACTTTGACAACAATACTTTGGTGATATGTATCACTCCCCCTTAGTCAATACTTTCATCTCAACAATAAAACCACTCCCCCTTACATAATGATCCGAAAACCATATGTATTTGTAGTGTGAACTACATGTTAATTCTCCCCCTTTTTGTCAATAAAATTGGCAAAGGTTCGAAAACAGGATCCTAATAAAATTTTCATGGAGACGCTTCAAGACCAAAGAAAAGTACATATCAACTTTGTTTAGATGCAATCATAAAGCCGAAGCTAAATGCATTCATCAAGGAGTTTATAAAGATACAAGATAACTCCTCAAATATTCCACAGCCGCACTCCCCACAAAGATATGTAAATTAAGCGCAAGTTCAAAAGAACTCTCCCCCATTTGATGTCATTCCTGAAAGAACAACAAGAGCGACCTTACTTTTACGAGAAAAGAAGGATTTCTTTGGACACCAAAAACCACAAATTGATTTCTTTGAACACCAAAAACCACAAGAGAACCCATGATTAATTTAATCGGAATACACAACCAAAATAACCACAAACGAATCTATGATTAGTCTAGTTGGAAATGCTCACATAAGAAGGCTAATGGAGCCGCACAGTATATACATAAAATATGGATCAGGGAAGATCAATACTACGGAATATACAAGGATTCATTATATTTTCCATCAATATTTTCACAATGACATACAATAGACATATTCCTCGTAAACAAAAGATTTTAACCTATCTTCCATCAATAAATGACATAATAGGCTTAACTTTTGTATGTCAAAAGTTCATCGATCTTGTATCAATACATGCATATCGACATATGAAAGAGATAACTTTTGACATCGTATGGGACAATAACAGTTCACGGACGCAAACACACATATCCCACAACATATTGCAGTATATAAAACCAAAGAGATTAAAACTGCAAAAATCATCTTCCAAGTCAACTTTATAATTTATATAAATAAATCTAAAAACATTTTAGATTAAAACGTTGGACATAGCTATATGTACTCACAATAATGGCTATTCCAAACCCTAGTTATCCTTCTTAAACAAAACAAGAATAAAAATTCTCTTAAGAAGTTTCCTAGACATAAACATTTCACTTACTTTCAGAATTCTTCTCGTATTCCCTATATTCGCCAAGCTCATCTTCAATCAGATCAATCCTTGATTCAAGGTTTTCAATTTTTTCTTCCAGATTTTGGAAGATAAAGCCAGTTCGTTTTTTAGAGCACTTACTTGTTCCAAAACGAGATTGGTCAAGGGGAGTTTCTCAAACTAGGATACAGACGGATTTCCATCAAAGGAAACATCACGTTTTTCGGAGCACAACTCATTATCAGACGAGTCGAAATGAATCTTCTTAGATGGAAACAGAACAGTCCACACATCACTCTCTTTGCTTGAGAGACTGGATGAAGACATGATAGAAGATAGAAATGAAATACTCAGTCTTCAAAAGAAAAAAAAGGACTTCTTCTTAAAATGAAGAAGACGAAGAACTTTGACCAAAACCTTAGACCAAGGAAGGGTACGAGGTAACGGATTTATAAGAGAAACCGTTTATGAACGCTCACCAAGAAGGTCTTAATCAAACCAAATAGAGATGAGAAACAGACTAAGTACACATATACAACCCTCTTTGTAGGATATGGTTTTTGTTGAAACTTGAGGGTACAAGAACCATCTTCTACTCTTACTACAGAATAAGATCCTTCCTATCCGGAATAGGATTGGGAGGTCTCCATATCAAGGATGTACTTATTTCTTGATTCCGTTCAGCCTTCGAGTGAACAAAATTAAGAGATTTACTCATTCTTCTTATTCCGAGAGCTCTGTTTGTTGATCTCTGTAGGCTGCAAGTGACCTTGGAGTTTTCTTCTGTACTTTTGATAGTACAATTTGAAGATTTCTTTTTCCTCTTTGGCAAGTATGTTTTAACTGAGGATACAATGTCTTGATTTTTTGTGCTTAGATTATTATCCTGATTTTCACACAAGATTTCAAAGTTTTTTGAAACAATCTTGTGGTTTTCTATATCATCCTTTTCGTTAGATATAGGGTTAGGAGTAGTTTGCTAAGAATAAATAATCGAGGGATGGTATTTCTTATCGGAATCACGATTGCGAGGTTTTGCATTTTCTTGTCTTAGAACAACCAGTTATTCTTCCAAATATTCAATCCTTTTCATTAGACTTTCTTCCTTTGAAGGACATGATTGAGTAATTCGGAGTGGACTGGACTGTTTGGAGGACACGTGTGATTATCAGCAAAGAAGTTAATGGAACTTACACAGACTTCTTCCTCTGGACAGTAGTCAAGAGTAGCCATCCAAGCCTTTGTTAACCCATTAACCTTCTCATCAGGATTTTTCGAAGGTTCTGTAACACTTTAAACAAGACTTATTTTTATGATTCTTTTGATCTTTATTATTCCCCTTATTGATTGAGATATATTTCTTATGAGAATTTCTTTAACTCTGTATGAGTGTCTTTTTCAACTGTTGTATGAACAATGAAAGAGGTGAATTAAAGTTATTCTCATTTTTTTCAATCACTTTTGGGTAGCGAGATTTCTTATCAGTTTTGGTAACGGAGTTTACTACCAAATGATGTTTCTCTCGCTGTTGTAGTTCAGGATCAAAAATCTTTAACTTCCCAACCAGAGTATTTCTGGAGAGAGTATCAAGGTTATTTCCCTCAACGATGACATGCTTCTTCGAATCGTATCTAGATGGCGTGATCTCGAGAATTTTCATCACAATGTCCTTTACGGGAATAGTCTTACCCAATGCAAAAAGATGCATTAACAATTTCGAGACACTCGTGATTAAACTCATCAAATGAATCTTCATCTGCCATACGAAGGTTTTCCCAATCGAATTTAGGTTTTGAAGCCTGGCTTCCTTTTCAATGGTATTTCCTTCGAATACGGTTTCTAAGATATCCCACACATCTTTAAACCTAGTGCAATTTGACACATGGTGCTGAAGATTTGGGGTAATGGCATGTATGATGGCATTTAAACCGTCGTAGTTTTGCTTTGCAGTAAGTATCGCAGCAGCATCGTACTCGCCAATATTCTTTGGAACAGTAGCGTTACCTATTGCCACAACGAGAGCATCATAGCCATTAACAACATATACCCATGATTGAAAATCATGTGCTTGAAGAAAAGCTCGCATAGAAATTTTCCACCATAAGTAGTTTGAGCCATCAAAGACTGGTGGTATGTTAATAGAGATAACACCTCTGTCCATAGAGTCAGATCGCTACAAACACAGACTTTTGAGGTATTAAACGTGTTTTCCTGCTCTGATACCAATTGAAAATACGGGGGTCTAACAACCTCACCCAATATTTCGATTAGCAATCTGTATGGACAAACTTGAATATACTTTTAAGAGAATCAACTAAACAGTCAGACTTAATCTTAATAAAAAGTATATCAAGGAGTTAATATCTCTATCTCTCGATTTGATCTATACTAAAACAAATACAAATTTGTGAGTCTTTATCAAATATAAGAGATATAAACTTGGATGGTACCAAAGACCAATATCCAAAGATCAATCAATATCCAATCAACAACCAAAGGTTGGATTTCACAATTGATTGATACAACGCACAACCTGTGATATTTTAATTATATAATAAAATATAATGCAGAATAGAAATAATACAGACACCAGAAGTTTTGTTAACGAGGAAACCGCAAATACAGAAAAACCTCGGGACCTAGTCCTGATTGAACACCACACTGTATTAAGCCGCTACAGACACTAGCCTACTACAAACTAACTTCGGTCTGGACTGTAGTTAAACCCTAATCAATCTCACACTGATTCAAGGTACAGTTTCGCTCCTTACATCTCTGATCCCAGTAGGATACTA
The DNA here is from genome assembly GCA_023531295.1 of Papaver armeniacum. Taxonomy (NCBI): domain Eukaryota; kingdom Viridiplantae; phylum Streptophyta; class Magnoliopsida; order Ranunculales; family Papaveraceae; genus Papaver; species Papaver armeniacum. The sequence goes on along the minus strand of JAJJWW010008725.1, from coordinate 393,210 downwards.
TGCACTTGATTCCATTAGCTAATCTCACCCACAACTAAGAGTTGCTACGACCCAAAGTCGAAGACTTTAATAAACAAATATGTATCACACAGAAAAGTCTACGATAATAGATAAATCTGTCTCCCACAGATAAACCTAAAGTTTGTTCTGACTTTTGATAGAAATCAAGGTGAACAAGAACTAATTGATAACCCGAACTTATATTCCCGAAGAACAACCTAGAATTATCAATCACCTCACAATAATCTTAATCGTATGGTAGCGAAACAAGATATTGCGGAATCACAAATGATGAGACGAAGATGTTTGTGATATCTTTTTATCTTGCCCTATCGGAGATATAATCTCAAGTCATATATTCAATTGAACTCGTATGATAGAAAATGACAAGATCAGATCGCTCAACTACAAGAGAAGTAGTTTCGTCTGGCTTCACAATCCCAATGAAGTCTTTCAGTCGTTAACCTACAGGTCTCAAGAAGAAACCTAAGGTTAAAGGAGAATCGACTCTAGCAAAACCAACTAGTATCACACATGAGGTATGGGGATTAATTTTTTCAGTTGCTATAGTTCCGCTTATATAGTTTTCAAATCATGGTTTGCAATCTATGTTAGCTTAGTAACAAAGCATTCAATATTCACCGTTAGATGAAAACCTGATTAGATACAAGCCAATATCTTACAACCGTTAGATCGAAACTTAGCTTGTCACACACTAATGAAATGTATTTCATTTAGGTTTGATTAACCGTACCTAAACGTGTACATTTAGTTGGTTCACAAATAGTTAACCAATGGTTAGCCATATGAGCACTTTCATATTAACCGTATTCATCTTTCTCATAACTAGTTCAAATGACTCATAAGAACTAGTTGAAGAGTTGCTCAATTGCTTAGGTCTTTATTCATAGACACAATTGAAACAAAATCGGTTTGATCCATTCGAATCAATTCATGAACAATATAGCCACGGTTTGCAAAGATTGCATTCCTTATAATTTATTATTTTAAGTTCATGAACTACCGATTTGAGAAATAACTAGCTTGGGTACGCGTACGGGTATGCGTATCTTAGCTACCAGATTTGAGTTGGCTTTGGTTTCCAAACTCAACTGAATTTTTCGGGTAGAAAAGTTCCGCCAGTTTGCGTACCTAAGGTGACTGGTTTATGAGTTCGTAAACTCCTAACTCAACAGAATTTTCCGGAAGGAAAAGTTCCGCCAGTACGCGTACCCAACCTGTCTCCTTCGCCAATACCGTATGCACACATATGCACACACTTGGTTTCCGGTACATGCATTTATACACTAATGTGTGAACACACTATATATGCTTATATCCATAGATGATAATCTAAACTCTACATTTCAATCATTGAAACATTCTTCTATAATGTTATAATAGTCGTTATTCACAACTATCATCATCAAAGCCATTTTCAAGATTGAAACATCATCATGACTTTCGTCACGGGTAAAGATGAAAAATGGTTAAAGCGAAAGCTTACCAACACATATTTCGAGAAAAACATAGGCGAGTAAACTCGGCTCGAAATAGCAAATGTGTATATATGAAAACTATCATACTTATACGACATTTGTCTCAAGAGTAGGAGATAGAGTAGACTTTTAAGTGATATATTAGTTCAAGTCTCCACATACCTTTTAGTCAGATGAAGTTCCACTGGTTCCTTGAGTAGTTCTTTGTCTTCGTAAGATGATCGCCATGGAGTCTGGAGCTCAACTACACTTAACTATCCTAGATCGAGACTTAGCCATAAGAAGAATAGAAATCAAGACATATAGTTTTGACAACTAAATTTGACAAACAAGCTTGAGATAACAATGCTTGCGAGTTCGACCGAGCAATGCTCTAACAGAACGAATTCTCAAAAAACTAGGATGCGGACACGTTATGAAATTAGTAATATTTCTCACTAAAATGTATATATTATGATGAAATTTCTCAACAATGTTGGTAAATTATTGATAAATAACAAATTGTACAAGAAAAAATTTTATACACTAATAAAAAAAAGTACATATACAAAACATTCTAGATGTTTATATTAAAATAATGTGTGACATATGCATGTAAAGTCACCGATATGTCTGTCATGGAGACGCGCGCGTCCAAGTTGAAAAAGCGGGGGTCTAACAACCACACCCAATATTTCGCTTAGCAATCTGTATGGACAAACTCCAATATACTTTTAAGAAAATCAACTAGTCAGTCAGACTCAATCTTAATAAAATATATCAAAGAGTTATATCTCACTTTCTCGATTCAATACTTACTCAAGCAAATAGAAATCTGTGAGTCTAATTGAATCCAAGAGAAATCACTTGAACGGTACCAAAGACCAATGTTCAAGGATCAATCAACAACCAAAGGTTGGATTTCCCAATTGATCAATTCAACGCACAACCTGTGATATTTCAATTATATAACAAAATATAATGCGGAAAAGAAATAAATACGACACCTGTGAAGTTTTATTAATGAGGAAACCGCAAATGCGTAAAAACCCCGGACCTAGTCCAGATTGAACACACATTGTATTAAGCAGCTACAGACACTAGCCTACTACAAACTAACTTCGGTCTGGATTGTAGTTGAACCCAAATCAATCTTACACTGATTTAAGGTACAGTTGCGCTCCTTACATCTCTGATCCCAGCAGGATACTACGCACTTGACTAAGAGTTGATACGACCCAAAGTCGAAGAATTTAATAAACAAATCTGTATCACACAGAAAAGTCTATGGTAATAGATAAATCTGTCTCCCACAGAAATACCTATGATTTTTGTTTCGTCTTTTGATAAATCAAGGTGAACATGAACCAATTGATAACCCGGACTTATATTCCCGAAGAACAGCCTAGAATTATCAATCACCTCACAATAATCTTAATCGACTAGCGAAAGAAGATATTACGGAATCACAAACGATGAGACGAAGATGTTTGTGACTTCTTTTAATCTTTCCTATTAGAGAAATCAATCTCAAGCCAATCTTACGATTGTATTTAGTACGATAGAAACAGCAAGATCAGATCATGCAACTACAAGAAAATAGTTGGGTCTGGCTTCACAATCCCAATGAAGTCTTCAAATCGTTAGCCTACAGAGTCTCGGTAGATCCTAAGGTTAAAGGAGAATCGACTCTAGCTTATACAACTAGTATCACACAGAAGGTGTATGGATTAGGTTTTCCAGTTGCTAGAGTTCTCCTTTATATAATCTTTAATATCAGGGTTTGCAATCTAAGTTACCTTGGTAACCAAGCATTCAATATTCACCGTTAGATGAAAACCTGATTAGATTCAAGCTAATATCTTTCAACCGTAAGATCGAAACTTAGCTTGTTACACACAAATGAAATGCAAGTTTATTTAGGGTTGTGTAACCGTACCAAAACATGTACACTTAGTTGGTTCAACAGTAGTCAACCAAATGGTTAGCCATATGAGCACTTTCATATCAACCATATTCTTCTTTACCATAACTAGTTAAAATGACTCAAATGAACTAGTTAGAGAGTCGTTCTTGCTTAGTTCTTATAGAAGTATACAAGAAAAAATCGAAGCAAAAACGATTTGATTCACTCAAATCGATTCATGAAATTTATAGCCATGGTTTGCAAATATGCATTCCTTAGTTTATATAAGTTTAAGTTTACGAATTATCGTTTTTAGAAAATAACCAACTTAAGTACGCATACTGGTACGTGGACTTAAGTGTTAGAGCACTGCTCGGTCGAACTCGCATGCGTTGCTATCTCAAGCATGTTTGTCAATGTTAGTGATCAAAACTATAAGTCTTAATTTATAGTCTACTATAGCTAAGTCTCGGACTATGATATAAAGTGTAGTTGAGCTCAAGAACTCCATGACGATCATCATACAAGACGAAGAGCTACTCAAGGAACTGGTGGAACTTCTACGACTAAAAGGTATGTGGAGACTTGAACTTATATATCACTCAAAAGTCTCGATTTATCTACTCTATCTCCTATCTTGAGACAAAAGTCGTTTTGCTATATAGACTTTGATTATACACATTTGCTATTTCGAGCCGAGTTTATCTCGCTATTTCTCGAAATCTGTGTTGGTAAGCTTTCGTTTTGGCCAAGTTCATCTTTACCTAGTGACGAAAGTCATGTTATGTTTCAATCACTTTGAAAATGGCTTTGACGAAAAATAGTTTGTGAATAACAAATATTTAACGTCCTCTAAGAATGTTTCAATGATTGAAATGAGAGTTTAGATTATATAACCATTGTTTGATATAAGCATTGTGTGGAAACGCATACATGTATACGTCCTTATTCCTTGAACCAAAGTATGCTTATTTTGTTGCTCAGGAAACCGGAACAAGATTCCGCGAACCCAGTCCGCGTACTGTCGGAGGTTCTCTTCCCGAGAAAATCTGCTGGAGTTTGTAAACTTGTTACAAACTTATTTCGGGTACTTAAGTCCGCGTACCTAGTCCGCTTAGTTAGGTTGGTTATATCTAAAAACGATTATTTGTGAACTTATACTTATATTAACTAAGGAATACAAGTTTGCAAACTGTGGCTATAAAGTTCATGAATCGATTCGAGTGAATCAAATCGTTTTTGCTTCGATTGTGTCTTGTATACTTCTATAAGATCTAAGCAATTGAACAACTCTCTAACAAGTTCATTTGAGTCATTTGAACTAGTTATGGTGAAGAAGAATATGGTTGATATGAAAGTGCTCATATGGCTAACCATTTGTTTAACTATTGTTGAACCAACAAATGTACATGTTTGGGTACGGTTACACAAACCTAAATCGTGCATTTCATTTGTGTGTAACAAGCTAAGTTTTCGATCCAACGGTTGAAAGATATTATCTTAAATCTAATCAGGTTTTCATCTAACGGTGAATATTGAATGCTTTGTTACTAAGCTAACATTGATTGCAAACCCTAATTTGAAAGACTATATAAGGCGTAACTCTAGCAACCGGAAACCTAATCCCCACACTTCTGTGTGATACTAGTTGTATAATCTAGAGTCGATTCTCCTTTAACCTTAGGTTTCTATCGAGACCCTATAGATTAACGACTTGAAGACTTCATTGGGATTGTGAAGCCAGGCCGACACTAATTTCTTGTAGTTGTGTGATCTGATCTTGGTGATTCTATCGTATTGGGTACAATCGTAACGATTGGCTTGAGATTGATATCTCCGATAGGCAAGATATAAAAGTAGTCACAAACATCTTCGTCTCATCGTTTGTGATTCCACAATATCTTCTTTCACCGCGTCGATTAAGATTATTGTGGGGTGATTGATAATACTAGGTTGTTCTTCGAGAATATAAGTCCCGAGTTATCAATTGGTTCATGTTCACCTTGATTTATCAAAAGACGGAACAAAACTCGTAGGTATTTCTGTGGGAGACAGATTTATCTATTACCGTAGACTTCTCTGTGTGATACATATTTGTTTATTAAAGTCTTCGACTTTGGGTCGTAGCAACTCTTAGTTGTGGGCGAGATCAGCTAAGGGAATCAAGTGCGTAGTATCCTGCTAGGATCAGAGACGTAAGGAGCGCAACTGTACCTTGAATCGGTGTGAGATTTATTGGGGTTCAACTACAGTCCAGACCGAAGTTAGTTTAGTAGGCTAGTGTCCGTAGCGGCTTAATACAAAGGTGTGTGTTCAATCTGGACTAGGTTCCGGGATTTTTCTGCATTTTCGGTTTCCTCGTTAACAAAATTCTGGTGTCAGTGTTATTTATTTTCCGCATTATATTTTGTTATATAATATAAATATCACAGGTTGTGCATTAGTTCAATCAATTAGAATATCCGACCTTTGGTTGTTGATTTACATTGATTGAAACTTTGATATTGGTCTTTGTTACCATCCAAGTTCTCTCTTGTATTTAATTAAACTCGCAGATTTTTATTTGCTTGAGTAAGAATTAAATCGAGAGATTGAGATAATAGAACTCTTTGATATACTTTATTAAGATTGAGTCTAATTGATTCTCTTGAAAGTATATTGGAGTTAGTCCACACAGATTGCTAATCGAAATATTGGGTGTGGTTGTTGTACCCCCGCTTTTTCATTACGTACCCGGAATAAGTTTTTTTTCAGTTCACAAACTCCAACAGAATTTCACGGGACGTGAACTTCCGATAGTGTGCGTACTGGTATGCGGACTTTAGTTCCGGTTTTCCTGAGCGGCAAAGTACGCATACTTTGGTTCAAGGAATAAGGACTTACACACGTATGAGTTATCACACAATGTTTATATCCAACCATGGTTATATATTATAAACTCTCATTTCAATCAATGAAACATTCTTAGAGGATGTTATATAGTTGTTGTTCACAAACTATTTTTCGTCAAAACAATTTTCAAGTAATTGAAACTTAATATGACTTTCGTCACTAGTAAAGATGCACTTGGCCAAAGCAAAATCTTACCAACACATATTTCGAGAAATAGATAAGCGAGATAAACTCGGCTCGAAATAGCAAATGTGTATAATCAAAGTCTATATAGCAATACGACTTTTGTCTCAAGATAGGAGATAAAGTAGATAGACTTTTGAGTGATAGATAAGTTCAAGTCTCCACATACCTTTTAGTCGATGAAGTTCCACGTGTTCCTTGAGTAGTTCTTCGTCTTTGTATGATGATCGCCATGGAGTCTTGAGCTCAACTACACTTTTTATCCTAGTCCGAGACTTAGCTATAAGTAAACTAGAAATCAAGACTTATAGTTTTGATCACTAACATTGACAAACATGCTTGAGATAGCAACGCATGCGAGTTCGACCGAGCAGTGCTATTACAATCTCCCCCTTTGTCAATTTTAGTGACAAAACTATCAATACATATGGAATACAAAAATAAATATAAAATTTTGTAGCTTCTCTTCCACATGCCATCTTCGTCACTTCCAAGTACTATAATGATTCCAAAGGTTGTAAGTTTAGCATCATCGTTGTTGAAAATCCGTAGCTATAACAATGAGAAAACAAGAATTCTCAATCATTGTTACACGGTGTCATAGTATTATTACACAACATCAAAGTTCAATTGTATCACAACTTCGACAATAATACTATGGTGATATGTATCACTCCCCCTTAGTCAATACTCCATCTCACATGGAAGCCACTCCCCCTTACATAATGATCCGAAAACCATATGTATTTGTAGTGTGAACTACACATTAATTCTCCCCCTTTTTGTCAATAAAATTGGCAAAGGTACGAAAACTAGTGGGATCCTAATGAAATTTCCATAGAGACATTTCATGACCAAAACCAAGCACATATCAACTTTTTAGATGCAACCATATAGCCGAAGCTAAATGCTTTTATTTGCTTGAGTAAGAATTAAATCGAGAGATTGAGATAATAGAACTCTTTGATATACTTTATTAAGATTGAGTCTAATTGATTCTCTTGAAAGTATATTGGAGTTAGTCCCACACAGATTGCTAATCGAAATATTGGGTGTGGTTGTTGTACCCCCGCTTTTTCATTACGTACCCGGAATAAGTTTTTTTTCAGTTCACAAACTCCAGCAGAATTTCACGGGACGTGAACTTCCGATAGTGTGCGTACTGGTATGCAGACTTTAGTTCCGGTTTTCCTGAGCAGCAAAGTACGCATACTTTGGTTCAAGGAATAAGGACTTACACACGTATGAGTTATCACACAATGTTTATATCCAACCATGGTTATATATTATAAACTCTCATTTCAATCATTGAAACATTCTTAGAGGATGTTATATAGTTGTTGTTCACAAACTATTTTTCACAAAGCAATTTTCAAGTAATTGAAACTTAATATGACTTTCGTCACTAGTAAAGATGAACTTGCCCAAAGCAAAATCTTACCAACACATATTTCGAGAAATAGATAAGTGAGATAAACTCGGCTCGAAATAGCAAATGTGTATAATCAAAGTCTATATAGCAATACGACTTTTGTCTCAAGATAGGAGATAAAGTAGATAGACTTTTGAGTGATAGATAAGTTCAAGTCTCCACATACCTTTTAGTCGATGAAGTTCCACATGTTCCTTGAGTAGTTCTTCGTCTTTGTATGATGATCGCCATGGAGTCTTGAGCTCAACTACACTTTCTATCCTAGTCTGAGACTTAGCTATAAGTAAACTAGAAATCAAGACTTATAGTTTTGATCACTAACATTGACAAACATGCTTGAGATAGCAACGCATGCGAGTTCGAATTTAGCGGGTTATTACAATCTCCCCTTTGTCAATTTTATTGACAAAACTATCAATACATATGGAATACAAAAAATAAATATAAAATTTTGTAGCTTCTCTTCCACATGCCATCTTCGTCACTTCCAAGTACTACAATGATTCCAAAGGTTGTAAGTTTAGCATCATCGTTGTTGAAAATCCGTAGCTATAACAATGAGAAAACAAGAATTCTCAATCATTGTTACACGGTGTCATAGTATTATTACACAACATCAAAGTTCAATTGTATCACAACTTCGACAATAATACTATGGTGATATGTATCACTCCCCTTAGTCAATACTCCATCTCACATGGAAGCCACTCCCCTTACATAATGATCCGAAAACCATATGTATTTGTAGTGAACTACACATTAATTCTCCCCTTTTGTCAATAAAATTGGCAAAGGTACGAAAACTAGTGGGATCCTAATGAAATTTCCATAGAGACATTTCATGACCAAAACCAAGCACATATCAACTTTTTAGATGCAATCATATAGCCGAAGCTAAATGCTTTTATTTGCTTGAGTAAGAATTAAATCGAGAGATTGAGATAATAGAACTCTTTGATATACTTTATTAAGATTGAGTCTAATTGATTCTCTTGAAAGTATATTGGAGTTAGTCCCACACAGATTGCTAATCGAAATATTGGGTGTGGTTGTTGTACCAGCTTTTTCATTACGTACCCGGAATAAGTTTTTTTTCAGTTCACAAACTCCAACAGAATTTCACGGGACGTGAACTTCCGATAGTGTGCGTACTGGTATGCAGACTTTAGTTCCGGTTTTCCTGAGCGGCAAAGTACGCATACTTTGGTTCAAGGAATAAGGACTTACACACGTATGAGTTATCACACAATGTTTATATCCAACCATGGTTATATATTATAAACTCTCATTTCAATCATTGAAACATTCTTAGAGGATGTTATATAGTTGTTGTTCACAAACTATTTTTCGTCAAAGCAATTTTCAAGTAATTGAAACTTAATATGACTTTCGTCACTAGTAAAGATGCACTTGGCCAAAGCAAAATCTTACCAACACATATTTCGAGAAATAGATAAGCGAGATAAACTCGGCTCGAAATAGCAAATGTGTATAATCAAAGTCTATATAGCAATACGACTTTTGTCTCAAGATAGGAGATAAAGTAGATAGACTTTTGAGTGATAGATAAGTTCAAGTCTCCACATACCTTTTAGTCGATGAAGTTCCACGTGTTCCTTGAGTAGTTCTTCGTCTTTGTATGATGATCTCCATGGAGTCTTGAGCTCAACTACACTTTTTATCCTAGTCCGAGACTTAGCTATAAGTAAACTAGAAATCAAGACTTATAGTTTTGATCACTAACATTGACAAACATGCTTGAGATAGCAACGCATGCGAGTTCGACCGAGCAGTGCTATTACAATCTCCCCCTTTGTCAATTTTAGTGACAAAACTATCAATACATATGGAATACAAAAATAAATATAAAATTTTGTAGCTTCTCTTCCACATGCCATCTTCATCACTTCCAAGTACTACAATGATTCCAAAGGTTGTAAGTTTAGCATCATCGTTGTTGAAAATCCGTAGCTATAACAATGAGAAAACAAGAATTCTCAATCATTGTTACACGGTGTCATAGTATTATTACACAACATCAAAGTTCAATTGTTTCACAACTTCGACAATAATACTATGGTGATATGTATCACTCCCCCTTAGTCAATACTCCATCTCACATGGAAGCCACTCCCCCTTACATAATGATCCGAAAACCATATGTATTTGTAGAGTGAACTACACATTAATTCTCCCCCTTTTTGTCAATAAAATTGGCAAAGGTACGAAAACTAGTGGGATCCTAATGAAATTTCCATAGAGACATTTCATGACCAAAACCAAGCACATATCAACTTTTTAGATGCAATCATATAGCCGAAGCTAAATGCTTTCATCAAGGAGTTTATAAAGATACAAGATAACTCCTATAATATTCCACAGCCGCACTCCCCACAAATATTTGGCAATTAAGCACAAGTTCAATTAAGAACTCTCCCACATAATATGTCATTCCCTAAAGAACAACGAGAGCGACTTTACTTTCACAAGAAAAGAAGGATTTCTTTGGAAATAACAAATCTCATAAGAATATGAATTTGAATCCAAAAATACTCAACCAAATTAACCACAAGAAAACCCATGATTAATTTAATCGGAAATGCTCAACATAAGAGAACTTACGAGCCAAACAAAGATATACATAAAAATGTGGATCATTGAAGATCAATACTGCGGAATAGACAAGGAGGATTCATTCTATTTTCCATCACTATTTGCACAATGACATACAATAGACATAATCCTCGTAAACAAAAGTTCATCCTATCTTCCATCAATATTTGTATAATGACATACAATAGGCTTAAAACTTTTGTAATGTCAAAAGTTCATTCATTCTTTTATCAATACATGCATATCGACATATGAAAGACTAAACTTTTGACAAGGTATGGGAAAATCATAATTCACGGACGCAAACACACATATCCCATAACAAATTGCAATATATAAAACCATAAAGATTATTGCAAAAATCATCTTCCAAACAATTTTAGAATTTAAACCAATAAACCTAAAAACATGAAGATGAAAACGCTGGACATAGCTATGTGTAATCACAATAATGGCTATTCCAAACTCTAGTTATTCTTCTAAACAAAACAAGAAAATATGAAAGACTTAACTTTTGACAAGATATGGGACAATCATAGTTCACAGACGCAAACACACATATCCCATAAACAATTTGCAATATATAAAACCATAAAGATTAATACTGCAAAAATCATCTTCCAAACAAATTTAGAGTTTAAACCAATAAATCTAAAAACATGAATATGAAAATGTTGTACATAGCTATGTGTAATCACAATAATGGATATTCCACACTCTAGTTATTCTTCCAACAAAAACAGAAAAGAAGAAGATTTACTAGATGTTAAGACCTTTGAAGAATTCTTTATCGTCCCCGAACTCCTTGTCGTCAACAACCATTGGGACATAAGGTTCATGAAGATAGGAGTTAAAATCAATAAACCTTCTTGGCTGATGTCAAACCAGGGCCTTCTGAATCTCATGATTCTTAAGCACAAAAGCCTTTATCTGTTGAATCTCCTTTCGTGACTCCTTCAACACTTCTGAGAATTTGAAGGAACAACTCTTGGCTTCCTCACATTCCTTCTTTTTATTATTCAAAGTTGGAGACAACGGAGACTTGTCTTTTTCCTTCATGATTGATGGCTTAACAATCATAATAACATCTTTCCCATCAAAAGACACGATGCTTGGAGTATCCATAAGAATATGGGTTTGTGAGAGGAAATCACAATTTAAACTCAACAAGTAGTCTTGGAAAGAGTTTCAGAGAAGTAAAAAGGAAAAAGGAATGTAGGATTATGCAACCTTTAACAGGTTCGTGCACGCACAACTATGAACCGTAGAAATAGTAGAATTGTCGAGAATAACCCTCCTTTATTGATAGACAGGGAATTCCAAAAAAAAAAAAAAAATTTAAGAAGAAAACAAATTTTTCCTAAAGCCTGAGAGGTGCACAACCTTGTCTCTTTCGATCAGGCACATGAGACAAGATACACAAATCAACACAATCAAGTTGTGTTGCGGTGAACAACAATCTGTCCACCATGTTCCTTTTGAGAGGAATCCATAGACCTCTGTCTATCAAAACGATTGGACAATACTTTCTTCTCTAATGGTCTTGTTTTATCCTTGGAAACTAACTTCTTAGACGAAGATAAAATCTTTCATATCTCATCTGTAATTTGAGCAAGTTTAAGCTTGCTTACTAATCGATTTGCTCTTCGTTGAAGTTTGTTGACATGTCTCAATTTATGTTTGTACTTGTAACACTTTGATAGTTCATGACCTTTAAGTAAACAATACGAGCATGTCAATCTTGGATATAATTTAGGCATCTTTGATGTGCAAGCTGCTAGACACATGGTGGTACCTGAAACGTCAGACACAGAGTTTCCAATAGAAAGGTCAATTTTGTCTTCCAGATTGGTTGAGTTTTCTTCTGAAACAATATCAAGATTGATGTATGTATTGCTACAATTATCAAAATCAATATTTTCACAAACAAGTGCAACACTTGATTTTTCGTCTTCGTTAGAATTATAGTTGTCAGACATTTCATCAAGAGTTGCAGAAAGACCTTTGTTCCCAGTGTATTTATTTCGATTTGGACACTCATTTGCAAAATGACCAAAACCTTTACACTTAAAGAACTGAGGCATATCCTCGTCATCAGTTTCATCATTATCTCTATTTTTAGGAGGAACACGATTATGTCACTACACCAAATTCCCAGATTAGTAACAGAAATTCGTAACGGCTTACTGGCCGTTACGAAATTCCCGTTACAAATGGCCGTTACAAAAAATTCGTAACAGGCGGAGACCGTTACGAAATTTCTAAAAATTCGTAACAGGGACCAGCCGTTACGAATTTTTTTATAAGCGTGCCAGCCACACGCTTCGTTACACCTGGGTCGTAACACCGGAGTCTCGTGAGTGTGCCACCCCATGCGTACTATTGTGTTTTCCACCCAAGAGGAGTAACATTAGAGGATATTTCCCCCATGCGTGTGCGATTTACATGCGTGATTTCTCGTATACCTGCGACACCGGACGAGAAATTCATTTTTCGCTTTCTTTTTTTCTCTTCTGCTCTCATCCTCTCTTCTCTTCCCTATCAGCCGATGAAACTATATCGAGGTTTCTGCTCTCAGCCTATCTTCTCTTCCTCTAAGCCGATGAAACTAGACCGAGTTTGATGAATCAATTTTGATTCAGTTTCTTCATCATCTATAGTAGGATTTTAGGGTTTCAAAAATCGATTTTAGGGTTTCAGTATCTATTGTGATTCATGTTTTCGATTCCAGTTTGTTCGTCGGAGTTCGAACTCGGAAGAACTGACCTTCACTCTCAGTTAATCGTGAGAAAGTATCTGTTCTACTTTGTTTAATTAAGGTATCTATTTTAGGTTTCGATTTTGATTTATTTTCAGCTAGAATTAGGTATTTGTTTTAGGGTTTCAAAATGATAATTGAATTACGGTTTCTTGTTCAATCGATTATGAGATTCGGGTTTCTGTTCTAGGGCTTTTTATTCAGATTTGTTTTCAGATGCAGATTGGAATAAAGTTAATAAGCTGACTGAGAAGCTACAAGCGGTTGGGATTGCTTCTGGTAGTGTTGATGGTGTTGTTCTAACTTCTAAAGGTAATTTTGATGTTTTGGGTTTGGATTTGATTGGTTTTATTATTGGGGGTTTATTGTAGAAGGGAGTTCAACAGGTACTAAAGAATTAAAAAGGCTTCCTGGTGGAAAGATTAAGAAGGTAATTTATTTATTTTTTTGAAATTTCTATCTGAATACACTAGAGGATATGTTCTGTGATGGTTTGGTTTGTGGTTGAGGTTGTACTTGCTGCGGACTAGAGCCTAAGGAGATACAACTATGATGGAAATAATTGTTATTGGTACTTGAAGCTAATGGGTTGTCATGGTTGTTTGCAGTTCAGGTTAAAAAGTAAAGGGAATGGTCAATTTTGTGTCTATTCTGCAGTTGGAAGGGCTTGATTAACTCTGAAATCAGGTGATACTGAGATTAACAAAAGGAGAAGCTTGCTGGTAATCAGGTGAATCCACTTTTTGTCATAACTTGGGGCATCCTTGTGAGCCTAATCATCTCATGGCACCTATACTGATAACTTTGATAATCATGAGCTAAAAAATCATTGTGATTTACTTTCCCATTTTGCTTTGCCATCTTAATAATTCTCGAACTTATTTTTGTCCATACAAATTTTAATCTGGTGATCTTGGACAAGCTTAGTAGGACAGATCACCTTATAAAGCTTAACTATTCGTAGGTTTTTGTTTGTTTGACTCGCTCAATAATCGATTTGAAGTCACTTGAAAGTTCCTTGAAGTGGCAAGGTTGACACCTGAATAAGGAATCTCATCTGGTAGATTGTTATGTGATGTTGACCAGACATTAGGTATTGGAGGGGTAGATCAAAGAAAGTAAGACTTGAATCCTTGTTTAAGTTGTTTTCATATCACATTATTTGTTCCTCGTATTACTGGTAATTGAGATGTCTTAGGCTCATCCTTAATTCAAAGATGTTATTTATGACAAACTTTACGAAATGAAAGCAGCAAATCAATCGGGAGATTGATACTCAAAACTTTTGAAGTTTGATGAGGTTAGATGCTAAATGGTCTTTTGAAGGTGCATTACCAAGAAAAACAATTACACTTCCTTAGACCTGGTGTCCCGTAGATCATTAGTAATAACTTTCTCAAGATAGGATCTTCTCGGAACCATTATCAAGTTTGGAACTTACTTCCATTTTACGCCGTAGCCATCTTGTCAACCAAATATTGTTGTAATGCTCGTACAGGTAACAAAGCTAATGATGCCTTGGGGCTTTCTTCCATGAGTATGGTACATCATATGCAGAGATGGTATCCATATATTACAAGAACAACTTATTTAAATGCTTCTCTATGAGTATGGTACAACATAAAAGCGAAGTCGGCGTATCACACTTTTCTAACGCTTAAATCATTTTCTCGATTCTTTTGTAAGTAGTGGATGATAATAACTTTGTCTTCCAAAAACACAAAAACATGACAAAGATTGTCGTGCAACGTTTCAATCGTGCACATGGTTTATGTAATGAGCCGTAGATCCGGAGAAATGAAGGTATCCCAAGAGATGGATTTCAAACATGGTGGGAATGAGATGTAATAAAAGGGTAGGAAGAAGATGTTTTGTTCTAAAAGCTAGTAGCAATGATATCAAAAGGTAGAGAAGATTAATGGCGTAAAAGTGAACGGTACGTACATTGAAAGGACTTACGATCGGGCTCAAGAAAGCAATAGTTGGGATGGTGCGCCTGTTCATGAGTTTCAGCTGGGTAGATTTGTCGAAGGACGATTTGTATATAGACAGCTTATTTGTTATCGTGTCTTATGAAATTGGACCCGACAAAACAAACTACAATGGAAACTCTCATGAATCAAGCTTCGGGTTGCTTCTTTCTTTAGTCTTAACATTCATTTTGCAGCCTCATGCAAAACTTTTTAAAATTTTGCAACTAATTTCTAAAAGCTAAATAGATATTTCTATTTTGTGGTGAGTGCAGAAATGGCCCTGAATCACGTAATGAGCTCTGCTTAGCCGGTGATGGTTTTGGAGCAACTCATGAGATGAGCCTCGAAAACTTATCTCGGGTTGTCACCCGCATACACATCCAAGTTGAGAAATACAGCTCCTGGTATGATTTGCTCTTTCTAAAAGCGATTATGCCAACCCTGATCAATCATGGATGAAAAGTAACACAATATTATTCAATTTATCACACAAGTATCTTGGATCATTGAAAAAAAAAATGAAGTATAAAATTGTAAGGAATTTGACACATTTCAATGTAACTTGTGAATATGGAACAGGGAGATGTGGTGGAGGCTAACACTTGGGTAGGTGTCACTTTAAAGAATGGGATGCGCAGGGAATGGGAAATTCGGGATAATAAGACGCAGCAGATAATAACAAGAGCTACAAGGTAAATTTTAATATGTTCCTCTTGGATTTATGTTTACTCACATCGCCATTACAGTTAACCCCCTTCCGCAGTTAACTCTTTGTCTATGTACAAAATTACAGCCTAGATGGAGCGACATGGATGCCAATCAACATGTGAACAATGTGAAATATATTGGATGGATTTTAGAGGTAACTCCCTCGAGCTTCTCGCTTATTTGTACATTATGAATCACCATTCTGTAATGATTTTCAAAGCCATCTATAAAATTTTCTCTTATTGCAGAGTGTACCTATAAATGTATTGGAAGACTACAATCTCACAAGTATGACACTAGAATTTCGACGGAATGCCCGGCAATCAAATTTGCTAGAGTCTTTAACTCATATGGAAGTAATTGAAGCTGAAGAAACAACCAACAGTGAAAGAAAAACTAAAGCAGATTTTAGAAGCACACACTCATGAAATAAAGCCCCAAGGCATTGAGCAAGAAGGGTAAGGGGATAGTAAACTATTCATGTTATGTGAAAGTTCGAGTTCATAGAGACGGGTTTTTTGTTTTGACTTTCATCTGTGTTTGCCACCTGTAGGAAAAGAAGATAAAGTACCTGAAGAAAGGAACGGTTTGGAGAGGTATGAGATACCAAGTGCTTTTTATCAATCTATCCTACGGGTCGTGAGAGTCAGGTTAGGCTTGTTATTTCTAGAGATGGCGCAGATGTGGAGGCCATGAAGAAGGTAACCAGCTCGCAGTGTAAGAGTTTTTTTAGGGAGATTTTTTTCTTCAAAAGCACTTGCCCATGGTTTCAGAGTTCGCTACAAAACAATACCAGTGCCACTGTTTTTTTGTATTCTAATACTCACACTTAGGGTAGTAGCCTTCCTGTTTTTTTTTTTGTTTTTTTCTTGATGTCTCCTTCTTGGATGTTGGTTTCTGGCGTAGTGATATTTCTGTCAGCCTTTCATTGCTGGTTTAGGAGAAGATGATAAGCCCTTTATCTGCTGAATGGATTCAATTGGTGGGAAGTATGTTGAAATCCCTTTATCCCCGTATATTGAAGCTACAATTTCTGTAATTTTCTTTAACACTATTCTGTTCTGGGCATTACTTAGATGCTTCAGTTGGTGATTCAATTTTCTTTCAGGGTTTTGCCTTGAAGTTCAGTGAGCTTCTTAAATACATCCATGGCTATTCAACAATGTTGTTGAAATTCTGGATGATGGTTCCGCACAGGTATGCTTTTCTTTGGAATAAAAGTACCACTGTCTCGATGCTTTAGTAGTTACATTCCTCCATGCTGAAGGTCATTGAAAATATCTTTCGTAAAACTGAACACCTAACTTCTACATGTTGTACCTCTGGCATTTGCATGATGGGTCTTCAGTGGTAGTTTTTCATTTAATAGCTTGTAGCGGAAAGTAAAATGTGATCATTCCAATTCTTTGCCTTGCAGATCGCGGACTATGGTGGCTGCTTGCCTTGTAGAAGGTGCTCACAACCAGGACCTTATTCAGGTGCATAAGCGCAGTCCAGACCCTAGACCTTGTAAGTCTCGCAGATTTGAGAGACAAACAGACGCAAGAGAAGGCAAAGATCTGTTATGTGAGTTCCATATCCGTTAGTTTACTTAAACAAATAATGTATTCTCTAAAACTTAGGAATTCTCTCAAGTATGAAACTGCTTGAGTGAATGTAAAAGGGTGTTTAGGAATTCCTTAAGTTCTGAGTCAATGACTTTGTTGAACATCAAAGAATTTGTTGGATCGAATTAAAGAATAGAACAAGTCTGTTGTTGAATGTATAATAGAATTTGGCTAGATTGAATGAAAGATTTTTTTTTTTGCGTAATTAATTTTGTATTCCGAATTATTTCCAACCAAAATGAATTGCCGGTCAATATTGACCTGGTCAAAATTGGCCAGCATTGACTAATTTTGACCCGGAGTCAAGGTTGACCGGTAGTAATTTTTTTACATTATTTAAAAGTTCGAACGGCTTATCAACGTTACGACAACGATGTTATAAAAAAATTCGTAACGGCCCAAGTCAGCATACGACGTGGCAAATTCGTAACGGCTCACACCAGCTTACGCAGGACCGTTACAACAAATTGTGAACGGCCACAAAGCCGTTACAAAAAAAATGTAACACCCACTTTTGCAACAGGCAAGAGCCGTTACAACCCCTTTTAGTAACGGCTTGGTTCTGTTTCTAATCCCAGAATTTGGTGTAGTGTGTGGTTTATCTGATGACTTGGATTTATCTCTGGAGAACCGTTTACTTCTTTCCAAAAGAAGATCCCTAAACTTTCTTGTGATCGACGAGACTGACTTGTCAAGATCTTCATCTGATGAATCGGCCTCATAAAGATCATCTTCAGAGATGTAAACACTATTACTTTCATCAAGTAATTTAGTGTTCTTTAGTGCTTTGAAAGCAACATCCTTACTAGACTTGGACGTATGCTCATGATCAAAGATCTTTATCTTCCCAACCAGAGTATTTCTGGATAGCGTTGCGAGATTATTTCCTTAAACGATGGCATGCTTCTTAGAATCGTATCTAGATGGCAGCGATCTGAGAATTTTCATCACAATGTCTTCTTCAGGAATAGTCTTACCCAATGCAGAAGATGCATTAACAATTTCAGACACTTTGTGATTAAACTCATCAAATGTTTCTTCATCTGCCATACGAAGGTTTTCCCAATCAGAATTTAGGTTTTGAAGCCTAGCTTCTTTCTCACTGGTATTTCATTCAAATACGGTTTCTAAGATATCCCAGGCTTCTTTAGATTTAGTACACGTAGTCACATGGTGTTGAAGATATGGGGTAATGGCATGTACGATAGCATTTAAGCCGTGATGTAGTTTTGAAAGTGGTAGTAAAGATTCGTTCAACTCGGACGTGTGAAGATTGATTTTAGATTTAAATAGAAGTAATAACAATTTTACGAGAGACTGGGATTTCGGATTTCACCACTAATCACATTCAATTGGTTTATATAACGATTCCTAACAATTCTAGCTCTTTTGTAGACTCTATTTCTTTGCGAAAAGTAGATTTTATAAAGAATTAGATGTAAATCATAAGCATAGCGCATCAAGAGTTCTTAGACTAAGCATACATTATCACACAAAATCACAAATAATCAATGAAAATCATAAATCAATTAAAACAAGAGCAAAAGTCATAAAAAATCAATTATAGTTACCAATCAATTGTGAAAATGGCTTCCTCCGTCATCCCAGTGTTGGAGTTTAGCTTTTCATGGTAAAAACATGCTCAAAATATTTATTCATGGCTCCAAAGTGTTTGAAGAGTGAAAATACAAGAAAAAGATAAAACAGATCAACTGCAACGTTTATAAGCGTTTACAGACTCGATCAGTTACAAAGGACTACAGAGAATATAAGACTGCCTCCTAAACGGTAATTCTTTGTTGCAGTAACTAAACTACACCTCTCTGCGATTGACTTAGGACGTCAGTTCTTCTTCTTCTTCTTTCTCCTCTTCTCTGAAAGTGCAAAAACGACTCTGCAACTTTCTTTCTCCGAGCAGAGACCTCTGTTGGCTGTCCCGTTCCTCTGTAACTTCCCCCCAACCCTATGTTCGACTATCCTTTATATAGGATTTAGAAGACTAGAGTTTCTTTAATTTATTTTCTCCCTTACGTCACGAAAATATCACAAACCAATAGGAGCTTGCCACGTCGTCCCATCCAACGTCACCTTGTATTAAATGTCGACACTTCATTCTTCCCTTCATTACCATGTTTAGTTACTTCCTCCACAGAGTGGAAAATCTCCAAATATATGGGAGAACCATGTGAAAACATTAGGAGCAGTAGTCCAAAATCAGCCACTTCCTTCCTTAATTTGTGCATGCAATTTTAGGTATTGGGATCCATAAATGATTACACACTAATCATTGTTTCCTTTCTGGTAGTGGAATAATCCTTCCACTTTCTAGCACATGAATTGTGTACGCACCTCAATCATTTTTGGTCCATCCAATAATAACCCATCGTGCACAAACTCATATTAGTTTGAACATATAATATTCCATCATCCCTTCGGTCCTGGAGTAGTTTTGGTAGTCGAATCCAAAAGTTAAAACCCATTACGTAGATGGACATTGTCTTGCAACTTCAACCCATGTAGCCATTTTCCCGTTTAAGTATCCGTCTATCCAAAAGCCCATATTTTTTTGTGCATACGTCTAGTTTTAGCCATTTTTCTTCGCCAGAACCCATTTATTCATTCACCTATAAAACACAATAAATATCAAAATTAGTATCAAAATAAGCATTAACAATATATATTTTCGGAAGTCATAAAGAAACAAATATGCATCTATCAAAATACCCCCAAACTTATTGTTTGCTAGTCCCGAGCAAATCAAATCTACAAAATAAAATCCTAACTCACTGTCGCAGGCATCGTCGGTTGCATTTAGCGTATGCAACAAGCCTTTAAACCCCTAGGTGGCCCTAGTGGACGAGTTATAGTCTCGGGAGGGCTTACTAGAGATATACCCACAAAACCTTTACTCCAGACCCTAGTTATCTACGCAGAACCTTGGAAGGAACTAAAGAATCTCCTTGGTTGGCATACTTATTGACTGCAGGAGGAAGTACCCTGATGCGAAATTCCAATTGTTGTACATGAGTTTGCACTCAAGCATACTAAAATTCATATATAAGTGACAGAGCTCTACTCAGATAGTTTCTGGACATCATAACCGGAGTCAACCAATCACATGGATAGATTATGAGATGGATATAGAAAAACATAGATGGTTTTGATGTTGACTAAGGTGAATGGTGTTTCTCATATCTGTCTGAAGGCCACTGCCAAAACGAACCTATCCTAATGGACTCGAGATACTGGTCTGGACTAATATCAACACACTGGCATATACAAGGGAACCAAAGGGTCGATAATCCTAACTCTAGGTCAACACAACTGGCATATACAAGGGTTCCAAAGGGTCGACTTTATTGAAAACTTTATTCCTAGTTGGTCTGATGGTCTTGTCTCAATTTTTTTTTTTTTCAACTTTTTTTTTTTTTTTTTTTTTTGTATCTCAATCACTCTATTTCACCTTAGCAGTGGTAACAACTTGAATCATGAGCCCCACCTAATCACTTAGAGAAACATATTTTAAAGAAAACAAAATAAAAATAGAAGTGAAAAGGATTCAACCAGATATGGCGAAACTACCATTTTTTTTCTTTAATTCTAATACATGAGCTCTGTGCTTTTATGAATAGACTCTTTAGATGTTTCCATCTAATCGATTGGTTCCTAAACTCCTACAACCAAAATTCTTCCATCCACTTAGATTGGTTAGTGCCATCCTTAATAAGCATAAATTTCTAGGCTCTGGAGTTTAACAATGCAACTACAATGTTTCTCCCATACCCCCAAACTTAAATCTAACATTGTCCTCAATGGTCTAAAGATAAAATTAAAAGCATGAACAAGGAGAAACTATTACCATTTGAAGTAAAAGAGTTAAGGAAATATATTACCGTGTCACATGAATATTGGGTTACCTCCCAAGAAGTGCTAAGTTTAACGTCTTCAGCCAGACATAAGAAATAATTAATCACCTCATATCATAAAGCAATAACCGAAACAACTGTGGATCATCTGCATCAAAAAGTGTTAACACAGATAAAAGGAAACTTCAACAAACCAAGAATAAACATAGCACACCCTTGCCTAGTTTCCTGTTTAAGACAACTACATGTAGTTGTGGTTCAGGTTCAGGTTCTATAACTGGGTCCAAATAAAATATTTTCATGGGTTGCATTTCCTCGTAGCTAAGATCCGATTCAGGTTGTAAAGTCTGTAAACACTCAAATAAGAACTTAGAAGCACATAATAATAACCTGAATAATTGCGGATCCTTAAAGTCAATTAGTTTTGACTCATACAATTGACCACGATAAAACTGGCGGTCAATCATAAGAAAATGTGTCGATACTAATTTCCTAAAGTACTTAGGCTCAGTCTCAAAACTTAATAATTGACACATCTGAAACTTATACGTTCCCACAATTGGTTGAAAAATATTTGGTGGAAAACAAAATCAACTGGGTATCATAGCTCAGGCTAACCCCATCAACCGAGAGGATGGGTTTCTAACAACTCAACTTCCATATGGACATCACTAGGTTCAGGAAAACGTGTATGAAAATAATATTTTAAAATAGTTGAGGCACATATGTCAAGTCCCAAGTGAGGGACCTTTCTAAGAGTTAAGGAACATGGAGAATGATAATCACCCCAAAACTTAGAGTTTTCAGTGTCTCTAGAAAGACTAGTCACAACTTCCCTAATTTCAAGGTCATCTGATTCCTGAAAATGGTCAATTGATTCTTCTAAGTCAGGTTCATCCTCACTCATCTCTACGAGTTCATTTTCTTTGTCTAAGACTAATGTTTCTAAATCGCTAGACTCTAAAACAATATTCTCAGAAGAAACTCGTTCCTCTAAACCATTATTAGATTCGTAATCAAAAGGAAATACTACATCGTCTAAAACGGGGGTATCTCTAGACAAATCCTCGTCCTTTTGAATAGGTGAATAATTATTAAAATTATTTGGATTTGAACTAGAAACATTATCATTATTAAGCTCAATTGGAGTAACAAATTCCTGATCACTATGCCTACTTATTTCAAATTTTTCATCAGCACTATCCTCATCATAATCATCATTATAATAACATGAAAATGGTCGAACCCCATCTAAAAAAGTAGTGTTACCAAGTTTAACCTCGTCATCTTGATTATGTGAATAACTATCTTCATTTTCAAAGGTACTATTGGAAACACTATATTGAAAATTAAGACTATCTTGAGCATCTCTTTCCAGGGCCTCTAACAACATTTTCTGAGTCGACTCACATGACTTCCTGATTTTATCTAGGAAAGAAGGTTCACACATTGCATTGCTTTCGTCCATAACTAAGTTATTCATCTCAAATTTGAACTACGTGTCGACTCAAGTAACTTTTGTGTCGACTCACCTAACTTACGTGCGGACTCTAGTAGAGAGGAATTTTACTTGTATGACCGGTGGGCGTATGGATAGTAATTGGGCTCACCATGGTATGGACCATAACCTTCAAAAGGATGATGTTCCCAACCACTATTCACATTATGGTCAAAGTAGTAACGTCCATTTTGAAACTCAGTTGGATATTCGTTGTATTGGCTATTGTAATACCCGATTCGACATCCTATTGCAGGGGTGTGAGTTGTCACACAAAATAAAACCCACCGACGGTGGGATTCGTGGGTGGATAGAGTCTTACCTCCGTACTGACGGGCGATGAACCGTTGAAGTCGACTCGGGCCACCGACTCCGATGTCAGTGTACGAACCCGATGGGCCGAGACAGTATCGTAACTGTCGTCCTTCCCTGCAAACAATTTTTAACCCTTCCTTAGGGTTTCAAAAATAATGTCCAAGTCCAGTTAAAGTCCAAAAGTTTCCAAAAATAAAAAGAAAAATTACAACAATGAAACCCTATTTACAGTTTCTACAAATAAAAAGAAATAAAGTCTAAATAAAATAAATATGTACAACATCTTCTTCATGCCTTGGACTCCTCTTTTCTTTCCTTCTTTGG
This sequence comes from Papaver armeniacum, assembly GCA_023531295.1. NCBI lineage: Eukaryota > Viridiplantae > Streptophyta > Magnoliopsida > Ranunculales > Papaveraceae > Papaver > Papaver armeniacum. Next base: position 369,657 of record JAJJWW010008725.1, on the reverse strand, counting down.
TGATGCTTTCCTTTTATAACACTTTTTCTTTTCTTGTAGCTTCGCTCCAAATCTAAAAAGAATCAAGAAAATACCAAAGGCGTAAAAGAGAACAAAAATAATAAAAAACAAAAATAAAAACCTAAAAACAAATCTATAAACAAGTTCGCGTCGGCGGCGCCAAAAATTGATGTAGTTTTGAAAGTGGTAGTAAAGATTCGTTCAACTCGGACGTGTGAAGATTGATTTTAGATTTAAATAGAAGTAATAACAATTTTACGAGAGACTGGGATTTCATATTTCACCACTAATCACATTCAATTGGTTTATATAACGATTCATAACAATTCTAGCTCTTTTGTAGACTCTATTTCTTTGCCAAAAGTAGATTTTATAAAGAATTAGATGTAAATCATAAGCATAGCGCATCAAGAGTTCTTAGACTAAGCATACGCTATCAGACAAAATCACAAATAATCAATGAAAATCATAAATCAATTAAAACAAGTGCAAAAGTCATAAAAAATCAATTATAGTTACCAATCACTTCCTCCACATAGTGGAAAATCTCCAAATATATGGGAGAACCACGTGAAAACATTAGGAGCAGTAGTCCAAAATCAGCCACTTCCTTCCTTAATTTGTGCATGCAATTTTAGGTATTGGGATCCATAAATGATTACACACTAATCATTGTTTCCTTTCTGGTAGTGGAATAATCCTTCCACTTTCTATCACATGAATTGTGTACGCACCTCAATCATTTTTGGTCCATCCAATAATAACCCGTTCGTGCACAAACTCATATTAATTTGAACATATAATATTCCATCATCCCTTCGGTCCTGGAGTAGTTTTGGTAGCCGAATCCAAAAGTCAAAACCCATTACGTAGATGGACATTGTCTTGCCACTTCAACCCATGTAGCCATTTTCCCGTTTAAGTATCTGTCTATCCAAAAGCCCATATTTTTTTGTGCATACGTCTAGTTTTAGCCTTTTTCTTCGCCAGAACCCATTTATCAAATATACCTCAAGCTAAAACTTTTCCTACCTATAAGTTCTTTCTCCGAAGGTGATTGTCTATGGACTGAGTCGAGACAATCACTTCGTGTGATCGTCTATGGATACGAGATCGAGACAATACAACAATGAAGTATGTTTACTTGATAAGAGTTTCAGACTTAACCAAAGACAATAGGATTACTATCAAGTAAAATAGGAATTAGCGTTTGTGTAATTTACTTTAAATTATAATAATAAACAATTATAATTGAGAAAATAAAAGTAAATGACACAGCAAGATTTTATTAACGAGGAAACCGCAAATGCAGAAAAACCCTAACCTTGTCCAGAATTGAATACTCTCAGGATTAAGCCGCTACACAAAATTAAACCAACTTCGTATAGTTTAGACCAAGCAACTAAACCTATAGTTCACCTAGTTCCGTTTGTATTCCCACGCCTCCAACTTATGAATAAGTCACGTACTTGGAACAATTCCTTTGGTTCGTATTCCAAACAAAGAAAGGAACAACAAATCTGTTTGGTAGCAACTCTCTTCAACCAAGTGATGTGAGTTTGACAAAGGCTCTTCTGTTATCTCAATAAACTCCTTCGTCGGGTTCTTAGATCTATCTTATTCTCAACTACCAAAGGTAATTGTTAAGATTTTGCAATCAATACTTTTAATCACAAAGAATTGTATTGATGCCGATCTACACAACTAATCAATCTAATCTACCACAAGGATAAACCGATTATAGTTGGATCCTCTATACCGAAACAAGTATTGTGCACACCAAATATTATGAACCCAAAATCAGAAATCTTCAATATCTTCTTTGTCTTCAAATCTTCTTAGATCTTCAATAAACACCTGCATACAACAAGTTGAATCTCTTGTGATCAATCACGCACTGAACGGAGTCTGTTAACAATGGATTATCACAAGACGTCTTTAGATCTACAAACAGTCTAAATATCCCTATCGAAATTTCGATCTAGTTTGAGTGAATCTTATATCAGAAAAGAAGATTCTCAAGCATAAACAAACTAGGTGCAATCAAAGTTCAGCCATCGTTAGTCAATCAAATCAATCGAAAACACAAGATAAACCGCAATTATCTAGTTTCCCACCAACGGTACTAATAGAGTTTCTCAATCCCAAAGAAGACTTTAAACTGAGCGGACGTAAGAGATTTCTCATAATTAGGTTACTATCCTCTTCGAATAGAGGGATTCACCAGTAACAACACAACCGAGGAAGTTTGTTGTCACGAACTTGAAGTTTGCTAGAAATGCAAACTTCAAGTATTTATAGACAAAGAAGTTTGGACACCAAGGAATTTCCAAAACCGAAAATATTCTCAAGATATGCAATATATTCCAAATTCGGTTTCCATAATTCCTGGAAATGCACTATCCAAAATAATGACCGAAAATCTCTTTGGAAAATCTTCAACTAGTAAATGCACATTACTAATTCTCGTTTTCCTAAAATAAAATTAAAAACCTTAAATAAAAGATTCTTAACTTATTTATGTTTCGATCCTGGGATTTTCTTCCTTTAGCTATTAAGAAATAACTTTGAACAATTAAAGATAAGTATTACTGCACATGTTCAAAAGTATGTCGACATCCTTACTCCGTAAGTCCTCTTTCATACTTACAATCTTGAAACCATTTGCCGCACTTCCAAACAAGTTTAGAATTGGTTCATCTGACTTTCAAGAACTATGTGATTGATTAAGAACACTTAATCACCAATCATGGGTTTAACGGTTCTACCAAAACAAGTTTCGGTTCTACCTCCATGTGAGTATTGTGCATAGTCACACTAGCTTTCCAAAATTCGGTTGACTAGGTACTAGGATCGGTTCCCCATATATATATGGTATCTAACTTGAATGTGTTGCACATGTCCATAGGATCGGCTCCCTTTTCGTTGCAAACATGTCCATTCACCCCATGCAAAAACATGGATCGATTCCCCTTTGTGATGTGTTGCACCTCTTACTAGGATCGGTTCCCCTTTACCCAGAGTTGGTCTTACACAAAATCACAAACTTGATCATACCATCTCAGGTGATTACTTAAGATCATTTTCACTAATAAAAGTCATACCAATACATAAGTCAGGCCTTTGTGAATAGTTTTACCAAGAACACAAACAAGTCATGAACGGTTATACTAATCACACATATTGGTTATGCACAAGATATGCAATGAATAACAATACCAATAATGCCTGGAGATTTCCTTTTCGATTCAAAAAACAAGTTCATGAATTTACTTCCTTAAAACACATGTAAAACATTGTTTCCTAGGATGAAATCCTCACCTCATACCCATACATAATCACAATAGCATTTAAATGATTATATCGATGTCTTATCTACAAAGTTTAATGGTTAAGCAATAAACCTCGTATTGTATTCCTTTATACTATGTCTATCTAGAGTGTTCATGCTTCGCAGTTTTGTTTTCAATATGCACGACTTGAAAGATACGTTAGGGAATGAAACAATTCAAGTCAAATATCACTAACCTCAAGTGGAAGGATGATGTTGTCGTTAGCTTCTTACTTCTTCACTTCTTCAAGTCTTCGCAATACTTGTAATGTCTCATATCTTAATACTTTCAAACTAACCTATACGAAGTTGACTCTAGTACATAATCAAGCGACTTTTTAAATGAGTTTTGATTCACTAAAATATGACAACCAAACTTGACATACCAACGCTTGGTGGGTTCAACCGAGCTATGCTCTAACAATCTCCCCCTTTGTCAATTTTAGTGACAAAACTCCTACATAATATGGATAAACAAATTACAAGAATTCATTACACATAAGCTTGATTCCCGAATTCAACAGCACAATAAACTGTATACATTTGATCCTTAAATGCCGTTGTTGACATTATGATAACAAAGAATATTACTCCCCCTAAAGGTAAGATAGGTAGATTTTATCAATCCACACGTATTTGTTATTCCTTTGTAATTATATGTTACTCCCCCTTAGTCTATGCTTTCACTCTTTCGTTAGATAAACGTTTAAGCACCAATTTTCTTTTCCTTAGTGATACCAATCAATATAAAATCAATGTCAATATCACTTGTTTACTCCATATATTTCTCCCCTTTTTTGTCACAAAATGACAAAGAAACGAAAAAATAAAGGACAAACCGAAAAGAATCTTACAAATATCAAAATAGACTTGCAACCTATAGAGTTAAGCACGAGGGTTCCATACACCATTTTTGATAACCAATATCAAAACCGAAACTACTACAAAGTAATTTTTTTTTATATGTTATCAAGGAAACAATTGCCCGAAGCAATTTTTCCTAATAGTTTAGCAAACCAAAAATCAACTAAGCACCTTAGTTCCTTTGCTAAACCGATTGTATAAATACAACCGCTTTGTTCGATAAGACCAAAATAAAGATAAATCTATTTTTCTCATCAGGTTCTAATTATCCATATAACTTAGACCTTTCAGTTTTAAACAAGACAAGTACTAGGTTAGTTAACTAACATTTCTTGTTAAGGCATTCGATTAGACTTGAATAACCGAAACCTCCACTTTGATAAGTCTAACTAAGATCAGAATTAACTTTAGTTTCTCTTATCCGGAATCGAATTGGACTAAACAATTCATCCCGTAAACCTTTTCCTTCGTTAAGCCATAAACAATTCATACAAACCAAAATAAATCAACTTGCATAATTATTCACCTCAACCGGAAGCAATTGAAAACATAGACATTAAAGCACCGTAATTGCACCAAAATTTTGTAAGCCTAAACAATTGATACCACACACTAAAGCAAGATAACAATAGGTTTTATTAACCGGAACCAATTGAATCACACACACATCCATACACACATCATGGAATAAAACATCAATTGTACCGAAATTTTGTTAAGCAAAAGCAATAAATATATGAAATAAAAATCAGGCTTTTCTTAAACAGGAAAACAATTAACTAACAAGATTTTTACCTCAAATTTCGCATCATCTTCTCCAATATGTTTGCATCTTCTTCTAGGGAGAATTGATATCGAAATATCATTATGTTGTCATCCTTATGCAAAACAAAAGAATAACAACAGCCAACCTTTACCAGAGAAAGGTTGAAACCGGTTTTTAACTATTGCAAGCAAAAGTTGAAAAACCCCCGAAACACATATGCTTTTATGCTAAACCAAAACCGATTCAACATATTGTGACTTTTTCACATATTGTTTCTATCAAAACCCCTCATGATCCTTTGATAAAGCCTACCAACATGGGCTAGAACTTAATCCTGCTAAATCAAAAAGTCACCCAAACCATAAGGGTTCACAACATTATGAGATCGAATATCAAGGTAATAAAACCGAAATCAAACATCCCATAAACATACATAACAATAAGATAAAGCATTCAAGCACATGCTATGTAAATCAAAAACTACCACAAGAAAAATTATAAATCAAATAATTTTATTCATAATAGACTAAATACAATCATTGAAAAAAATAAAAAATTGGTGCCTATTTTCCTGGATTAAGTATTACAGCATATAACTTAATCTCTAGTGGTGCTCTCATTGTTCACTGAAGTTTCATCAGTATTCACACTGTTAAAGTATTTCTCAAGGATTTTGTTGGCAACCACTTTCTGTTTTCAAACATTTTCAATTTGAAGCTTCAAATCGGATAGCTCGCTTCTTGCTTCTTCCATTCTATCTTTCAGATAGTCTCGATCTTGTAACAAATAAAAGAGACTTCCTATGAGTTCTTCAAACCCATGCATTCATGCATACCATCTGTGGGAAACCACTTGGTAGAATCTGAATCATCGATCGCAAAAAGACTTATTCCATCTTGAGATCTATCAGAGTTGTGATCAGAAACGATTCTTGAGACAATCTTCCCGATTCTTCGTTTCGAGAGAAAACCTGGACAGTTTCTAACTATTCGAGCTTCCCTTTTATTACTCCTTGTAACACTTCGAGTTATAGGAGACATGATTTTTAGTTCAAGACTTTTTCCAGGGAAGATCTAACTCTTAAGAGAATATTTTTCTTATAAAAAAAATAATATATTCGATTCACAAAAACAAGGTTTCCGAGAATAGGTTATTTATCGAACTTCTCTTGTTGATGGTGGTTTTCGGTTTAGGGCTAAAATCATGAAACCCTGTATTTTAATATGCTGTCGTCCCGCAAAGGAACAAAAGCCATTTGAAAGTGATGAGTGCATAAACCTTTTCACTTACATATATATTGAGCAATTCAACATATTTATGAAATTTATCCAGAATGGTGCATAAAGCAACAATCCCAAATATTCTGTAAATTTTAATCTATCGCATTATTCGCTAATGCATGGCCCCGCCTAGTATTTTCCTATGCTATGTTCCCCAGCTGAACTTTCAATGTTGGCATGACATGACGATTAATGTTCACTCGCAGTGGAGTAGCATAAATCTCCCGAAGTGTCATTATTGAAATCTATATGAAAACACTCGCGTAGGCTACACCACCCTTTGACAAAGAGATTAGCGTGTTTACACACCTTTTAACTGAAAGTTAGCGCGATCGAACGTGTTTAAATTCCTCAAAGGAAATCTAGACTGTCCATATCAGTCTTAAGAAACGATCACGGCCACATGATTTGGCCACACAACTTAATAGGCCTAGCCTACTCCTAACGAAACTAGGAGGTCGTCATGATAAACACCGGCGGGCCCACTATCATCCATGCCGGTCGAAATTACTTTAGCTCTTCCGCTACCTTCTTGAAAGTTCACCACAACGTGGGTGATCGCGCTGTCTGAAAATAGCTCAAACAAGCAAAGACCAGCAAAAACGGTCTCAAAATCCATCTCATCCGTCCAACTTAGCCGGCCTAGTTGGACAGCTTAGAACGCATCTTGAACGATCGAAGAAGCGCCGGCGTGTTCACCGGCGACCCAGATACACCCATGAGTGATTGACTTGCTCACGTCAAGCCAAGAGCGTATAGAATCGTTCACCCAAAGTAGGGTGAACGCGCTGCTTTGAAACCCTAATTGGTGTTTGCGGCAGTATGTTACTGCCGCAAATCTATCACAACCATCCATCTTCGCCAGCCGAATCGAGTGGCTTAGATCTAATTTTAGATGGCCCGGGTGATGTCAGCATATTCAGCAGCGGCTCGTCTTTGCACATGGCCAATCTGCTTGTTCGAATCAGCGCCCAACGTTTTGATTCGACTAGCCAAAACAGGGTTGGTCGTGCGGCCCCTAAACCCTAGATTGTGTCAACGTCAATATGTAACTGCCGCAAATCATCTCGTCCATCCAACTTCGCTAGCCTAGTTGGATGGTGTAGATTTATTTTTCAGAAAACCAACAAGGTAGCATTGTGATCACCGCCTCCTCCCCCCCCCCCGGGAGGAGCGATCGGCCAGGCCAAGGCTCGCCCATGTGGCCCCGAACCATCACTCAAAAGTGGCAATTCCGCTACTTGTATGATTCAGCAGTAGTCATTAACTTCCGCAAATCGTTTCAGCCACTTAACTTGGCTAGCCGATTTTAGCGGTCCAGATCTAACACTAGTGGAAAATAGCAGTTTTGGACCGACAAAGCAAGTCATAGATACGAGTTCAATGACTTTCATTGGCAGTTTGGGAAAGTGTCGATGTTTGAGCGTCTTTTTCATCTATGACGTGTCTCTGGGGGTTGTTGAAAATCTAGTATCAACAACCGAGGTTAACGGTCAATTCTCTATGACTGACTGAAGTCAGTCATAGATATAAATCTTAATATAAAAAAATTGATTTAGATTGGCTGTTTGGCCTGATTGAATCTGACTAAATCTGAAATCAAACAAAAATGAAACTCAAATTAGAATTCAAATGAGAATCAAATGAAACTCAAATTAGAATTCAAATGAGAATCAAATGAAACTCAAATGAAAACCAAATTCAAATCAAATAAAATGAGAATCAAATTAAACTTGCACACAAATAATCATTCAATTTAACATTCATTGATTCATTGGTTTCAAATTACACAAAAAGGATTAAAATATGCAGTTCTGACCAATGTAATCTTAGAAGAAAAGTAACTAAGTTCAAGGATTCGGTTACAAAATGATAAACTAAAAAACTATAGATTAAACAGCAAAATGATAAACTCCGATGATGATAATGAACTTAGACCATACTTCATAACGGTGTACCTGCATAACAAAAATAATTTCAGCCATCAGCTGATTAATGTTGGGAGGTCTTATAAAAACAATAACCATGGCATGCACATTATCAAAGTTTGAAATAGACATTTGGGCAACTTTATTAATCATCAACTGATAATATGAAATATCAATGACTCATATTTATGGGAAAAGATAGAAAGACATACTTGTGAAGTAATCTTCATGTCTCCCCGTCTTGTAAAGAAGGGCACCAGTAACTTCAAGAAAAACAAAAAAAAAATAGATAAAGCATATTCAAGTACACAAATAAACGTCAAAACCTAGATTATACACAACCAGTTACGATGAAATGCTGCACTAACATAAGAAATAAACCTGGATCGAGTTATTCCAAGTGATTAATAAATAAGACAGACGAACAAACTTTATATATATATATATATATATATATGATATTAATAATTAATCATATCACAAATTCCTCATAGATTAGTGAAGCATATATTGTTAGCAAGTTTGGTTTCATCATCACAATAAATATGACAGACGAACAAAATAATATATGAGAGAATGCAAAACAAACATGTGCCAGATTAAATATTGTAAACCATTTAACAGGAAGTAAGATCTTCCAATATATTCATCGAGTTTTACGAAGACAAGCAAGTAGCAGCAGCAATATATTGAGATAGACAAATTGTAAGAACAAGGTTAATTAGGGGTCAGTTGGGTAAATATTCTTAATTAAGATTATTCGATGAAGGAACCATATAAAAGATGCACTATAAAATGTTCTAATTCATGGCCTACAGGCTACAAAGTAATTGGTTTTCATCCATGAAAAAAATTCAACAACCAAACTGCATGTAAGAATTTGATGACATTTAACAACTTAACTGAATTCTAATGACCGGTACACTGACCTGTATTCCCCCAACTTTTGTATCCAAACCCACAACTTCAAAACCCTGGACAGTAGGCTTTGCCCCGACACTAATAATGATCTGCACATAAGAAAAACAAACAATTTGTTAACTGGGAAATTAGTCAGAAGCCTTAAAAGGACGAAAAGGACTTGGAATTAAAGAAAATCTGGCCTAAAAATATTTTGAAACTGGTTTTCAAGACCAGTTCAATTTCATAATCACTAGTTCTCTAAAATTCATTGATCAATGTATAAGATATGTAGCTGCACAAAACGGAGGGCAAATATCTTAGAATACACAATTGCAGATTCTTTTTTAACCACAAATTTACTAATTTAGTATGAGTCCATTCATAGGCATGGATTAAGAATGCTTTCGGGAACTTTCCTTGTGGCTGACAGAACCAAACCCTTTAATGGCAAACCAAACAAACAAGCCAAATAAATAGGCCACACTATTTCATTTATAAAGAAAAAAAACTGCTCAGTTTTGCTATGAGGAATTTATAAATGCATAAAAGCAATGTAACTTATGAATGAGATAATGCCATGATAATTGACCATAAATCAGTAAAGCAGTCAAATTTAGCTTTGTTTTGAAAAATCACTTAAAACTAGCAGTATACACACATAAGAACTCACATATATGATTTTTATACCAAGATACAAAAGAAAGATCTAAACGATTGAATAAAGTATGAGAAAAAATGTTACCAGCAGTAACGAAACATTTGTTGTGTGTCATACTCTTGTGAACTTTACAAACACGAATGGAAAATCCCCTTTATATAATTCTACAGGTTGTTTCCCACCCTTTTTATAGCCAATTGTACTCTGCAAGCACGAATCGCATAGATGCAATGAAGGTGGATAGGTGTTCCTACATTTTACGTATGTCCCTTAGTCTACAACTTCTAATGCTTTCATGTAACATGCAGTGCATGGATAGGTGTGCTAAAAATAATGAAGCAAGTTGTTGTTGTGATGACAGAGAGCGATAAGATGCAATAAAGGTAGCATTCTAAGAACAATGTGTCGACACTGAAAACATTAGCACCAACAAAATCAAACCACTCATTTGCTTACCATCTTGTCGGCTATCCACCTCAACGGAAGGTGGCTTAGGCAGAGAACATTGCCCAACCTGGTCAAGTCCACTAACAGGTTCTGCATTGATCAAAGAAAACAAATACTAATAAGCAGTGCTGCATCAAAAAAGCAAAGCAATGCAAAAATGTAAACAAAAGCTACTGCATGGAATGAATAGAAATCATAACCCTAGCCTGCACATAGAATGAACAATAGTGCACTTTACATATCCAAAGATCAGTTTCTAGTTCAAAGATTCAATATGACTAAACTCCCTTTCACATAACATGTGTGCTGGTTGTTACACCAATGTGACAGAGATAATATAAGTGAAGTCATTCATTATAATGCTAAACCAGAATATCATGTGTCAAGCCCAAATAATTGATTATCTAAATTTGCTGGCAAGCAAACACAACTGTCGCATCCATCGTTGTGGAATAGCAGCAGCTATGATTCTAATGATTCTGTAATGTATTCAAGTAAGGAAAAATAAACTCACGATTTGCATCATGTAGATCACCTACATCTTTTGCTTGATGGTCTAATAATGCTTCTCTAGAACCCATCAACCCCTGCACAACGAGGAGATATAGTAAGATGAATCACATCAAGTAAAGCTAAAGGCAAGCATTAAGGGCAACTAATAAGAACACCATCCACCTTTTTTGCTCTCACTGGAAATGAAGCTCTAGCATGATCGGAATCACTACCAGAAGAAGTAGCAGAGTTTGAATCCGCAAAGTAAAAGAAAAATCAATAGACGATTATATTAAGCCAGCACCAAGCAGATCCTCATTGCATAAAAATAAATAGCTCAGTAATACAATCCTAATGGAAACGGTGTGCTAGTGAGCAGTGTAGGATCAGAATATCGCGACATCAATACTTCGCGAGATTAATAAATGACGACATTGCGAGGGAGTCGCAGGGAAGTAAAATAAATGACGCAATGAATGACAACAGCCAAAACATGAGAAAGATGTGAAGATTCAAATAAATTTAGGAGTGTCGCGAGATTGTATACTTGTACACTTGCGATATCTCGCAAGCCATTCCCGAAAATAAAGGACAAATTAGTCATCATCCACTCGTGTACTACCCTATATAAAGGGTTGAGTCAGTCTGTTGTGGGTGTGTTCTTTTTTGAATTGTTAAGCAAGTCTTGAGGAGAGAGAAAGTTTTAGAGTGATTGTAATTCTTTAACTCATTTCTATTTCATATTGTAAAGATTCAAGTATTTAATCAATAGAAATTATAATCATTCATCTTAAAATGACTTAATTGCTCTAGTGAGAGGTGTAGTGTAGGATTTCCTGCAACTACATAATGGCGCTAGAAACAGGGAGTGAGTAGAGATAAACCTTGTGAATTGAAAGAATCAGGAGTAACAAGAAAGAAATTTCGTATAATTTTCAACAACTTACCAAATTGAGAAATGGCTAGAAGAAGGAATGCATCGTAACAACCAACAACTCGTTAGAAGAAGCAGGAGATTAGCCGGAGAAAGGAGAAATGAAGTAGGTGAACCATCAAGAATAAACGCAAGAAATAGAGAAGAAGGTCAAATTCAACCACCAATTCAACCAAAGACCGAATAGAGTAATAGATTATGATAGGGTGAGTGTGCATACATGGAGATCGATTCTACTAAGAAAGAGAAGAAGTGCAACAATTGATAAATAATGGACAAGAGGAGAGAAATCGAGAAGAGATGGGAGAAACAATTCATGGAAATGAATAAATCGCAAAGATTAGAAGCTTTGAGGCAAACAATACATGAAGAAAGGCGGTTAGAAGCGGAAGAGCGTGCAAATTTAACAAGGCAAAACCATGAGCTAAGAATGGAAAATATGAGGTTGCGTAATAGAAGGTCGAGAAGTAATACTGTAAAGATCGGGATCGGTTAGAGATGATACGAGGAGAACATTACCTCGTAGAAAATGTTAATGAAGAAAATCTAGAAAGAGAGCCAAATCTCGGTGAAGGATGTCATGAAAGAAGGGAAGTGGTGTGTATTCCACGTCCCGAGATTTTACACAATGGCCAAAATGACGAAAATCAAGAAAATAGGCAAAGCAGAATAATCCAATTGGTGAAGAAAATCGGGGAAGAAGGAAGAAGAATACTACATGGGAGAGAAACACGGAGGAAACAAAAGGAGATTGAAGATGACATCGAAAGACATTATATTGAACAAGCGCGTCTAGCTTGCGAAAGGGAAAGATTAAGAGTAGAAATGGAAGAACGAGAATTGGAGGAAGCAATTCGACAGAACAATCATGACAATCGAGAAAGAAGGCGCGAGCAAAATCGCAACAATGGAAATATCAATGAGGAATATGAAAGAATACAAATGAGAATCGATAGACAACCAAGAAGAGAAAATGATAGATATAATGGTGTGCGAATTCGTGAACGAGATGAAGGAGAAAGTCGCAGAGAAAGAAGAGAAGAAAATGCTGAACAAGAAAACCAAAGTAGACATGAACGCAGAAGGAGAGAGGCAGAGCTAAAAAGACCAATAAATTCGAATCTTGATGTAAATGAACAAATCTTAAGAGAGTTGGCAGAGATGAGAGGAATGTTGAACAATAGAAGGGGAGGAGGAAGAAGACAATTGGATGAGGCCATTGAAGAAGCTGCGAAAACCCCCTTTACACTAGAGGTGCAGCTAGGAGGAATACCTCCAAAGTGCAATTTACCCGCATTAACCAGCATTTTTGATTGAACAACTTGCGCAATACAACACATCAAAGCGTATGTGAGATGTATGCTATAATGGGAAAATCATGACGCCATATTGTGCAAATATTTTGCATCAAGTTTAACAGGAGAAGCACTGAAATGGTTTGAGGGTTTACCAAGAAACACAATCACGTCATTCAACCATTTACAAGCTATATTCTTAGGGGCATATATAAGTAAAAACTCCTCGCGACCAGGAATTGAAGATGTATTTGGGCTGAAACAAAGAGTTGGTGAAAGTTTGAGACACTTAACTGTGAGGTGGAAGACAATGTGTAGCGAAATGGCTGGACGAATGGATGAAAGATATCTTATTCTATCATTCATAAACGCTATGTTCGCAACCAATTTGTTATATATTCAAATTTTTAGAGTCAAGAATACAATTACAATGACTGAGTTGCGAGAACTTCAGGAGGAATATATTGCTCTAGAGGAAAGGCAAAATGAGATGGAATCATATCCAGTTGCGAATACAAATTCAAACGTTGTGAATGCAAGCTTATTACCCAAGTTGATAAACACAGTAGCGAGCACTTCGCAAGGGCAACAAGAAAGGATAATAGATGATGGACAGCCAGAGATAGTAGCTATGGGAAGCCATGATCAGGAAGAATTTGAAAGAGAAAGGAACTACTACAACCGTGGCGGCAATAACAAAATTCAAAGACTTGATCATCCGCAAGAAACTTATGGAGGTCGAAGGCAAGAATTATCATGGAGGGCAAACAAGTCACGAGTAGTATGGGAGGAAATCAAAATGCCACCACTAAATACTAGTGTGGAAAAATATGGGAAGCTATACTTTGATGGAAAACATACCCGCACCATGGAATATGGGGAATGAGCCACCACCAAGTGATAGAAGCCACGAGTTCTGCTTCTTACCACCGCTTTCATGGACACTTAACAAATGACTCACAGAAATATAAAAAGAATCATCCTCGAATGATTGACCAAGGAAAGTCAATCATTTTCTAAAAAGTGAAGAGAAGGTTCAACCGTTACCACCACCGCCTTAAATGCACAGACAAACTCAAAGAAAAGGGAAAGAAACATTCGTAATAGAAGTTGGAACGAAAGCGAAAAATTTGTTTTGCAACTCCATTATACATTCATACCGAGCAATTGAAGATTTTCATGATAATGTTCTCGTAGGGTTTTTGCGAGGGATGCTGATAATAGAGAAGTGATGAACATCGCGAAGGCATCGCAGTTAAAAGAATGGCAAATGCAGATTATTTCTTTCACCGCATAAGAGATTCTTGAAGGCAGAGAGACGCATGATAGCCCATTGGTCGTAAAATTGGAAATTAATCCAAAACCTCGTAGATGGCGAAGATGATGAAGCGAGAAAATTCTCGGCGATCAATAGAATCTTATTGATACGGGAGCTCAAGAACATTCTCTTTTACCATACTTACAAGACTATGGGTGGGAAGGATGAAGAGTTGATACCTTCGACGTATAGAATATACTAAGCCAATGGCACAAATAATAAGCCTAAAGGAGAAGTTCATATGAGAATACCCTTGCAAGGATTATCAACTCAAATTTTGTTCTGTAGTCGATGTGGAATCCCCTTATAATGCATTGAGCGAAAGGCCTTGGTTGCATGAAATTCTGGGTGTAGCGTTGACTTATCATCAGTGTATAAAGTTTCCTCATCCTAGCGGTGTTGGAGTTATAAAGGGAGACTGGATGGAAGGACAAAAATGCTATGAGATTGATGTGGAGAGTTGCGAGGAAAGAGTCGCAAAAAGAAAGGGCGGAGGCAAAATATAAAAGATGAACAAATAAGAGAAAGGTTGATGGTGGATACCATAGATACAAGAGATGAAGATACATCGCGAAGCAAGTGCATGAAAACAAAGGAAAATCATGATGGAAAGGAATCATTAAGAGGTTTGAATGGTGCTGAGGCAGAGAGCAAACAGAGCAAAAAGTGTAAGAAATGAATAATCATTATTATCGAAATCAATGATAAAGGCATATCAAGAGTAAGAGGAAGAAACAAGAATTGAAGAAGAAATACGCGAGAATCTCGCCATCAAGAATGTATGAAAATTTGATTGAAGAATCGAAAACCAAAATGAATAAACAATGCAAGATTATGCGATAGCTTCGCAAACAAAATAACAAGAGAAAACCAAAATGAATGATTGAATGAATTAACAAAAATGAAAGAGTGAGTGAATGGGACGAACCTTTATGGCGTACACCCTAGTTCGCGAATGATATTTCGCAAGAGGCAAATGTAAGACCTAAAGTGCGTCATATAAGGGGGTATCTCTTGACATGGCTCAGTGGAAAAGGTTACACCGCCCCGGAACCCGAGTCATGGAAAATTTGGGGCCCATGAAAGCCTATCCTGGAGAGATACCTTGATTTCCAACTATATATATAGGTTATACCCTGGTTGGACGCCCGAGGGTCTCTTCCAAGGAGTCGTGTATGCTCAAGGCGCCGAGGTACACGGTTGAGCCAAGAGTGCCCGGGACATTTGAAGTGTCACGGCCATTCTTGGCAAGTCTTGGCACATGCCGCACTCGGCCCAAGAAAACTCCACTTGGGGTGCAGTCTCGTAACCATAAACCCTATAGGTATAAGGGATAAGAGGTCACGAAATCAACTGGTTGTTGTTAAGACCGGATGGGAGGAGCTAGTCTTGTATGGCCGATGTACGCCTCCTTGAAGGGGCAACCAGGGAGATGATAAGGGCGGCACCCTCCATTAGGGAGCTGATAAGTGTCACAAGATGGCAATGTCATGGGGCTTTATATTCGCAAGAACATTTAGGCCTGTCATATTTTCGCAAATGAAATATCCTGCAAAGGCAAAAATACTAAAGAAATGATAAGACAAGATCAATGGGTCATTACATGAAAGTGTAAGGACGTCCTGCGATCTTGTCGCAAGACGTCAATGTCATGGGACTTTATGTTCGCAAGAATTGTTAGGCCTGTCATATTGATGCAAAATGAGGGGTGGCAAAATAAGACCTTTAACTAGGAAGGCAAAATAAGACCACACAAAAACAATGATAAGGCAAGATCAATGGGTCAATACATGAAAATGTAAAGACGTCCTGCGATCTTGTCGCAACAGTGAATTTCAACATAAATGATGATAAAATAAAAAAAAATAAAAAAATAAAATAAAAAGGAAATCGAGTAAGCAAACTTGCGAATACGATTAAATTTCTTCATTTATTTGTGAAGAATCAGCAACAACAGTTGGGAAATGAAGAAGTATCATTACTTAAAGATTATCGACTTGATTTATCTCATGTGAAAATAAATAACATAGGCAAGTATGGGAATGATTAGAATAAAAATTTGTTATTTATTTTCAAATGATAGATTTACAGTAAGAGATTACAAAATGGAAGGTTAGAAGGATAAATGTACAAGTATCACAAGAAGAGAAAGGAAAATGGAACAATCTAGCAACTTATTCTTCTTCATCAGATTCTTTATCAGATTCTTCTTCTTCGCTTACATCACTATCGCAGACATCCGAACAAGGCATATTTTCAGAATTTCGTCGAGAAGACAAGGATAAGAAGAAAGAGGAATGTTGTGATCATTGCAAATCTGTTCAATAGTTTGGTTGCGAAAACGAACAACATCATTATTGAAATTTGCCACAGTAATTTGTAGTTGCTTCTCCATCTTAGAATACTTGTCATTGCGAAGAGAGAAGTCTTTTGCAAGTTGTGCTTTCTCAGATTCAAGTTCCTTGATCCTAGTTTGAAACCTCTTCTCGATTCTCGCGAACAAATGACAATGAGTTAGCATCTTAATAACAGTTTTATAGAAAAGAAGCGGAAAAATAATGAAGAACAAGAACAACCTTCTCTCGTCGTAAATCATATCTTTAACCAAGGCATTATGCTCAAAGATGAAGACCGACGCAACACCTAAGTTATTTCGGCATTATCTAGAACCTTCGCAGCCCAAGCGAATTCATTATCATTATTTATAACAAGAAGTGAACGAATTTGATTTTCTCGCTCATTAAGTATGGCATTTTGGCGAAGGGATTCATCTCTGTTCAATTTGGACTTCAAGAATAGTTTTTGAAATTTTGCTAATGCTTGTGCACCTTGATTAGCAATGCGATCCTTATCATCTATGAGGCTGCTAATCTTTTCCTTAGAATATTATTACTCTCTTGGGAGTCAAGATATAAACGTTTAAATCGGTTGGCTAAACCTAAACTAGATCTATGTTCAATTTCTAAAAGATGAAATTTGGATCGAAGTTCATTTAATGAGAGAGAATTAATCTTGTTTGAAGAACTACTTAAAGATTCATTGAGATGAGCGAGAAGAGCATCATCATCCATAGGTTCAGGAATGAATGGAGAAGGATGGCTTCATCGTAAAGATTATAAATGTCTCATAAAATGATAAGTCAGCAAAGAAAAATAAATGATAAAGTGGAAATGAAGAAAAGAGAAGGGTGTTATACCATAAAGTTGCCGATTAGCACTTTGAAGAGTAGATATTTTGTCCTTTTGGGAAGAAGACTCAACTTCCAACCGTTGAATTTTAGCATCCTTCTTGCGAGATGTCGCAACTTCAATTTCTAGTTCTTTGTTCTTCTCCTTAAGTTGAAGATTTTTCCTCTCAAGATTGTTGCGTCTTTTTCTCGAGGTCCGAGGCAACAACAAAGGAAGCTCTCCTGCACTATAAAGGAAGTAAAGAAATTGTTAAGATAAGGTTTATAATCGAAATCGCAAAGAAATAAAGAAATATGAACATACCAAAGCACTGAGTGCATTTAATAAACTGGGAGTCATTGTTCGGGAAACTCCGCGAAAAGAATCATTATCCTCTAACAGGGGGCATCGCAGATATTAGCGAGAGCTTCAAGTGGCGTATAAATGATCATCTCCCAATCCTTGCATAGAATCGAGAACACACTAGACAATTGCGGCATAGCAGTAAGCGACCGAATGATTCTCCTTTGCAAAAGAAGTATCAACCTCATTTTCATCTTCATCGAACTCTCTCTGGTTTGGGAACTAGAACGAGAAGAGGGATGGACTTTCCGCTTTTTAGAAGATGGAACAAGATTTATCCTCGCGAAGAGTGATTTTATTCTTGCCCTTAACCTTCGCAGCTTCGAATGTTAATTTCTTCAAAACCTTCGCACACGAATGAAGATAAGAAACAGAGGCAACAATATTGTTAAAAATAACAAAAGAAAGTATTTACTTCATCCGTGATTGATCGGAGTATCGCCAGAGTACCCGCCTTTGGACGTTTTTATAACTCTTTTTCAATTTGGCAATCTGAAAATTTTACAAGTCTAATAAATATAAGAGGAAGGAAATATCGTAAAGCAAACCTGAAATAGGAAATATACCTCTTTGCCTTCTCGGCCACTTAAATTCCCAAGGATGATAGTTTGCTAGATTCGGCAGGGAGTGTATGAGAGCCCGCAATATAAGGTCCGCTCAAAAATAGAGGAACAACCCACCATTTCTCATCTTTGGAGTACCGAGGAACATTATTTTTGCCCGAGTGCCGCCAATATCTTGCATAAGCAACTTATCACCGGAAATATTATCTTTTCTCTTCAATCGAGCACCCCAAATGAGATTTATCATTTCTCATATTTATTACTTCATAATTTGCAAAAAGTTTTCTACAAGATACTTCTCCGTGACTATTTCTAAATTTGCGAATCTAGGATCTTTGACATCATCAGATATAAAGATCCCTTACCAGCGCCACGGTTGGTGAATTCAAGCATTAGACGGATGCAATCACCGCTTAGTTGATAAATAGCTCATGAGAATTTCTCATGAGCAAGAATTTCATAGAATAAAGGCATCTCGGGATTGTAGAGAGGAATGGGAAGACCTGCGAGGATTTGACCTAGCGAGATTATGATTTTCTGATCATCACACTGATGATCAGAAAACAACTTTGCAGAAAGTACAGATGAAGATTCTTGATCAGGAATGGTTGATAGGATGAAGCGCTTCTCTTGTAAATTCTTTTGAGCTTCATTAAAAAGGGGTTTATATGTACGACCAATTGAAGCCATTCTTAGCGTATGGGAATGATTAGAGAATTGAAGATCAAAAGAGAGAAAGAAGGGAAGATTTACAGTAGCAGAAACGCAGGTTGCAGAGGAAGAAAGTTGAAGAAAAGTTGCAGAGAGAAAATAAAAGAAAAAAAGAGAAGGGTGAGAGAACTATATATAGAGAGAAGAATACTCGAGAAAATAAATGCATTTAATGCGAGATGGGATGTGAATGGTCAAGACTAAACGGTTGAAAGAGACGTGTCAAGAAAAGAGTGGAAGAAGAAACATTTGTAATAAATTCCGTGTAAAAGTACGGGAGTGAAACAGATAAAGATGAACAATTGATGGACAATTGCGGCATTTCGAAATATTGGTTCTCATGACATTCTCTCCTTCGCAGAGAAGACATGAGAAGAGGCAAGATGTAGGATCAGAATATCGTGACATCAATACTTCGCGAGATTAATAATGACGACATTGCGAGGGAGTCGCAGGGAAGTAAAATAAATGACGCAATGAATGACGACAGCCAAAACATGAGAAAGATGTGAAGATTCAGCGAAATTTAGGAGTGTCGCGAGATTGTATACTTGTACACTTGCGATATCTCACAAGCCATTCCCCTGAAAATAAAGGACAAATTAGTCATTATCCATCGTGTACTACCCTATATAAAGGGTTGAGTCAGTCTGTTGTGGGTGTGTTATTTTTTGAATTGTTAAGCAAGTCTTGAGGAGAGAGAAAGTTTTAGAGTGATTGTAATTCTTTAACTCATTTCTATTTCATATTGTAAAGATTCAAGTATTCAATCAATAGAAATCATAATCATTCATCTTAAAATGACTTAATTGTGTATATTCTAGTGAGGGGTGTAGTGTAGGATTTCCTGCAACTACAAGCATCAATAAATATTTAAGTATTCTAAATTACAACTACATAATACACCAGCTATCAATAAACTGGGAAGAAGTACAGTTAACATGTGGAATCTGCATTGCAATTGGTAATTTAGTTAATATTCAGGAAGTAGAACATCCAGATCAAACAGGCAGCAGTCTTAAGAAAACTTTAGTAAGCCGTAACAGGCAGGGTATCCAAAATAGGAAAGAACATGAACAGCCATATCAAACTACTTAACAAATTGAAACTTAAAAAGTTACTTGAAACACCAATTAAAAGAAACCATATATTTATGAACAAAACAACAAAAACCACAAACATGAACATAAATGCGTACCCTCTGTAAGAGAGCATAAACACATTGCAATGCAGTTTCTGCAGAAATATATGGATCATAGTTGTCTTCACACATTTCCCATAGAACCATACCTCGCAAAGGTCACATCAGATCCAGAACTCATCTTATGCATAGTTGTCACCACATGCCCCACACAAAGTATCCCCATGCTCATCCACTTCTACGCCAACCTGTTCATCTTCTATTAGAGGAGGCCTTCGCTTAGAGTAAGACTTGGCTGGTGGGATGGATAATCGCTGCTTTAGTTGTCGAAACAAAAAAATAAACATAAGTGCTTAACAGAGCAAAGGACCGACCTCAAGATAATAATTGCATACACCCTAAGCCGAAGGAATAGGGATCATAAATTCAAACATTAGCTAGTTAATTGAAACTGAAGATTTTTACCACTTCTGAAATAGGCTTGATTTGTTGCTACTGTAATTTGACAATGAAGATTTCTCCTTAACGTGTTGCTTCTTTACAGCTCCAGTAACAACTTCAAAGATTGTTGGGAGTTCATTCATCAAGTGAAATAAACGCTTCCTGCACCACAAACAAGTGAACTATAACCTTAAACTTAATATGGTTTGTAATGAGACTTAGACAAACTAATAACAACGAAACTGATAACAAGGAATGATGCTCAGATAGGTTCTTCTGATTTACCTGAGTTTGATCCTCGTCTGTTATCTATGTTTCCAATCCCCAGTTCCCCACCTCTTATCACTGACATACCAAGAAAGGCAGTCAAGTTATATTCAGAAATAAAACTATGTAATTGCAAAATAAAGAAGAATTGAATACTCTGCAATTTTTCTTAGAACTAAGATGACAAGATCTCATGGGATAGTTATATATGCATACCCCTCCAGAGCCAGCAGCCTGTGTTGGAGCAATAAGAACGTTAAATTTCCTCAGCACATCAACTACTTGAGCCTGTGAACCAAATCATAATGCACAATTATGATAAACATCTTTAGTAGGCACTGAGTAGTATCATGATTCTAACACAACCATTTCTAAGAGTTAGAGCGACACAAACAAGGTGTTTTTAGGCAAACACACAGAAGACTCTTTACTGCAAGATAAAGGATAAAAACATACAAAGTCTCTCACTCATGGTTCTTCTTTTACTGTTGCTGTTGTTGTTGCTGCTCTAGCTGAAAGTTGAGAGGCCTCCTAAAGAGCATAATGTGGGGCTCAAGACAGTGGATATCATAGTGAACCCATCCATGGTTGTGCCGCACTCCAATACCTCTCCACTCATTTTGCACCAATAAAAAATTCACAATCAGAAGTGAAAAATCCCATATTCTTATATTCATTAAATGCACCAATCAGAGGTGACGAATTCTCATATATTCATTAGCAGGATAATACCAATTTTACTGCTCTACAAAGAAAAACTATAACTTATCAAAAAGGCATAGTTTCACTTTTTGTGGACTTTGAAAGAAACTAGAAATACTAATCTTTTGAATTCTTCACAAATCAGGTGAAACCAAGAGAATCAAAACTATTTCGTGCGGTATGTTAATGCAAAGGAGTAAATTTCAAGATAACAAAAGACATAAAGGCAAACCCACAACTAAAGAAATTGAACCAAATCCATAGTGAAGTCTAAAATAAAAATCTGCTCAATGTGAAGATGACTATTACTATAGACCCAGAAAAACTAAAACCCTAACGAAATTAGAAAAATCTAGATCTAATCGGATCGATTAAATCAAAGAACATCTCAAGATTCTCATCCAAAACCCCCAAAACAAACAGCTTTAACAATAATAGATACTTAGTTATTTTCATAAAACCACCTGAACATCTATTGACTTCTACAACAAATCAAAATCAAATAAAATAAAAGTGGTAGAGAAGTATACCATAAGATGCTTGAGAAATTCAATTGAAATTGATAGTTGGTCTTCGGGTTAAGATGAAATTCTTATAAACAAAAACAAGAACGATTAATTAAAACCCTAAAAGTTTGAAAAAAAAATGGAAAAGAAGAAATCGAATTAAACGATTGCAAATCTTAAAATCAAAACACCGTGGAGATCGATCGATGGTTAAGTTTCATGATGGAGAGATAAGTTTCTTTTTTGAAGGGAGAGAGATAAGTTTCTGCTTTCTTCTCGAGGAAAATGGCTGAATGAAAAAAAAACAAGAGAGAGAAGAAAAACGAGTGGATAAGAGTAAATATGTAGGGATTATATGAGGTCGATAATAGCAAGGTGAAAAAATCATCCCATCCGTTAATCGAAATAGCAAGATTCCATATACATGCCACCTGCCATCCTAAGATACATCTAACCATAGAAAACACTAGGGATATCGGTCAAGGTATGGGTCGTTCTACAACGAATAAAATAGTAATAAATTTGTTTATTCGACGAACAACATTAACACTCTAGGTTATGGTCCGCATTTTTATTAAATCTAGGACTATCTTGACCGGTGAACTATCGATTGACCGCTATTGAGGGTCGGGGATGCGGGCCAGAAAAACCCTAGTGTAACCTGGATCGACCGATAGGATTTTAGAATGTCTACCAGTCGCCACTCTCCTATAGAGCCTGACCGGCCAATCCCTGGGATGCATGCGTAGCACCTACCAACTCCCTGAAAGAGGACGGTCACACTCCTTTTAAGACGCTCAATTCGTGACTGATTCAATCGAGCTCTAAAACTACGATGCATCTAGCACATCGATTATTTTCAGCTGCTTTCTTAAAAACGATGCTTCATACGCATCGATTATAAGAGATGTTTTATAAATATTGGTTTCACAAATAATTTATTATTTGACCTAAAAGCACTGTGTGCTACTTTTAGCGACTACTCGAGACATCAAACATGTCACAAACTGGGGGATGCTCATTGGGGTATTGGTTTGGCGGTTTACAACGTGCGGCGTGCAACGCTCCCATTACGAGAACGTGTCAGGAAATAACGGACAGTTAACAACAATGAGATAGTGGGTGAAGGCGTGACCAGTTTCCCCTCATAGTGGAAACGTGGTGATCACCACTTTTTACACAACTCCACTTCTCCATTGCCTAATCACCTCCACTTCCTACGATATCAGGGTGTGCTCGAACATGACTTGTATAAATAGGATTTCAACCTATTTCGACGGTAGAGACGAGTGTTATCAACACGAGTATCCAGAAACCATTTTATGATATAAGTTATAAAACAACAGCACCTTCATAATTCAACATTCTGATCTCAAACACCTTCTTCGCTTCCCTCCCTAAGATCAACCCTTCTCCTTCATCTTGTGACTGAATTGAATCTGGAACGACCATTTCTTGGTTTAGGCCAGAGTCTTACAGATTGATCTCTCGAATCTAAAAGCACTCCCGTGCAGTGCATTTGTTTATGGTTTGAATTTGTTTCTCATCAATACACCCAAATTTACCAAAAATAGCAGAATCAGTTTTTACCCCAAAACAATTGGCGACCACAGTGGGAGATTAATCTCTCGGTTGCAAGATCAATTTTCAATTTCATTTCAATTTTCCCAAATTCAAGATGGTGGATCTTAGGTCTGGATCAGCGAAAAATCCCGATGTTACTGGCGCTGACAACACCCGTGGTATCAATGTTGCCGGTGACACCAATGTGCCACCTACCAGCACGATTAACGCATCTCGTTGCACTACATCCTCAACCACCAACACCAGAGTCAGAGCCGCTGCCGCCACCCCCAATGTTTCTTCGAGTGTAACACCCCCGGTTGTTACTAGAGCTACTGCCACTCCCCCGCCAGGACGAGAAACCGGAGGAGTCAGAGGAGGCCAACCCCCTATTACCATTGTCGATTTAATGGAAAGACAATAAGTTCTCGTTAAGTCTCAGACATACATGGCTACAACTCAGAAAAAGGCACTCACTTTCCTCAAGACACTAACAGAACGACTACCACA
Organism: Papaver armeniacum; assembly: GCA_023531295.1. Classification (NCBI taxonomy): domain Eukaryota; kingdom Viridiplantae; phylum Streptophyta; class Magnoliopsida; order Ranunculales; family Papaveraceae; genus Papaver; species Papaver armeniacum. The sequence continues at coordinate 345,507 of JAJJWW010008725.1, read as the reverse complement.
AGAGCCGCATCAGCCTATGGAACCAATAAGGATTACTTTCAACACTCTTGGCGCAAGCAATTCAATAGGGCGTGCATTCATAGATGAGGAAGTTCGTGTTGCTCCTGAGCGCTCAAGAGAAAGGAATCAGCCATCCAATTTCATCACGCGTGAGGATCTAGAACTACTTTTCCAAAATCGAGGTAAGGAACTGCACCAGCACCAACCTCCGTATCCTCCTGATGTGCAAAGAGTTCTTCTCCCGAGAGGATACTCCTCTCCCAAGTTTTCCCTTTATGATGGTACTGGTATCGCTCGCGAACACATTTCTCATTTTCTGGAAACTTTGGGAGAGCACGAATATAATCACGTCCTTCGCCTGAAAGAGTTCTCAAAGTCGCTTACTGGAAGAGCGTACACCTGGTACAACACCAAACAGCATATCGAACTGGTGTGAGATGGTCATCGCTTTCTATAAAAAGTATTTCTTTGTGTCTTAGCAAATCACTTTCTCATACTTAGGAAGAATGTTTCAATGAAACAACGAGCATCCGAATGATTACGTCAAGAGATTCAGAATTCAAGCTTTGGATTGTCACGACCCAAATGTGACCGAACGGCAGTTGGTGGAGTCATGCATTAACGGTATGGCTCCCATCTATCGTGATTTACTGGAAAACATGCGCTTCCAGACGTTCTCCGAACTCCATGAAGCTTCTAAGCGATCGGTTACGACCGCACCAGCGCTTTTAGAAAGAACTAGACCGGACAAGGGTGAAGATGCATGCGAAACTCGAAGAAACAGACGTCTCATCAACAAGCAATACAACACCAGTCCTTATGTAAGAGTGGTAGGTGAAGGAGGTAAAAGAAAATCGCTATAAACGGAGCAACAACCCAAGCGCGCAACGCCGGCACAGACGACTCCATCCCGGAAAGCCGCGGCTAAGACTCCTGAAGTTGGAGATGCTGCTCCAGACTTCCCATTTCCAATAAATGAAGTCATTGAACTCCTGGAAGCATGGATTCAAGATGACGCCATCAAGCTACCTCCTCTCAGACGTCCGCCAACTGAATAAGAGATGGCGAAACCCAAATATTCTCATTATCACAGGTTTGTCAATCACTCAACCAGTGACTGCAACAAGTTGAAACGCATTTTCAAAGAGAAGGTGGAAGTGGGAGAACTTCAATTAGGAAATAAAGGAGTCCACAGAGACCCTCTTCCTGTCAGGAGCTGCATGATTTCTGGGGACTCATCCACAAGACTCATCATACAATATGATGGAGCATTTATGTGAAATTCTATATTTCTCTAAGGCGTAGCGTCAAGACATGTTTGGGGCTCTCAACCGTGTCGTATTAGTCAAGCGTCTGTTTCCAGTTAAGGAGGCCGCTCCCAAACCCCAATCCTTCCTGGGAAACGCGAGATGTAACTGGGGACTCCTAACCATCGCTCGCTTGAAGGATGTCGAGTTTGACAACACACTAATTGATGTATCATCTGATTTAAATATTGTCACTGTCAAGACCCTGAAAGCTGCAAAGATTTCAAAGCAGGAAGTTGTTCACTACCCAACCATAATTAAAAATTCTAAAGAAGAGTCTAGAGACGCTTACGGGTACATCGACCTCGAAATCAAGATGGGAGACGCTCTAACACGCGGTAAGTTTTATATTGTGAAAGACTACCCGAATTATGATATGATTCTAGGGCGCTCGTGGGTGCATAAAAACAAAGAAAAGCTAGGAGTGTGTCCTTTGCCAGTGTCTATACCTGAAAGGATTTCCAACAAGCCGTCCAACCCCGAAGATTATTTGTTGCCGTATCAAAAACTTGCCAATGTGACGCAGTTACCTGGAGAGAGCCCATCAACATACATTCGAAGATTCCAAACCCAAGTAAGTATTATTAAACAACCATTTTTGCAACCAGTCACTCCTCCTTCCGTTAAGGCTCGGGAACTCGCTCCGATCAACAACCCAGCCGCTACCAGGAGATGTGAATGGGATGCTGATCCTTTCAAATACTTTGTCAAAAGTTAGAAGCTGTCTCAGTCAAAGACAACGAGTCAAAGAATCAAGTAGTTGTACAAATCCCAAATCCATTTCGAGTTGGAGATATGGTAGTGAAGGTGGCCGCGTTTCAAGTTGGAGATGTGACAGTGAAGGTGACCGCTCATCCTGATTCGCCTACAGAAACGGAAGGCGAGCCATACCCGTGGCGATGTTATCTTAGGTCATACGTAAAGCTCATCAATGCCGACAAACCGGAAGGCGTGACACCACTCACGATGGCTCAAGCCTTTCAATACCTAAAACGCTGTGCTATCTTTTCCTCCAAATGTTTTCTTTAGTATTTCCTCCAAGAATTTCCCTTTCATGCAATATTTGTAATTCCTCCAAAATGATTGCAATGCTTGCATTCATAATTAGGGTTTCAATTTGTCAGTTAATCAAAGTATTATTTCCTTTCAGAAATCTCTTTACTCCTGAATCATGACACAAAGTCTTGAGCAAGCCTAAACCCTCATCATTACCCATCAGTTCAAACCAGAAAGACAAAACCCTAAAAGAAACTTCTCATATCTTTCGATAAACATCGAAGGAGTACATGAAGAAAGAAAAGGGGCAAAGGAATCGTATGCTTATTAGGGCAAGCGCTTCGTACTCTGAAGAGCAGTCTACTCCAACAATAAAGCGGCCTCTCAATCACCATACGGCTAGGCGGATTGCAACACGTTATCAATTGGAGGGCAGACAGGTTCGTGGTCAATATATGTTTTCCATTATTGCATCCCCTTCATTGTTTTTAGGGTTACATGCAATTATCATGAAGACAGTGCACGGTCACATAAAAATGCATCATCACTTATGAATGTCGCATTCTCTTTGGCTGTACGACTTGATGGAATGGAGAGATTCTATTGCAACCCTACTGGGGAGTACTACAACTAGGGTTCCCAGATATCGTGAATATATATATATAAAAAAACATCATTCAATGAAAACCAGCTCAGCCACAAAACTACTAAGTATAAGAAGAAAATGTCTACACACTATGGAAAGTGCTCAACTATGAATGAAAGAAACAAAGGAAAGTCTATTCATTAGAGGGATCAGCAGTGTCTTCACTGGAGCCGTCATTGGAAGCTTCTTCAACACCTTCATCACAAGCCACTACTGCATCCTCTCTGGAAGCCGCCTCGACTTCCCTTTCTAATGTCGTTTCAGCGCCTCTCTCAACAGCTGCTTCAATATTCCCTCCAGGAGACGCGCTAACATCTTTCTTGGAAGTTGTTTCAACATCTTCACCAGATGCCGCTCCCATGATCTCCTCAGTAGTCACTTCAGTGTTCCCTCCAATAGTTGCTTCAGTGCCCTCCACGGAAGCTACTTCGACCTCTTCCTCAGGAACTGCCCCAACAGCCTTTTGAGGATGCTCCGGTTCGTCCACGTCAGAATCAAGAACAATGATTCCGTTGCGGATAGGGTAATCATACTTGTTTTCACTGGGAGGTCGCCCATGCTCGATCCTTCGCCGCTTTAGCTGAGCTACAAACCTTTCATCTCTCGCGCTCGTCGATTGAGGCGCTTAGTCGTGTCTACATTTATCCTCCATGCTGATTGAAGCCAAAAAGGCCTTAGTACACTCTCGAACGATGTATAAGTGCAGAAGATACATACCCTGTATGGCACAACCAGCTTCGCGAAATGGGAAATCTATTTTGGCCATCACCTCCTCGAACGCATTAGCCTTGGGTTTGTCGACTTCAAAGCTCTTTTCTGGAGAAGTAAAAGAGTAATCATCACCAGCAGTTCCCATGATATACTTCAAAAAGGGCGTTATGATCATATCAACAGCTGGTATATATAAAAAAATCATTATCATCATCAATCAAAATCAAACCGCATAATTAACATGGAGCAATACCTGGAACGAATAAGAGAAGCACTGCACGATGGGAGAAAGACTCCAAAGTCTTTTTTTATATTCCGCAAACCAGCAAGATCCCTTTTAAGAAAAGGAGTCTCTACTTGCCATGTATAAAGGCTCCGTGATGCGGGATAACGATCAAGTAGACACTTATCTATCTCAAGACAACCGATGTGCGGCGAAAGGAAACGTATCTTACTCAAGAACCGAGTCATCCTCTATCCTGGTAATGTACGCCGAACTTCTCTTGTGAATTTCTTCGTCTGTCACCATCTAGTGCTTACCCCGCAATATCATCGCTATTACGAGCTTAGCAGGGGACTTAATGTTGATGGTGGTTTTCGGTTTAGGGATAAAATCGTGAAACCCTGTATTTTAATACTCTTGTCGTCTCCAAAAGGAACAAAAGCCATTTGAAAGTGATGAGTGCATAAACCTTTTCACTTACATATGTACTGAGCAATTCAACATATTTATGAAAGTTATCCAGAATGGTGCATAAAGCAACAATCCCAGATATTCTGTAAATTTTAATCTATCGCATTATTCGCTAATGCATGGCCCGCCAAGTATTTTCCTATGCTATGTTCCCCATCTGAACTTTCAATGTTGGCATGACATGACGTTTAATGTTCACTCGCAACGGAGTAGCATAAATCTCCCGAACTGTCAGTATTGAAATCTGCATGAAAACACTCACGTAGGCTACACCACCCTCTGACAAAGAGATTAGCGTGTTTACACACCTTTTAACTGAAAGTTAGCGCGATCGAACATGTTTAAATTCCTTAAAGGAAATCTAGACTGTCCATATCAGTCTTAAGAAACGATCACGGCCACATGATTTGGCCACACAACTTAATTGGCTTATCCTACTCCTAACGGAACTATGTGGTCGTCATGATAAACACTGGCGGGCCCACTAGCATCCCTGCCGATTGAAATTACTTTAGCTCGTCTGCTACCTCCTTGAACGTTCACCATAACGTGGGTGATCGCGTTGTCTGAAAATAGCTCAAACGAGCTAAGACCGACAAAAACGGTCTCAAAATCCATCGCATCCGTCCAACTTAGCCGGCCTAGTTGGACAGCTTAGATCGCATCTTGAACGATTGAAGAAGCGCTGGCGTGTTCACCGGTGACCCAGCTACACCCATGAGAGATCGACTTGCTCACGGCAAGCCAAGAGCTTATAGAATCGTTCACCCAAAGTAGGGTGAACGCGCTTCTTTGAAACCCTAATTTGTGTTTGCAGCAGTATGTTACTAGGATTAACAACTAGCCAGTATATATGCCATCTTAATTTCACCAAGAAACGATATTCCTCATAATAAATTGCTTACCCATGAGCTTAGACATATTGAAAAAATAACAGGTGATGAGCACCAAATTGTTTCATGGTGAACTACAAAATTAAAAAGGCACCTACGTATGACTAATACTTAGAGATTACTTTCGAGGACGTTGTCGGTATAGTGCCATAAACGTTACACGATAATTAAGTACAATATCGTTGTCCAAAAAATCCACAGATTGTATATATGAATAATAAGTATGCTAAGATCATAAGCATAAACCAACGGTTTTATTTAACATGCTGAATGCTTCTTATCCTCAAATATCGGCATGAGAGAATTATATCCTAACTGCACAGCAATAAAAAAATTGTGTTAAGAATACACCAAAAAAACTCCTCATCCGCAAACACCAATATGAGAAAATTATGTCGTAGCATGCATAATAATAAACCAACTGCGTTAAAAGACTTGCTGAAAACGCTTTATCCTCAAACACCAACATGGAAAAATAATGACGTAGTTACATAACAATAAAAAATTACGTTAAAATACTTGTCAAAGTGAACATATATCGTCTTTCTTAGCAAAACAAAAAGTAAAATACGAGAGGAGCATAAACGAGTGCAACAATGGGAAAAACAAACTCGGTGATAGAGCCAAGATTATTCTTTGAATGATGGGTTTAAACCAAATTTCTTTCGAAAAATGCCTTTTCTAACCCCACAAAGAACTAAAATTTTAATATTATCATCCAAAATTGTCCCCACAAAAACGTGAATGTTTTGCAACCCTAGTAGATTTACATCAAAATTGAAAAACAAGTGGTTTTAGTTCATACATTTGTCTTTATATGGCTCCATCATAAAGACTATAACCATCCAAACAAAGCAAGAACTACACACGTCTCTAAAAACCATGCAGCAAACAGATACTCAAAGAAATATTGTTTAGTTACAAGAGTCATTTTCCTTGTACCAAGAAATGATTCTGACTGGTTGAGTCTCCTTTCCACTTCAATTCTATTCAAATCCTTATATGTTTTGATTTTTCTGCTTTTCGACAATCACACTGGAGATATTATCCATAATGTTTTCTTTCCCTCCTTTGTTCGCCCATAGTAATGCACTCGATCATCCGCAAAATTCTCTCAACTTTTTGCTCACAAGTCAAAGGTTTTCTGCTAGATCTTTTTTCTCAAGAGCCTTAATCTTCTTTGAAACATCTATGTCATCATTGTCTATCTCATATTCCAACTTTCAACATTAGACTTCACTGGTATTCACTTGTGTAGGGTCTTTAGTATCATGATCTTGAGCATTAATTACCAGTTTCCACATTACTATCATCTTCCAAATTTTTGGGCAGGTATAGATGCAAAATTTTCAATATCAGCTTCTGACTCCATAATGCTAAATGGTCTTAAGAAAGAAATAATAACTTTCTTTAAGCAGTTTACCTTTTTTTACTTGAGTTTTTTGATGTTTTTGTACTTCTTCATTTTTCTTCTTGTTTTACAATTTTAACCATTTCCCTTCAGAACAATAATTGTAAAATGGATCAACAACTAGCCAGTATATATGCCATCCTAATTTCAGCAAGAAATGACATTTCTCGCAAAGAATCGCTTACCACATGAGCGTAGCTATATCGAAAAATTTGACGGATAATGACCATGAAATTGTTTAATAGTGAACTACAATAATTACAAAGGCGCGTACATACCACTAATGATTAGAGATTATTTCCTACGACAAGCATTGATATAGTGCCATAGACGATATATAATAATTCAATACAATATTGTCGTCAAAAAAATCTATAGATTTTACATATCAGTAATAAGTATGTTAACAGTCATAATTAAGCAATTAAACCAACGGTTTTAGTTAGAAATTTTGAAAACTCCTCATCCGCAAATACCGGCATGATAAAACTATGTCATAAGTACATGGAAATAAACAAATTGTGTAACCAAGAAGACTCCTCATCTGCAAACACCAACATGAGAAATGTATGTCGTAATTACATAATAATAATAAACCAACTGCGTTAAAAGACTTGTGGAAAACGCTTTATCCTCAAACACCAACATGTAAAAATCATGTCGTAATTACAAAACAGTAAATCAAATGCTTTAATAGACTTATGTTGATGATGGTTTTTCATTCAGGGTTAAATTTGTAAAACCAAACATCTAATGTGTCGTCACTCTGCAAAGAAACGGATCCATGTAAAAGTGATGAGTGTCAACCTCTCCACTGGCGCATCTATTGAGCCTTTCAGTATATTTGCATGAAATTTATCCAGACTGGTGATAGGGTGTAGAATACATCCTATTTACTATCTATTGTTTATGCTTTCTTTGCTATTTTTCTTGTAAATTATGTATTTTTACGCTTGTTTTGAGTTTTGTAGCTACTTTGGAGTCGCACGGAGGAAAAGAAGAAGAAATCACTCAATTTGAACCAAAAGGCCAGAAAAGTCATTTCACAAAGAACACTATCTCGGAGCCCAGTCCAAGGTTAAAAGGTGACTCAAATTACTAAAGAAAGGACAGTTCAAGTTAAGGGGCCGCCAAACTAGGTAGCCCTTATCCAAAAACGTAGTGTCAAGTATCGCTGGTAAAATGGATGTTGAAACCCAAACCCATAGACCCACACCCGTACCCGGATCCATGCCCGAATCCGCCCCATTTAACCCAACCCTAAATCGAGAAGATTACTTCTCAATCATTTTGTCTGAATCAAATAAAGAGAGCGACTGCATCAGAAATCGAGAGAAATTGGAGAGGGTTTGTCTGAAATCAAAATACAGAGAGATGGTGTTAGGGTCTCATGTTGGTGGCTGCTGGTTGAAATCGAGAGCAGTGAAGAAAATTGAAACCAAGAACAGTCAGGGAGATGAGAGCAAAATCGAGAAATTGAGAAGACCCTGATGCTTGAGAAGCGCAGCCAAGCAGATGGAGGAAAACGAGATCGAGGACATGAATTAAGAGAACACAGAGAGGATGAACGAATAAAAGTTGTTGTTGCTGGTTATGGGTTTGATTTGTGTACAGAATAATTAAGATTTGAAGTTGTTGATAGTCTGAGATTGAATGGGTTTTTGAGATTCAGATGGGGAAAATGAAGTGGGTTCAATGCAGATACGAAATTGGGTAGAGATTGAGCTTGATTGGGAGTCCGCTGGGTGACAACCGAGAATTGGTTGTGGTGGATGTGTAGTCTGTTGATATGAAATGGAACAGACCGCAGTGGTGGTGGAAGTTGAGTTTGCAATGGCTAGGCAATGAAGATGGTGGTGTTGTATGTGGAGGACCGTCGCAGAAATGGAATTATGAGTCGGTGGTGTTGTGATAAGCTTTGCAACTGCAATGGAAGAGACAGTGCAACTGAGGGATTGTGCTGTTGTGAGAATGGGTGGTGGTCTGAGTTATTGTGTTAGATGATGATGCTAGAGTTGGAAGAGATGGATCTGTGATGGAATCAAAAATGGGTTGCTAAAATTGTTACAGCTGATTCAGATTGGGTCTTGTGTTGGTGGTGTTACTGTTTCAGGGAGAATAAGGAGTTGAATGATGAGCAATGGTGGTGAGTTGTTGTTGAGAATTATGCAGCTGTAGTTTAAGTTGCAGGTGGTACTGAGGATTTTCATGGGTTGCTGCTAAGGAGTTCAGATGGATTCAAGAGTTGCAGGCGAGTTTGAATGGACTTTGGTAGTCAAGGTGCTGTAAAGATCACATAAATGACACAGAATGCTTGAACTGTGAATGGAGAATGAATGTGCAGCTCAGATGAGTTGTGAGGATGGAGCAGAAGCAATGGATGGAATGGGATTGTGTTGCTGCTGGTATCGAAGGTCCTGGAGGTATTCGAGCTGAACTATGGTTGCGCAATAGGAGTCTGTGGCATGAACTACTTGTGGTTGGATTGGTGGCTTGGTTCTGTTGGTAGAAGAACAAATAAGGCTTGAGTCCTGCAATCGTAATGGAGAATGCAAAGAAAATGGTGATGATGATAAAATGCAATGTTGCAGAGAGAATCAGGGCTCGAGTGAGATGAAACCAAGTTGCAAAAGTAAAGAAGGCACAAACATGATGGTCGAGGCGTAAAGCACAATCATCGTGGCAACAACACACTCTGCCGAGCAATGGCTTATGCCATGGCAACTTAGCCGAGTCACCCTGGGCTAGATGGACTCTTGCCGACTTCTGCTCGACTCGTGACCCGACCTGACCCGCTGGACCGACGGCTTGACTTTTTGACCGTTAGTCATAACGGGATCGATTTTAATATTCCGTCGAATATTCTCCCGACGGCAAAGTGACTTTCAGGTGGCCGACGGTGACGGATTCCGGTCAAATTCCGCCATAATATCAGCTTTTCCTACGACCAAAAATTCTAGAATTTTCTATGGATTTCTCTCATGGGTGTGAAGACTTGGGCTAGGAATTGGATGGAGAAATGGGCTCAAACTTGGAAAGAGAAGATGGAAGATGAGAAAGACTTGAATTTTGGAAATTGAATTGCTAAAGGAAAAGGATTCTATTCCTTGGAAGATTTGGAGAATATTGAAGCCTATAAATAGAGAAGTTTTCACATCTTTTACACACTCTTTACACACAAACACTTGTGTTTTTGCTAGCTTTTGAAAATTCTTCTTTTAATTATTTGTGTGAACTTGAAAATTCTCCTTTTAATTATTATTTTGTGTGAATTTCAAAAACATGAGTAGCTAATTTTCTTATTGATTGAGGATGAATTCCTAGTTCTTAATACATGACTTGAGTTTTGTTTCAATTCTATCTTGAAGTTTTTCACATGATTATCGATTGTTTTTACTAATAGGAATGTTCATTCATTCATGATTGATTGATAGATTGTTTAGAGTGCATGCTAAATTGATTTGTTAGTTTAATCTAAATCTAGTATAAGTTAGGGAATAAGTAATCGTTTCTCGACACTTTACACAAGTAGAAAACACGAGACCTTGCGGAGGGATTCCGTGGAGCGATTGTGTGTAAAAACAACGCTAGAAAGTAGACCAAGCGAACCGAGTTTAACTACTAGTACTAAACCTAAATTCATAAATCTTAATGCATTCAGGGAATTACATCTTGTAAGCGAACCTCAAGGTGGTTCTTTTGAATAGAATCTGATAACTAAGCGGACTTGTTACTCAGTGAAATAAGGGATTTTGGGGCTAGCTAAGCGAACCTGCTATCCTACGGTTGGTGATAATCTGTGACTAATAACATGTGGATGAAAAACATAACTTGATTCATTGTTTTGCAACGAAGAAGGATTCCTTGATCTCGTCTCTCTTATTGATTTCAACTTTATCTTTTAATTGCTTTGTTTATTTTCTTTTGCTTTATACATCCCCCCTTTTGTGACAATTTTTACAACTAGAATCTCTTGCTCCTCGTGGGAACGAACTTGACTTCCATTATATTATTTTTAATTGAGTGGAAATATTAATTAATTTGATTGCACCTACGACACGCATCAAATTTTGGCGCCGCTGCCTGGGAGCAACAGACGATTTTAGTTGTTTTTATTTTTCTTTTTGCTATATTCTTGCTTTGTTAGATTCTATACCGTATCTAACTTAATTTTTGAGAATCTTGTTTCAGGTGTTATACCTTTGGTGAATGCTTAAGAAGGGCAGACCGAGTCCAATACGTCTTCGATCCCAAGCACTAACTAAAGGATTTCATTCGAGCTGTTAACACTCCACTTCCTCCTTCTTCATCAAGTGATTTCACAGATTCGGACAAAGAGGAAGAAACAATGGCTGAACGTACACTCAAGGACCTAGCTTCTCACAAGCTTGATACACAACAATGGTGTATCCAAACTAACTCAACCTTCGAGATCAAGCCGGGGTTGATTAGAGAGTTACCAAAGTTCCATGGCATGGTGAATGAGGATCCAAACAAACATCTTATGGACTTCTATACCATAGTTATGGCTATGCTTCCACCGGAGACTAATGCGGATGGAGCAATGTTGAAAGCTTTCCGTTTTCTTTGGCGGGAAATGCTAAGGAATGGTTATATTATTTGCCTTCCTAAGTATCACAACATGGAATGGTATGAAGAAACTTTTCCTCCAGAGATATTTTCCCGCATCCAAAGCTACTCAAATTCGCAAGGAGATTTGTGGATTGAAACAACAAGTGGGAGAATCATTGTATGAATGTTGGGAGCGATACAAGAGGTTGGTGGCAAGCTGTCCGCACCATCAATTTAGTGACGTTATGATACTCCAATACTTCTACGAAGCTCTCCACCCAAGTGATAGGTCTCTTCTTGACGCCGCAGGTGGTGGTGCACTAATAAACAAGACGGTGACCCAAGCTACCGAGTTGATTGAAAGTATGGCTGCGAACTCACAACAATTCTACACAAGAGATGAACCCATGGTTAGGCGAGTGCATGAAGTTAGTGATTCATCATCACATCTTGATCAAAGGATGAGTAACATGGAGATAATGATGCAAAGGATGGCCGCGGTAATTATTCCGGATGGTGAGACCGAACAAGTAAATGCTTTATATCCAAATCAAAGGCCAAGGTACGATCCATACTCCAATACCTATAATCCCGGTTGGAAGGATCATCCCAACTTTAGTTATGCAAACAAGCAAGCAGCGGTTTCCAATCCGTATGAGCAACAAGGTGGATTCCAACAATCACGTTTCCAACCTCAACAACAATTTCAACCACAACAAGTCAAGGAATGTGATTCTTCAATTGATGACAAGCTCAATGCATTGATGCAAGGTATCACCACTTTGGTTCAACAACAACAACAAAAGACCGATTCGGCAATCAAGGATTTACAAATTCAAGTGGGCCAATTGGCGACCGATGTGAACCTATTGAAAGCTCAAGCGTCCACAAAGCTTCCTTCACAACCATTTGTTAATCCAAGAGAGAGCGTTAATGCGATTACTTTGAGGAGTGGGAAACAAGTGGAGCAACCAAATCAACAAGGTGAGGTAAATGATGAGAAAGAGGAAATTGAGACCGCACCAAAGGAGAATACATCCCCAACCAACCAACCCGAGGAGACGGTTCCTACTTTCACAACTCCACCCCCGTTTCCTAGCCGATTTGCTAAATCAAAGAAAGACTTGGAATACAAGGATATGTGGGACATCCTTAAGAAAGTACAAGTCAATATTCCACTCATTGAAGCTATTCGTCAAATTCCTCGTTGTGCAAAGTTCTTAAAGGAGCTATGCATGAAGAAGAAAAGGTTAAAAGGGAATGAAGTCATGAGTGTGGGGGAGAATGCTTCAAGCTTCATTCTCAAGAAACTCCCACCAAAATTAAAGGACCCCGTAGTTTCAATATACCTTGCACAATTGGTAAAACAAGGTTCACTCGAGCTTTACTAGATTTGGGAGCATCGGTTAATGTTATGCCTTCCTCGATTTATGATTCTTTGAATCTTGGTCCTCTTAAAGACCGGGGTAGTTCTTGAACTTGCTAACCGATCTAATGCTTACCCGAAAGGGATTGTTGAGAATGTTTTGGTGCAGGTTAATGAGCTTGTATTTCCGGCCGATTTCTATGTCTTAGACATGAATGATGAGAATTCTTCCAAGTCTATACCTTTGCTATTGGGTAGACCATTCTTAAGCACCGCCAGAACAAAGATTGATGTCCAAAATGGCACCTTGACTATGGAGTTTGATGGTACACTCATCCACTTCAATATCTTTGAGACAAAGAGATACCCTAGTGATGTGAAGTCATGTTTTCCCGTGAAAGAAATTGATCCGGGCTAATGAATCTTGCAAGAGCTAAGTCGGGCCGTCGACTTTAAAACAAGCGCTTAATGGGAGGCAACCCATAGGTTTTGTATTCCTTTTGCTTTTTGTTATTTTTTGTTATTTCTTTTTCTTGTTTCTTATCATGTTAAAATTTCCCACCTTGACTTTACTAGGACGATTCAATTACATTGAGGACAATGTAAGGTTTAAGTGTGGGGGAGTGGTTAAGCATGTATTTTAAAAAAAAATTTACAAAAAAATTAAAAAAAATTTTAAAAAAAAAAGTTTTACATAAAACTCCAACTTTTAGAGATTTTAGAGTTACTAGCATACTTCTAGGTATGTTTACATAGAGATTTTGACCGACATAATTGAACTTGGAAGTGTTAGGGAACTACATTCGGATTTCTTGCTTGTTAGAGTGTTAAATAATGGATTTAATCATGCCGGTGATGCAAATTTGGTGCAGGAGAAATGCATTATTAGAGTTGTTGATCAATCATTAGTGGAGACTACCCGTATTCATATCATGTGAGGCACCGACCAGAAATTTTTCCATATACTAAAGAGCTTTCTTTTGAGTGTGTGTCACCTTACGTAAATTCCGGGTAGAATGGTGAGCTACCCAACCTCCCACCAATAGAAGCACTACTCTTTGATCTCTTGAGTGCTAATTTTGTCAATCATGAAGGGTGACGTCTATAGATGAAAGCTTCCTTCTTGTAGTTCGATTTGCAGTTAGCACCATTCTCTCTCGCGACAACAACGGGTCCATAGAAACACTCTCATCATCAACAAGGAGCGACATCAAAATCTACAAGGAAAGTTGGAAAAAGTTCAAGGTTTACAAGCAACGGAATGAGAAAAAGAGCAAATTTCAAATACAAGTAAAAGCAACATACAAAGAGCAGATTTTTACATATATGTTGAGGACTTACAATACAATGAGGTAATTTTATATCCAAGTATGAAGACTTATTTATAAAAGCAAAATCAAAAGGTGAGAATTGTTGAAGTTTATGATTTCGAGGCGATACAAGTTGTGAAGAATCAAGCGGTAAAATACTTCTTCCACGGCCATGGTTTATTTTGTATTTAATTTCTCTTGTTTCAAAAAAATAAAAAAATAAAAAAAAGAAATATTTGTTCTTATTTTTATTTAATGAACCGTGGGGAAGGAAAATTTATAAGAAAGTTTCAAGCGACAAGGATTTAAGGTAAAAAGGGTTACAAATTGTCAAGGATTTATGAAATTCAAGAGTTTATCATCAATAGTTGAAACCGAAGACGAAGGAGATCAAGACGTTTCTATTGGATGCCGTGAGAGTGGTGTTATCATAATTGGCGATCGGATGTGAAGGTGAGTAAGTAATCTCATCCTCGATAATAATGGTTGATTTCCTTTCTTAGAGATCGTCAGAAAAATGGTTTTTCAAAATATTAAAAGATGTGGGTTTTTAAAAATATTTTGGAAGTTGTCCTTCCCACCATTCAACGTGTTGCGAATTCTCTTTCATTCCTACCGCACACATGTGAGAACCATAAAAAAGCCAGTCTTTTTGAGTGCAATTATCATAAAATCCTTTTTGGTGAGGCATAAGTCGAGGCGAAATGCTTATTGATCGTTTCTCAAACACGCGTTCTCTCATTATGGTGTGGTTATTTCTCACTCAACATTTAAGAATGAGAATATGTTCTTTAGTATTTCTAACTTCTTATTACTAGCATGCAGAAACTCTATGTCCTCATAACTCTTTGGATGCTTGGGACGCTTGAACACTTTGAAGTTGTGAGTTTTTAGTTTGATTTGCTCGAGGACTAGCAAAGTCTAAGTGTGGGGAATCGATAGGGTGTAGAATACATCCTATTTACTATCTATTGTTTATGCTTTCTTTGCTATTTTTCTTGTAAATTATGTATTTTTACGCTTGTTTTGAGTTTTGTAGCTACTTTGGAGTCGCACGGAGGAAAAGAAGAAGAAATCACTCAATTTGAACCAAAAGGCCAGAAAAGTCATTTCACAGGCGAACACTATCTGGAGCCCAGTCAAGGTTAAAAGGTGACTCAAATTACTAAAGAAAGGACAGTTCAAGTTAAGGGGCTGCCAAACTAGGTAGCCCTTATCCAGAAACGTAGTGTTGTTATCAGTTGGTAAAATGGATGTTGAAACCCAAACCCATAGACCCACACCCGTACCCGGATCCATGCCCGAATCCGCCCCATTTAACCCAACCCTAAATCGAGAAGATTACTTCTCAATCATTTTGTCTGAATCAAATACAGAGAGCGACTGCATCAGAAATCGAGAGAAATTGGAGAGGGTTTGTCTGAAATCAAAATACAGAGAGATGGTGTTAGGGTCTGCTGTTGGTGGCTGCTGGTTGAAATCGAGAGCAGTGAAGAAAATTGAAACCAAGAACAGTCAGGGAGATGAGAGCAAAATCGAGAAATTGAGAAGACCCTGATGCTTGAGAAGCGCAGCCAAGCAGATGGAGGAAAACGAGATCGAGGACATGAATTAAGAGAACACAGAGAGGATGAACGAATAAAAGTTGTTGTTGCTGGTTATGGGTTTGATCTGTGTACAGAAGAATTAAGATTTGAAGTTGTTGATAGTCTGATATTGAATGGGTTTTTGAGATTCAGATGGGGAAAATGAAGTGGGTTCAATGCAGATATGAAATTGGGTAGAGATTGAGCTTGATTGGGAGTCTGCTGGTGACAACTGAGAATTGGTTGTGGTGGATGTGTAGTCTGTTGATATGAAATGGAACAGAATCTGCAGTGGTGGTGGAAGTTGAGTTTGCAATGGCTAGGCAATGAAGATGGTGGTGTTGTATGTGGAGTGACACGCTGCAGAAATGGAATTATGAGCTGGTGGTGTTGTGATAAGCTTTGCAACTGCAATGGAAGAGACAGTGCAACTGAGGGATTGTGCTGTTGTGAGAATGGGTGGTGGTCTGAGTTATTGTGTTAGATGATGATGCTAGAGTTGGAAGAGATGGATCTGTGATGGAATCAAAAATGGGTTGCTAAAATTGTTACAACTGATTCGATTGGGTCTTGTGTTGGTGGTGTTACTGTTTCAGGGAGAATAAGGAGTTGAATGATGAGCAATGGTGGTGAGTTGTTGTTGAGAATTATGCAGCTGTAGTTTAAGTTGCAGGTGGTACTGAGGATTTTCATGGGTTGCTGCTAAGGAGTTCAGATGGATTCAAGAGTTGCAGGCGAGTTTGAATGGACTTTGGTAGTCAAGGTGCTGTAAAGATCACATAAATGACACAGAATGCTTGAACTGTGAATGGAGAATGAATGTGCAGCTTAGATGAGTTGTGAGGATGGAGCAGAAGCAATGGATGGAATGGGATTGTTTTGTCAGCTTGGTATCGAAGGTCCTGGAGGTATTCGAGCTGAACTATGGTTGCGCAATAGAGTCTCGTGGCATGAACTACTTGTGGTTGGATTGGTGGCTTGGTTCTGTTGGTAGAAGAACAAATAAGGCTTGAGTCTGGCACTGTAATGGAGAATGCAGTGAAAATGGTGATGATGATAATATGCAATGTTGCAGGAGAGAATCGTGGCTCGAGTGAGATGAAACCAAGTTGCAAAAGTAAAGAAGGCACACCATGATGGTCGAGGCGTAAAGCACAATCATTGTGCAACAATACAGCTCCGCGAGCAATGGCTTATGCCATGGCAACTTAGCCGAGTCAGCCCAGGTTAGCTGACTCGAATGCCGACTCGGTTCCGACTCGTGACCCAGACCTTGACCCGGTTGACGACGGTTTGACTTTTTGACCGTTAGTCCTAACGATGGACTGACGGAATATTCCGTCGAATATTCTCCGACGGGCAGTGACTTTCGTGTGGCGGCGGTGACGGATTCAGTGATTCCGGCCATAATACCAGTTTTCCGGCGACCAAAAATTCCAGAATTTTCTATGGATTTCTCTCATGGGTGTGAAGACTTGGGCTAGGAATTCGATGGAGAATTGGGCTCAAACTTGGAAAGAGAAGATGGAAGATGAGAAAGACTTGAATTTTGGAAATTGAATTGCTAAAGGAAAAGGATTCTATTCCTTGAAGATTTGGAGAATATTGAAGCCTATAAATAGAGAAGTTTTCTACATCTTTTACACACCTCTTTACACACACAACACTTGTGTTTTTGCTAGCTTTTGAAAATTCTTCTTTTAATTATTTGTGTGAACTTGAAAATTCTCCTTTTAATTATTATTTTGTGTGAATTTCAAAAACATGAGTAGCTAATTTTCTTATTGATTGAGGATGAATTCCTAGTTCTTAATACATGACTTGAGTTTTGTTTCAATTCTATCTTGAAGTTTTTCACATGATTATCGATTGTTTTTACTAATAGGAATGTTCATTCATTCATGAT
The DNA here is from genome assembly GCA_023531295.1 of Papaver armeniacum. Lineage (NCBI taxonomy): Eukaryota > Viridiplantae > Streptophyta > Magnoliopsida > Ranunculales > Papaveraceae > Papaver > Papaver armeniacum. The sequence goes on along the minus strand of JAJJWW010008725.1, from coordinate 328,109 downwards.
TGATTGATAGATTGTTTAGAGTGCACGCTAAATTGATTTGTTAGTTTAATCTAAATCTAGTATAAGTTAGGGAATAAGTAATCGTTCTCGACACTTTACACAAGTAGAAAACACGAGACCTTGCTGAGGGATTCCGTGGAGCGATTGTGTGTAAAAATAACGCTAGAAAGTAGACCAAGCGAACCGAGTTTAACTACTAGTACTAAACCTAAATTCATAAATCTTAATGCATTCAGGGAATTACATCTTGTAAGCGAACCTCAAGGTGGTTCTTTTGAATAGAATCTGATAACTAAGCGGACTTGTTACTCAGTGAAATAAGGGATTTTGGGGCTAGCTAAGCGAACCTGCTATCCTACGATTGGTGATAATCTGTGACTAATAACATGTGGATGAAAAACATAACTTGATTCATTGTTTTGCAACGAAGAAGGATTCCTTGATCTCGTCTCTCTTATTGATTTCAACTTTATCTTTTAATTGTTTTGTTTATTTTCTTTTGCTTTATACATCCCCCTTTTGTGACAATTTTTACAACTAGAATCTCTTGCTCCTCGTGGGAACGAACTTGACTTCCATTATATTATTTTTAATTGAGTGGAAATATTAATTAATTTGATTGCACCTACGACACGCATCAACTGGCGCATGTAGCAAAATCCCAGATACTCTGTAAATTTCAACACCTTGCTTATAATGTAAGACCCTCTAAGTACTTTTCCTGTGTTATGTTCCCCGGCAGAAACCTTAATATTGGTATGTCATGACGAATTTGTGTTCACTCGCAGCAGAGTAGCACAAATCTCCAAGTATCAAGACTAAGGTCCTTACACGAAATACTCAATCGAAAAGCATACTGCTCTCTGTAAATAAAGAATTCCGTGTCAACACATAGAATTCAATCAATCTTATGATAATTCACAAAACTTATGAATCTAACTAATTTGCAAAAATTAGGGTTTTTACGCCCTGTGCAGTATATTAGGCCCCGCTGGTCGAAATTATGCTTAAAGCAACTAAGCAATTGATCCGCCGTGGATTAGTAGGTACAAAGTCCTACTCAAAATCAGAAAACAGAGAATAACGGAGCCGCGAAGTAGGAGCATGAATGAGAGGGAGCGTGGACACGCCATAGGCTAGCCAGCGCCACTTAGTCGCGCCCCATGCTACCCTATCGGCCCTTATTCCTTTGTCGACCAATCCGGTCGCATTAAACTTGCCACGCGCACCAAAAGGGTGGCCACGCCCATGCTTGGCCGCCCCCCTACTTTTACCGACCAATCAGGTCGCATTAAACCTTCCACACGCATCAAAAGGGTGGCCACGCCCATGCTTGGTCGGCCCCCTACTTTTATTGACCAATCAGGTTGCTCTAAACCCGCCACAGCTTTAAAAGAGGTTGAAATTGTGTTGAGAGGTCGCCATACTAAGTTGGCTTCCCAAAACCGCGCCAATATGCCAACGGCATGCCAAACATGCCAAAAAGCATACCAATCACACATGCCAAATGGGCATGCCAAGTGCACATGCCAAATGTGCCACTTACTGCATGCAACATACCATATGCGCTAATTAGCGTTTCGGCATGCCAAACCCTAATTTAGGCAAAATTGCTACGCCAACCAAGCCAAATAATGTTTCACAGAGCATTGGGATTGATGTGGCCACTGAAACTGATGTTGCCACACCACATTGGAGTCTAACACCAATGTGCCAAAATCTAGTGGCCATGGCTACGTCAGGTGCTACTTGCACCATCGTGCCGCTGGCATGCACAGGCTATGCCAGCCATTCCACCGTGCCACTGGCATGCACGGACTATGCAAGCCATGCCGCAGTGCCACTGACATGTGCTAAAGGCGCCACTATACCATTGGCATGTGCCAATGGCGCCACTGTGCCATATTACGCGCCAATAGGATGTAGCCATAATGAATGGCTACCCTTCCTCATGAGATACAATCTCAGCCGTCCAAGTTCGGCACTGAACTGACAGGCTTGCGGCAAGTTTTAGGCGACCAGCCGATATAAGCCTAATAGCACCACATGCTATCTTCCTGTGGCAAGTCTCTTGACTTTGACTTGCCACACGTAGAAAACTGTTACATGTTTTCCACGAAAACACTCGAGACATCAAACATGTCACAAACTGGGGGATACTCATCAGGGTATTTGTCTGGCGGTTTACAGCGTGCGGCGTGCAATACGCACCTTATAAGAAAGTGTCAGGAAGCGGGACTGTTAGTGACGGCAAGAAAGTAATGGGTGTAAACGGATCCGCTTCCTTCATCATGGAAGCACGGTTTCTGACGGTTACACGTTAGTCCACTCTTCCATTACTCAATCGTTCCTACTTCCTACGAGACCAGGGTACGTTTAATTATGACTTTTATAAATAGGTTTCATCTATTTCCACCAAACAACAAGTTTTGGTCAGAGAACAACATAGTATCCAGAAATCACCAAAGAACTGATAGCTTTTCATCATGCAAGCCAGTTCCACTTTCTGATACAAGTCATAAAATAGACACACCTTCATAATTAACCATTATGGTCTCAACACCTTCTTCGCTTCCCTCCCTAAGACCAACCCTTCTCCTTCACATTGTGACCGAAGCAAGCCTGGAACGACCATTTCTTGGTTTAGGCCAGGATTGTACAGATTGATCTCTCGAATCAAAAGTACTCCCGTGCAGTGCATTGTTTAGGGTTTAGATTTGTTTCTCATCCACACACACCCAAAATTACCAAAACCAACAGAAACAGTTTTCACCCACAAACAATTGGCGACCACAGTGGGAGATCAAAAGTCTCGGTTGAAAATCCAACTTTTCAGAAGATGGTCGGTCTTAGAACTGATTCCACGATTCTAAATTCCACTCAGACTCTGGCGAATGGCAGCGTCCCTCCTCCCAACGTTGTACCTAATGGTGCGGCCAGTGAAGAAATCCCAAGGTTGGCCGAATTGGCACGGGTTCAGGAAATCCACACAAGGAACATTGACCTGATAAAGGAGACGATAAACGACATACTCAACTTTCTTGTCAGATTGACATCAGATTTGAGCGGTTCACCCGCCCCGAAGATTCCAACACTGGGGACTGACGTCCAAGATGATCGTTTTTAGGTCAACAGTTTCACCACCAATTAGAAACCGGTAGACCAGGAAGCAGTCGTGTTGGTGGAAAGTGTATGTGAACTTATGCACCTTTCAAAGGACTAGCGAGCGGAGACATTTACTGCGATTAATCAAATAGCCTTAGACGCGTGTTTGGTTCCTTTATGCTCGGAAACTTCAAGAATATCAGAGATGTCCGTCAACAATGTTATATTTACTAAAGACGACATGATGGCATAAGAAGGACATAACCGGGCCCTACACGTCACTGCTCACATCAAGAATTCGGAGTTCAAAAGGGCACTCATCGACACGGGGGCGTCCTCCAATGTTAATACTCTCAGAACGCTCAGGACAGCCAAGGTGTGACCAAGCAAATTTATACGGCAGCCTACCATGATGACGGATTTCGAAGGCAACCAAACCAGCACCTATGGATACATCAACCTGAATTTGTCAGTGGGACCAATCCAGTCGAAGGTAAAGTTCGAGTTAATCGAGAAGGAGACAGACTACCACATGATACTGGGAATACCGTGAATCCACGATAACAGGATCATTCCTTCAACATATCACCAGTTCCTAAAGACCATGTTGAATGAAGAAGTTATTCGCATTCCCACGTCATTATCTCCTTATACACCAATTTATGGTATGGAGATGTTCGAACCGAAGGAAAATTCGCGGGACTCGTCAGGCAAGGTTCATTGCACTCCACTCCCGACATGGACGTCAATCGAAGAGGAGGACAGGCTCGCATCGTTGCACAAAGAGACCCAATCTCACGCCATCTCTCCAAAGGAAAAGCACGCCAATTTCCCCTCATCAAACGGAAATATGGCTCATACTCATACCAAACGGGAGCGGGCTTTTATTGCAAGTCGTGACCAAAAAGGGAAAACCGTATATCGGCGCCGCTGTTAGCAATTAGCAGGGGAGACTACCACCCAGTCTCTCTTACCAATGGAATGCAATCACAGCAGCGAGCCACAAGAGGAGGTGCCGGATGCACCACGACAACTGGAGGACGGAACCAACTCCACCACAGATGAAATCGAAGTTGTCAACATCGGAAGCGAGGAATCTCCACGTCCCGTCTCCATCAGCTCGACTCTATGTACCGATGAACGTGCAAAACTTGTGGATCTTCTTAAAGAATATCAAGATGTATTTGTGTGGACATACGAGAAAATGCCTGGCTTGGATGAAAGACTGGTCACTCATCATCTACATATAATACCCGGATCCAAACCGGTCAAACAATCTCCGAGACAGTTCATACAAGACGTAGAGGAACGGATCAAGATTGAGATTCAAAAACTGCTAGCAGCCGGTTTCATAAAACCTATCCACCATCCCACTTGGTTGGCCAATGTGGTTCCGGTAAAGAAGAAGAGCGGCCAAATCAGGTGCTGTGTCGATTTTAGGGATCTGAACAAATGCTGCCCCAAGGACGATTTCCATCTTCCCAACATTGATATGTTGGTAGACGCCACCAGTGGACACGGCATATTTTATTTCATGGACGGTTACAGCGGTTACAATCAAATAAAGATATATGAGCATGACGCAAGTAAGACAGCTTTTCGAACTCCTCTCGGAAACTTTTACTATACAGTGATGCCTTTTGGTTTGAAAAATGCTGGCGCCACCTACCAACGCGCCATGACCGCAATTTTCCATGATATGATGCACAAGAAAGTGGAAGATTACGTGGATGATATAGTGGTCAAATCAAAAACCCGAGCGGCACGTACAGAGGTTCTGCGACAGGTGTTTGAAAGGTGTCGCGAATACAAAATAAAGATGAATCCTTTGAAGTGTGCTTTTGGCGTCTCTTAGGGCAAATTTTTAGGTTTCCGGCTGACCGCCGAGGGAATCAAAGTCGACCCATCCAAAACCCAAGCCATCCTCACGAACCGTGAAAGAACTCCAAAGCTTCATGGGTAAGGTAAACTACATTCGGTGTTTTGTACCGGGTTTAGCTCAGCTTGTTGCTTCATTCACCCCCTTGCTGAAGAAGGGAGCAAGTTTTGTTTAGACGGCGCTACAACAAGAGGCTTTTCGGAAGATTTAACAGATATTGTCATCCCTAACCGTCATGAAATCTCCTAGTACAAGGAAGACCGTTGTGTCTCTACACTTCTTTTAGTGATACTACTATCGGAGCTCTTCTCGCCCAAGAAGATGATGAAGGAATTGAGCACCCTATATAATACTTCTGTCGGACTTTGAGGGATGCTGAACTCAGATATCCTAAGGCGGAAAAAGCATGCCTAGCTCTGATTCACTCCATTTATAAGTTTAGGCATTATCTGCTCTCAAACAAAGTGGTGTTGATATCTAAGTCTGATCCTGTGAAGTTCTTGCTTTCAAAACCGGCCCTGATAGGAAGGCCAGCCAAATGGATCCTCCAAATGTCAGAGCTTGATATAACGTGTGCTTCCCCAAGAGCTATCAAAGGACAAGCGGTCGCGGATTTACTAGCATCTTTCCCGGAGAGGGTACCACAAAGACCGCACGAAGACCTTCCTGGAGAGTTTCCGAAAATCTCTTTTATCAAAGAGGAAGCGTGGCTACTATTTTTCGATGGATCCGCCACCCCTAGTAATAATACCAGAGGAGCGGACGTGGTTCTAGTATCCCCAATCGGTGAAGTTTTCTCGCATTCCTTCAAGCTAGACTTTCATTGCACCAACAATTCAGCAGAATATGAAGCCTTTCTCATAGGGTTGTCATTAGCCAAGCAAGTTGGAGTCACACATCTAGAAATAAGAGGTGATTCTAAATTATTGGTTAACCAGATGAATGGAGTATACACACTGAAAGAGGTGACGCTGGCCCCGTATAGATCTGAGGCACAAAAGCTGCTAAATTACTTCGCTGATGCAACCATAACTCATGTTGGCCGCAACAACAACAAACATGCAGATTGTCTAGCCACATTAGCATCAAAGTTGTAGTTCGAAGGCTTGGAAGAAACCCTGACGGTGAAGAGACGGACCGTGGCATCAACATGGCTTTCGCAATCCAAGGGGACTGAAGCCAGTGATTGGAGAACACCGATCATCCAAGAGCTTAACAGCTCGCTTTCCCAAGGAAAGGTCAGTCTCAAAACCTTACAAAACTTCTTCATGCTTCACGGGATGTTGTACCACCGGTGTAGTTGCAGGAAATCCTACACTACACCCCTCATAATATTTTGTAGATCTAAATCTTATTAATCACCTAAATTTCAAATATAAGTGCTAGAAATATAAATTGACACAAGGATTTTTTACATGGTTCGATCAATATGATCTACATCCATGGTTCTTCACTATGATTTTTGAGGTTACATAAGAATTACATTTACAATCTCCATTAATGGATATTTTGTAGAGCTCTAGATCTAATTATTTGGGGAAGAAGATGATAAAGAAAATAAATCTCTCCCTAAAAATATCTCTCTCCAAAATATCTCTCTCTCTCTACCAAAATTATCCTCCTCTTCTCTCTCCTGCTCTCCTCTTTATATAGTATTTACATAGTGGATGACAAACTCATGTACAACTAATATTTCCCTTAATTTCGATTTACCTTATGACATCCTCGCGAGAGTATAAATGTTAAATCTCATGAGACATTATAGTTTTCGCAAGATCTTCGCACTTTCTTCATGTTTACGTTATCGTCATTTGTTATGTTATTTCTGAAATCACTTTGCGACGGTTTCGCGACGTTGTTAATGAAGATTCCGCAAGTGTGTTGTTGTTGCGATATTTGGATCCTACATCTTGCCTCTTTTTTTCTTGAATATTGCTTGAAGAGCGATCTTTAAGAAAAATCTGTTGTTGTAGTAGTCTTTGATCTTTGTTGATGAAGGAACGAGCGAAAGAATACTGGACTTGAAAAGTACGTACTTGCCTCTATTCTTTTGCGAAGTTCCGAAGCTTTGCGAAAATAAGAAGTATTATCTCTTGAAGTATGCGAAGTATAAAGTATCTTTGAAGAGGTATATGAAGTATGAAGTATCCTTGAAGAAATATAAGAAGTATCCATCCTTGATTGCGAATAACAAGTATTGCAAATTATTACTCCATGCTATCTCGCCTCATGCAATGCTCTATTCTTTTTGCGAAGTTCAAACTTTGCGAAGTGAATAAGAAGTATTAATCATTGAAGTATAAGAAGTATTGCCTCTGTTCATGGGTTATTATTCCATTTTTGGTGAGGATTCTTGTTGTTCATTGGTGAATATCTTCTTTGGAAGTGATTCTTGCCGAGAAGATAAAGAACATAAAATGTTTTCTTGGTTATCCATAATTGCCTCTGTTCTTTATCTATGAGGGTATAATCATTGAAAAAGTGTTGAATGAGCGAGTTATTTCTTCATTCTTATCTTGCCTCTGTCTCATACTTTGTTCTCATGCGATAGTATAATCTCTTCAAGTTGCTCATAATTGTGAGAAATAATTTGGCGAAATAATCACATTCTGCGAAAATTCTAATAATTCTGCGAAACTCGAATAACTTTGCGAATTTTTGTAAAATACTTGTGCGAATATAATGCTTATGTAATGATTATGTTATGAAATGTGTATGCGATGTTTATGCCATGAAATGCTTATGCGATGCTTTCATGATGCGAGTATAATGCTTGTATGATGAGAATGCTTATCTACTACAATGTATAGCTAATGTTTGTGTTACTTAGCTCATTTTGCCGTTCTAAAATTGATGTAGCTTTAAATCACTTCCATTCTTCATTTCTCTGATTTTGTCTCTAGTATATGCATTCCTCTTTGTGTATTTATTGTTTCTCGCAAGTTCTTACTTGTGCTTCATCTCTTCTTATTCCTGCACTATTAGTATCGCATAATAATATGATCATAATATCAAGTGTGCGGCATTTGCATTGCCTCAGTCTCATTATCATGTATATGTTCGCAAGCTTATCATTTAATCATTTTCTCAAGCTCGCAAGCTTATCATGTAATCTTTTTGCGATAAAAGAACTCGTATTACCTTCATCCAAATTGTTTATGTTGAATTTTGTCATTGCGACAAGATCGCAGGACGTCTTTTACATTTTCATGTAATGACCCATTGATCTTGCCTTATCATTTATTCTGTGTGGTCTTATTTTGCCTTCCTAGTTAAAGGTCTTATTTTGCCACCCCTCATTATTGCGACAATATGATGTGCCTAAATATTCTTGCGAACATAAAGCCCCATGACATTGCCGCCTTGCGACGAAATCGCAGGACGTCTTTACACTTTCATGTAAAGACCCATTGATCTTGCCTTATATTTGTCTTTTGTATTATTGCCTCTTCAGGATCATTGCACAAATATGACAAGCCTAAATTTCCTTGCGAAAATTAAGCCTCATGACATTTGCGTCTTTTGACACTTATCAGCTCCCTAATGGAGGGTGCCGCTCTTATCCTCTCCCCGGTTGCCCCTTCAAGGAGGCGTACATCGGCCATACAAGACTAGCTCCTCCCATCCGGTCTTAACAAAGAAGCGCTTGTTTTCGCAGCCTCTTATCCCTTATACCTATAGGGCTTATGGTTACGAGATCGCACCTAAGTGGAGTTTTCTTCGGCCGAGTGCAAGATGTGCCAAGACTTGTCAAGAGTGGTAAGGAAGTTCCATGCTCCCGCACTCTTGACTCAACTGTACCTCGGCGCCTTGGTCATACGCCGACTCCTGAAGAGACCCTCGGTCGCCCAACCAGGGTATAACCTTATATATATAGTTGGGAATCCAAGGTATCTCTCCTGGATAGGCTTTCATGGGCCCCAAATCTCCATGACTCAGTTCCGGGAGCGGTGTAACCTTTTCCCCGAGCCATGTCAAGAGATACCCCCCTTATATGACGCACTTTAGGTCTTACATTTGCCTCTTACGAAATATCATTCGCGAACTAGGGTGTACGCCATAAAGGTTCGTCCCATTCACTCACTCATTCATTTTTGTCAATTCATTCAATCATTCATTTTTGATTATCTCTTCTCATTATCTTTGCGAAATTATCGCATTTCCATTATCTCTGCTCAAATTATCGCATGTCTTCATTCTTTCATTCATCCTTTCATTCATTCCTTCATTTCTATCATTTCCTTCACTTATTCTTTCATTTTTGCGTCATTTCTTTCATTCATTCTCACAATATCATATCATTTGAAGTAAAGTAAATATTCAAGAGAAATATATAAATTAATCTGAGATTTTTCTCGAATCTTTGAAATCTTTAAGATCTTTGTAATTTAGAAATCTTTGAAATATTTGTAATTCTTTATAATTTTGAAATCTTTGAAATCTTTGAGATCTTGAAATCTTTGTAATTTTTTTTTTTTTTTTTTTTATATCAAATCAAAAATCTTTTATTTTCTGTAAAAGTAAAATGTTCAAAGAAAGTGGTACTTAGCTTTTGTGGTTTGTCATTGTTGTTGTCTTTTTGCTGCGAAGTATATGATTTGCTTGCGAAGCTAGCATCCTTGAAATGTATAAATGTCGCACAAAATATAATTATCTCGCAGCAAAAAGAAGTGTGAGAAATAAGATTTGAACCCTTGACCTGCCTCTTGCATATTCTCGCACCATACCAACTGCTTTCTAACATCTCTTGCGAAATTAATTTGCGAGATAGTCATCAACTTTCTTCTTTGAGAAATAGGCAAAGTCCTTGCGAAATTTCGCATAACAAAAATAAATATGCGAGAAGCAAGAATTGATCCCACGACCTTCTCGCTTGCATTCATGCCTCCTAACCAACTGTGCTAGCCTACTTTCCTCTTGCCTCTCGCGAAGTGTTCCCGCGAAATAATCACCTACTTTCTTCTTGCGAGATATCCTTGCGAGATTTTCAAAGACTCAAATGGCAAACATTTGCATGAAGTAAACGAACGTCTCATAAGTGTTTATGCTGCGAACGTTCGCAAGGTAAACATTTGCGAAGTGCAAAAATTCTTTGCGAATGGGGAGATTCGAACTCTAGACATCAAACTCCTTCTTTCACCGCTGACCATCCGGGCTATTTGTCGCTTGCGAAAGAAACATACAATACTATAACTTTACTCCATTTCTTCGCTCTTATAAGTTCAAAATATGCGCAAGGTGGGATTCGAACCCGCAACCTTAAGCTCCTCATGTTCGCTCGTGACCAATTGTGCTATCCCTCTTGTGCGAAAGGATCGCAGAATGCTAATACATGACTTATATTCACCCTTTGATACTCAAGGAAAAATTGACAAAAATTCTATGCGAAGGGGAAGACTCGAACCCGCGACCTTATGTTTATATTCTTCGCCAAAGGACCAATTGTGCTAGTCATTGCTTGTGAAAGAAACACATAATGTCAGTACTTGAGTTCATCCACCCTTTACCGTTCGGGAAAAAATATATGGAAAATATGAGTGATGTGAGGGTTGAACTCGCGACATCCACCTAGTATACCTCGCGCACAACCATCTGTGTTGGCTGCTTTGTTTTGCAATAGAAGACCATATTGCCACTCTATTATTCTTCCTTTCTTTTCAGCAGTTCCAAAAAGTGTGAAAAATATTGTGCTTTGCGAGAATTGATCACGCGAGCTCTAACCCATACTCCTAATCCCCGACCATCTGTGCCAGCTTCGTTTGCGAAGATTCGCATGTAACCACCTCTTATTCTTTTCTCCTCTCTAGGTTGTAGAAAAATGTGAAAAATATGACCGTGGCGAGATTTGATCTTGCGACATCAAGCTTCTTCGCTCCAACTCAAACCATCTCAGTGTTTTTCTCTTTGTGATAAAAATCACAAATGCTTTGTTCTTATCCTTTTCTTCATTCTTCCTTTATTTCCTTCAACAATTTGCCTTTTTCTTTTCTCCGAATATGAAATCTTCCATTAAAAATTAGCTTTCTTCCTTGAATTTCATCACAAAGAACCTATATTTTTTTTTTTTTTTTTGTCTTTGAATTGTTGACGGTGTTTTCTCCTTAAACTTTATAGATCCAATTGAATTCGTCACCAACAAAAGAGTCAATTTTTCTAAACTTTCTTGAACCAACAAGATTAGGTCCCAGTTTCTAGCGCATATGTAGTTGCAGGAAATCCTACACTACACCCCTCATAATATTTTGTAGATCTAAATCTTATTAATCACCTAAATTTCAAATATAAGTGCTAGAAATATAAATTGACACAAGGATTTTTTACATGGTTCGATCAATATGATCTACATCCATGGTTCTTCACTATGATTTTTGAGGTTACATAAGAATTACATTTACAATCTCCATTAATGGATATTTTGTAGAGCTCTAGATCTAATTATTTGGGGAAGAAGATGATAAAGAAAATAAATCTCTCCCTAAAAATATCTCTCTCCAAAATATCTCTCTCTCTCCTACCAAAATTATCCTCCTCTTCTCTCTCCTGCTCTCCTCTTTATATAGTATTTACATAGTGGATGACAACTTCATGTACAACTAATATTTCCCTTAATTTCGGATTTACCTTGCGACATCCTCGCGAGAGTATAAATGTTAAATCTCGCAGACATTATAGTTGTCAAGATCTTCGCACTTTCTTCATGTTTACGTTATCGTCATTTGTTATGTTATTTCTGAAATCACTTTGCGACGGTTTCGCGACGTTGTTAATGAAGATTCCGCAAGTGTGTTGTTGTTGCGATATTTGGATCCTACAACCGGAACCCAGATGGCTCCCTGTCAAGATGCCTCGGAGATGAAGAGGCACAACAACAGCTTAACCATATTCATAGCGAAATTTGCGGGCAAACGTTGGTGGTAACACTTTATCGTCATCTGCAACGCCTTGGATACTAATGGCCAGAAATGGAGGATCAATATCGATTGCTCCAAGGATCTTGCTCCAATTGTCAAACACCACCGCATAAATTAGAAGTTTTCAATGTTGGCCACGCTGGGGACTGGCAAAATCCGTACATCAATTATCTTCATGACGGCGTATTCCTTACCAGCAAGAAAGACGCAATCAAGATGAAGCAAAGATCCAAGAGATTCATACTCCATGAAGGATCCCTGTATCGTAAAAGTTTGAAGGATATTTATTACGATGTCTGGGCGAGGCAGAAATCCCATTTATGCTGAAAGAAATGCACGAAGGCGAGCACCAAGGGAAAAAGAAGAGGTTTCTCCAAATACACGAGATATTACTGGCCGACCATGGAGGACGATGCGGCTGCTTTTGTTCAAAGATGCCACAAATGTCAAATTCATGAAAATCTTATCCACACACCCTCTACTCCCCTACATTCGGTAAGTAGTCCGTGGTCATTTTATAGCTGGGGACTCGACATCATTGGGAAGATCAACCCGCCATCATCAAAACATCATGAGTATATAATAACCGCAACAGAATATTTCACCAAATGGGTCGAAGCCATCCCTTTACGAGGGACTACTGGAGACACAATTGCAGCGTTCATTAAAGAATACATCATTTGTCGGTTTGACGTGCCTAAGCACATCATCACTGACAACGGTACTCCCTTCGCCAAAAAGCAAGTACGGGAATTACTCAAAGAATATGGAATTAAGCAAGTCTTCTCCACCATTTACTACCCCCAAGGAAATGGGCAAGCCGAGAGCACCAACAAGACTTTAATTCTAATTCTCAACCAGACAGTACACGATAATCCTCGGACATGGCACGAAAAACTTCCAATGGCGCTTTGGGCATATCGTGCATCACCAAGGAGCTCTACTGGCGCCTCTCCTTATTCTCTCGTCTACGGAGCAGACGTCATTCTCCCAGCAGAAATTAGAATCCCATCGGCTAGGATTACCATGGCAAGTGGAGTCCGATGGAACGAAGCCGAAGCGTCGAGTTCCAGGATAGCGGAATTGGACACTTTGGATTCCAGATGAACTAAAGCTGAAGAACATGCTCAAGCATACAGAGATATGGTCTCCATAGCATACGACAAAGCTATGAAGCCTCGAGTTTTCCAAGTTGGGGATCTGGTGTTGAAAACCGCCAAGCACATCCAACAAGACATGTCCGCGCCGAAATTCTCCCCAAAGTGGGAAGGGCCATATGTGGTCACCAAAGCGTATAGTAGTGGATACTACAGAGTCATCAGAGAAGACGGAGGAAAGTTAGAAGCAGTCATCAATGGAAAATGGCTCAAGGCATACTACGCCTGACTATTACCCCACTCTTCGTCATTTCATAGAATGGCTAGCCATGCATTTTTTTCGTTTCCCTTGCATCCCAATTATCAAATTTCATTTAGTCAAAGCATATTAATGAAAATTCTCTTATTCCTTCAAACCCATACATTTCAAAAAAAAAAAAAAAATTGGTGAATTCAAAAAAAAAAAAAAAAAAAGAGCCAGGTGACTCATAGCCACATGTTCAAAATGAAAAACTCAGAAAAGACCATCCAATAGATTTTAGTTCCTTGAAAGCATCATCTTCAGCCTGTTCTGATATCTTTCGGTCCTACTTTTCAAGTCCTGGATTGCCTGTTCCACCTTTCGAGATTCAGCGGTCAGAGCCTTTTCCTCTTCCAAAGCAACTTTTGTAGCAGGAACGATGTTAGAGAGGATACCGGCCCTATCAACCTTCACGATTCCAAGGCGATGCCGCAGTCAACTTACGTTAAAATCCAGGGATTCACAGGTAGACACCATGTTTTCCCACTTTTCAACGGTTGATTTCGTGATGTCACGGATGGATGTGCCTTCAATTTCAACAATCATGGGCATGAGACAGTTCAATGTGGTAACCAAGGCAGACGAGCAATGTTGTACCACGTTCCTGGTGGCAATGTGGCCATATCTTCTCCATATTTTCGTGTACAGAGCCATAAATTCCTTCCGCACCAGGAATCCACCAACGTCCCAGTAGCTGGAAGATAAGCATCTCATGCGGACTTCGAATGACAAACCTGCATTGGGGTATTCATAACAAGAGATACCTAAATCAGCGTTCTCCAGATCTGCAGCGGTTGGATCTGCAGTATTTGGTGTGCTCGGATTTGAAGGAAGAGTGGTGATCATCATCCACAACGGTCACACATGTTCCAGCTGAATATCTCTATACAAAAGAAAATCCCTCTTTGTCACTCGCTGGTGGTAACAAACAAATATTCATTGGTCAACAAAAGTGTACCGGTATGATCTTCTTAACTCGGATAATCCGGACGGGGGAGTTACCACAAGAACCGGGTATTTGTTCACACTAAGAAAAAGAAGAGAGGAGCGTTATGAGAAAAGAAGAGTCACCATTTCGAAGATTAAGAGATGGTTAGAGACATACTCTGGATACGAGCCTCCTGCGTTTGAATGAAGAATCTGGTTGGCTCGAGGATGATTCGCTTCTGCTCAACATGATGAAAGATGTATGGATTCAACAGGGAAAATCTTTGTCTTGAACTAAGAAGGACAACCTAATTGCACCAGCATATATAATGTAGAAACCCTAAAGAGAAACGGATGCTGAGCAAACACAATGAGTTTACACTGTAGTTTAAAAATCACCTCAACCGGATTAAGTTTCTCGTTGAAACCTTAATGGGGATCGGGAGAAAACTGTCAGATAGTCAAATGAGGAATGCGTTTTCCTAGCTCGGAACCCTGGCATCAACACATACCTGGAATATGTTTGCCTTTCCACAGAGACGCGGAAACAAAACCAACGATGCAAAAATTGAGAGGGTGGGTAACGACTTTTATATACATGTTTATGGGTAAAAACTATTTCTGCCGGTTTTGGTAATTTGGGGTGTGTGGATGAGAAATGAATCTAAACCCTAAACAAATGCACCGCACGGGAGTGCTTGTAGATTCGAGAAATCAATCTGTGCAAATCCGGCCTAAACCAAGAAATGGCCGTTCAGACTTGTTTCGGTCACAAAGTGAAGGAGATGGGGTTGATCTTAGGGAGGGAAGCGAAGAAGGTGTTGAGATTGTGAAAGTGTTGGCTATGTATGACTTGTATCGTAAAGTCGAACCGGCTTGCAGGATGTAAGCTATCGGGCCTCCGGTGTTTGAATACTATTGTATCAACACTTGCCTATGTTGTCTTGTCTTGTCTTGTTCCCCGTTTGGAAAATAGGAGGAGAACCTATTTATACAAGTCTTTAAGCCTAACCTCGTATCTCGTGGGAAGTGGAGAAAGTGGAGTGATGGAGTAGTGGAGTCGTGTGTTAGTGTCACACGACCAGTCTTGCCCACTTCTCCAATCATCACTAACCGTCCATGACTTCCTGACACGTTCTTGTGATGGCGCGTTGTGCGCTGCGCGCTGTAAACCGCCAGACCAATACCCCAGTATGTATCCCCCAGTTTGTGACATGATTGATGTCTCGAGTATGTGGATCGTGGGACCCACAGAAAGTAGCATGTAATGCTAGATTAAATAACTAAGTTATTTAGGAAGTCGATACTTGTGAAGTATCGTGTGTATTCTATGCAGTACTGCATCGAGTATATTCAAGATGTATGAAGCATCGTTGTTTGAGCGTCTCAAAATAGCCTCATGTCCAAATTTACTTCATGTGATGGTTTGGAGGTTGCGCAAGCAAGTCCTCCCTTGGCCGACCACATGGTGTGGTAGAGTGACGAGTGGTGATCACCATGACGCCTCACTGACCAATTAACTCTTGACCAGGGCTGTATAACCAAGCCGGTGAAGTTGGACGGACGAGATGATCTTTGAGACACTCATCTACGACCGTTAGTGGAATTAGGATTTTTGAAGAGGTGCGCAAGCATCACTCTTCAGCCTGGTCGAATCCAAGCTTGGGATACGATTTTGGCAGGGCCGATCGTGCATGTGTGTAGACGACATGATGGTGTAGGCGCCCATACCTCATTGTCTCGTGAAAGTGTGATCTGGGCCAATCAATTCGTCCTGGCGAAGTTGAGTGGTCGATATCAATTTGCGAGAGAAATCTAGTGCCGAAAAAGCCGCGCGTCATGCCAACTTCGGGCGCGCATTTCAAGACGACCAAGCTTGGTCTGTCTTGGCCGATTAGTCTGGTATACATACGGCGAGCTGGTGTACACGTTCATACCTTAATATCCCATAGAAACGTGATCTAAGCCACTCAATTTGTCCGAAAGTTGAGTGGTCGAGATTAGTTTGAAATTGGGAGGTGTGACCACGTTTAGTTTGGGCGTGTAAATCGAGGCAACCAGGCATGATATGCCTTGGACGATCGGGTGTGGAGATAGATGGTCCCACGGTGGTCATGTTTATACGCATCTGACCTACTTAGTCTAATCTCGGACCCTTCATTCGTGCGGGAGAAAATGGACGCTCGTGATGTTCAAACCCTAATTAGGGTTTCACTACTGCAAGGCCATGCCTTGTTTGGGCGCACGAACCGGAACGACCAACTATAGTTGGTCCCGACCGACGGTCATGTATGTAGGCGGCCCACCTGTTTGTGTTGACATGCTCGGGGCCCTTCAAATCTACATCTACACCCTCCATCTATGCCTACGAAGATGGATGGTTGAGACTGCTTTGCGACACATTAAACCCTAATTTAGGTTTTTCGTCCATACTTCTTTGGCTTGGACGGTTTGGCAAGCTATGCCACCCTTTTTTGGGAGGCCGACCATGCGGGGCCCGCGTTGGCTCGGTGGTGAATATTCCAATACCGCTTGGGGTCACGGATTCGATCTAAGACATCCAATCATGCTGGTGAAGTTGGATGGTCGTGATCGTTTCTGAGACTGATATGGACATTCCAGATTCAAATATGCTCAATCGGGCTAGTATAACACACCGAGAGATGTATGCTCAATCAGGCTAGTATAACACACCGAGAGTTGCAAAACATGCGGGTATTTCGTACATGCTTCATTATTAATGCTTGAGGTTCGTGTTGCTCTCCCCGAGAACAACACTCGCCGTCATACCGCACCTGTGATGAGTACAGAAATACAAGGCTGGTCATGCATTAATTAATAATGTCAAATTCATTGTGGTATATGGGATTGTTGCTACATGCTCCAACCTGGATGAATTTCGTGTATTTAATTCATGGAATACTGGGATTGTTGCCACATGCTCCATTCTATGTGAATTAGCAATGTGAAGAAGTATTCATCACTTTATCAGTGGCTATCCTTTGCAGGATGTCAGCGCATAAATTTGGTTTCACAATTTTAGCCCTGATTTAAAATCCACCATCAACATTAAGTCCCCTGCCTAGCACATAATGGTTACACTATTGTGGGGTAGGCATTAGATGGTGACATATACAGATAAAACTTATGAGAAAAAGTTAGATGTTACCAGAAGAGACGAGTCGTCCTGTCCTTGGAGCATGTCACGTTCAAGAGGCGTTCAGGCGAGCATTCCCCTAGCATGATGTCTGTCTTGCTCGCTTCGATCGACCTTTCTATGCCTCGCTTCGGTCGAGAGCCTTCTTCGTGATTATTCCGCCGAGCGTGGGGGCTGATGTGCCTTCTCAACGGACTATTGCGCCTGCTTCGCTCGATCGTGGGACTCATCATGCGCCTGCTTGATCGAACGTGGGCTTGTTATGCCTGCCTTGCTCGAACGTGGGCTTGTTATGCCTGCCTTGATCGAACGTGGGATCTAGGCGTGCTTTGCCCAAATGTGAACCTTGTATGTTCGAACGTGGTGTGGGTCCCGCTGAGAGCGTTGAAGCATCTTCTGGAGCAAGCCTCCCCCCGGAGAGCGTTTGAAGCATCTTCTAGTGGGTGAAGCGTTGAAGAAGTTCTTGACTGACGGTAAAGGAATTTCATGCTGAGCCTTAGTCCCCAAGCGTGGTCTACGTGGCTCTATCTTGTATGTCTGATGGGTCTTTTGTACGTAATGGTCGTTGATATGGTGAATCTATGGATGGTATTAATCGACGAGCAATAACAGTTCCTGACAGCAGCAGTGATCAGAAGAGACTGGCAGAGAGAGGCGTGATAGCTACGGGCACGAACTTGGCAGTCTTCATATATTGGTAGAGCTCGTCTCATTGTTAGAGAGATAAACTGGAACCGATGGCTTTCTTGACGTTTCTTCATGAAATAGAGAAGAGGGAGACAATCCCCTGCCCACGAGTATCCAGATCTTTGGACTTGATAGATGTTGTCACGCTAGGTTCATGAGGCTATCTTTGAGATGGGCAGTGCTAAGTAGTCCCAGTCATACTCCTTTGGCAACGCAACTAAATCTTCTACGGGAGACAAATTCTGAAAGCGTCTCTCATTGATGTAGTTACCATCGATCCAGATATGAAATATCTTGGACGTTGTTTCACCATTACTAAGCAATGTCTTGAGTTGGAGTTGGCAATTTTGGACGCGCAGATGTTGTATCTCTGGCTTTCCTCTTGTCGCCTTCAAATAAACCGCTATGGAAGGTCAAGGTTGTAATGCTGTTGGTGGGATGTATGCTTCCACGAACATCATGAGGCTCTTCATTACTGGAAGGCCTAGTTCTTTCCAGCAGGGTAGATGCTGTCGTAGATGAGCGTTCAACAGCTTCACGAAGTCCAGAGGATGACTAAAAGTGCATTCTCCAACATAACACCTGTAGACATGCACCATCCTCGATAGAGTGATTCGCCCGATTCTTTCGACACGACACGCGGACATCGTTATCTTCTTGAGGTTGCTCCCTTGAGGTGTCGGCTTCAGTGGATCCAAGATGTCCCATGCTCGCTCTTGTCTGGGCGACATAATAGGCTAACCCTTTGTGATGATTCGTAGATGACAATATTTGTTGAATCCTCTCAAACGCCTCCTGTTGTAGTGTGATCCATTTAAACTTGATCCTTTCTTCAGCAGGGGGTGAATGAAGCAAAAGTTCACCTTGCCCATGAAGTTTTGGAGCTCCTTCACAGTTCATGGCAGCGATATTGTGAGGATAGCTTGAGTCTTGGATTTGACTACTATATCATCCACGTAGTCTTCGACTTGCTTATGCATCATGTCGTGGAAGATTGCCGTCATAGCACATTGATACGTTGCGTCGGCGTTCTTTAAACCGAATGGCATAACAGTATAGTAAAAATTGCCAAGAGGGGTTCGGAAGGCTGTCTTACTTGCATCGTGCTCATACATATGTAGGATCAGAATATCGCAACACCAAGATCCTTGCGAAATCCATAAATGACACATTGCGAAAATGTCGCAGATGGACAATACAAATGACGCAACGGATGACGATAGCTTGAACACGAGAAAGATGTGAAGACCTAGCGAGATTTAGTAGTGTTGCGAGATTTAACATTTGTATACTCGCGAGAGTGTCGCAAGTCAGATCCGAAAATAAAGGACAGCTTAGCTGTCAACCACTATGTAATGTCCTATATAAAGAGCCGAATAGGCTTAAGAGAAAGGGAGATCTTTTTCGAGTGAGGAGCAAGTTATTAAGAGAGAGAAAGTTTAGAGCGGTTGTAAAGTCCTTTGCTTATTTTCCTTTCCACTTGTAATATTAGTGAATTTTAATCAATAAAGAATATAATTGTTCATCTTAAAATGACTTAATTGTGTGAATTCTAGTGATGGGTGTAGTGTGGAATTTCCTGCTACTACATATGGCGCTAGAAACAGGGAATGAAGATTAAAGATTGGAGATCGTTGTTAAGATTGTTCAAATTAAGAAGATGATGAAACAAATTGATAAATCAGTTAAAGTAGAGAAAATCAAAATCAAGGAACATAATAGAAAGTTGGAATGTAGTTTGATTACAAAAACAATGATTAATGAATTTCATGAAAATATCAGAGGGAGAATACATAAACGAGATTTCGAAGGAAAGAAAATCGTAACAACGGAGAAAGCGTCACCCATGAAAGATTGGGAAAAACAAGATTACATTCACAAGAAGAGAGATATCAAAAGAAAACTTAAACCACACATCTCTTTTGGTAATCACAAGAACCACACGTAAAGAAAAAGAAAATCAAAGCAAAAGTTATGGAATAATGGGCGTAAAATGTAACTCTAGTTGATACGGGAGTTCGGCGAATATAATCTTTTACCATGCATATACAGAGGAATGGGATACAAAGATGAAGAGATGTCTCCTTCAACTTATCATATTCATGGCTTTGGCAAATCTATGACAAAACCAAAAGGAGAAATAGAGGTGTGAATTTTGCTGGGGGAGATTAAAACACGAATGGCATTATGCGTAGTGGATATGGAATCACCATACAACATGTTGTTGGGAAGGCCATGGATTCATGCGATTAAAGCTGTAGCATCAACATTACATCAATGCATCAAATTTCCTATGCCAAGTGGGATTGGTGAAATTAGAAGGGAAGCTGATAAAGCGAGATTATGATATCAAATTGAAGTGAAACAATATGAAGGACGTGCAAAGAAACGAAAAAATCGCAGAAAAATGGTGAAGGAAGCAAAGAAAGAGGAGGAATTTAGAGCTTATATGATAAGAGCAGAGGAGGGAAAAGGGATACCCAGCGAAATTTTGGAAGAAGGAACTGAGCTTGCGAAGGAGATAAATGATGTGACTCAATAATGTTGTAGAAAGTGGTAGTAAGGTTGTCGTTCACTCGGACTTGATGAAATCGATCTTAGGATTTAATAAAGAAAAATAATAAAAATACGTAATATATACAATTTATGTCACAAGACGGAGAGAGTTACTCGGGATTCAGGATTCCGCCAAACTCATAGCAAAAGGTTCAAATATTAATTCTTTTAACAATTATAGCTCAACAAATAAAAACATGGACTCTTATTTTTGCCAAAGTTGATTCTCAAAATATTAGTTATAAATCGTAAGCATGGGACATCAAACATTTAAGCAAGCATGACCCATCTAATAAAATAATAACTAATTTAATCAAATCATAATTCAATTTTTAATCAATGCAAAAGTCATAAAAAGAATTAATTAAAATTACCCATGTATGAAGTTCGTCTTCCTCCGTCGTCCCAAAGGATGGGTTCTAGCTCATCATGTTGGAAACGCGCTCAAAATTCATTATTATTGCTCAAAAATGGTTTACAAATGATGAACAAAGGAAAATGATGAAAACCGGTTTGCAACAGCTTATAGTTGTTGCAAACACCGCTACGCATCACGATAGAGATAAAGTGCTACTGTTACAAATAGCCGCGACTCCACGTTCTCCGTAGTCGTTTTTCACTGTTGAAAAACGACTGTCCTAGATAGTCTGTTCTTCACGATCTTCAGAGATGCAGCAGCAGAAACGGTGATTCTGCAACTTGATTTCTTTGGCTCTTGTAGCATTCCAAATCCTCCCAAACTCTCCGTCCCTCTTCTATGCTATCTCCCCCACTATTTATAACCCAACAGCCTACGATATATATCGCCATAACTTCAAATAATTCTCAATATTCTTCACGGCTCCTGCTTTAGGAAATAATCTCGATTTTGATTTCTCCACGCGTTTTAAAGCTTCCAAATTGCTATATTTAACTCCTTCACACTCCATAGAGTTGTTAGGGTCTCCGTATACATGCAAACACCTTTTTTGCTCGCGAAATCTCGTGAATATCTCCCCGGCGTGTGCTGCCCCGATTTTGTTCTCGCTGTAATTACAAATGAATTTGGATCGAAACCAAAGACCTCTACCATCCCCTCGTCTAGCCCATGAAGAGTACCCAAACAATTCCAGCCTTTAGTCTCCTTCTAACTCGTCCAAAAATCCGACCAAAATCTGCCAAGAAGAACAAACATTTCCCGCCAAAATCCAGCTTTTGAAAGGTCAAGAAGGTGCCCCTTATCCTGCTCGGGTGCGAATAGCAGTGCCTCCTTGGGGTGCCCCTTAGTAATTAGGTTACCCCTTATCCGAAGACGAGTCCGAATAACACTTGTCCTTCGGAGGTGCTCCGAGCAACTTTTCGAGCCGAATTTTCCAAAAAATATTTATTTCCAAAAATACCTAAAAATACATAAAAACACAATATTAGTACAAAAATCGAGTTCCAACAATACCAACACTGAGGACAATTCATACACAAAAATGTGTCTATCAAATACC
This sequence comes from Papaver armeniacum, assembly GCA_023531295.1. Taxonomy (NCBI): domain Eukaryota; kingdom Viridiplantae; phylum Streptophyta; class Magnoliopsida; order Ranunculales; family Papaveraceae; genus Papaver; species Papaver armeniacum. The sequence goes on along the minus strand of JAJJWW010008725.1, from coordinate 306,011 downwards.
CCCAAACTTATTATTTGCTAGTACTCGAGCAAATTTATTCTAGAAAATAAAAATCATTTGAACCCCTAGGTGGCCCTAGTGGCGGAGTGTTGTCTCCTGAGGGTTTACCGTAGGTGTACCCACAAAACCTTTACTCCGCACCCTAGCTATCTACACACGTAACCTTGGAAGGCACTAAAGAATCTCCTTGGTTGGCATACTTATTGACTACAGGAGGAAGTACCCCGATGCGAAATTCCAATTGTTGTACACGAGTTTGCACTCAAGCATACTAAAATTCATATAAAGTGACAGAGCTCTACTCAGATAGTCGCACTATGGACATCAATACCCGGAGTCAAAACTAATCACATGGATAGATCAAGAAGATGGATATAAAGAAAAACATATATGGTTTTGATGTTTACTAAGTGATTGGTGTTTCCCATATCTGTCTGAAGGCCTCCGCCAAAATGAACCTATCCTAATGGACTGAGATACTAGTCTGACTAATATCAACACACTGGCATATACAAGGGAACCAATGGTCGATAATCCTAACTCTAGGTCAACGCAACTGGCATATACAAGGGTTCCAAAGGGTCGACTTTATTGAATTTATTCCTAAGTGTCCGATGGTCTGGTCTCAATTTATTTTTCTTTCTTTTTTTCTTTTTTTTTTCTTTTTTTTTTCACTTTTTTTTTTTCATTTTTTTCACTTTTTTTTTTTTATTTTTTTATTTTTTTGGTATCTCAATCACTCTAATACACCCTAGCATTGGTAACAACTTGATTCGTTGGCCCCACCTAATCACTTAGAGAAACGTAGTCTACAAAGAACAAAACAAAATAAAAAAAGAAGTGAAAAGGACTCAACGAGATATGGTGAAACTATCATGTTATTTCTAACACCTGAGCTCTGTGCTTTTATGAATAGACTTTTTAGATGTTGCCATCTAATCAGATTGGTTCCTCAACTCCTACAACCAAAATGTTTCCATCCACTTAGATTGGTTAGTGCCGACCTTAATAAACATAAATTTCTAGGCTCTGGAGTTTATTTATTGCAACTAAAAAAGTTTCTCCCATACCCTCAAACTTAAATCTAACATTGTCCTCAATGTTCTAAAGATGAAATTAAAAGCATGAACCATGAGAAACTGTCACCACTTGAAGAGTAAGGAAAGATATTACCGTGTTGCAAGAGCATGGGTTACCTCCCAAGAAGTGCTAAGTTTAAAGTCTTCAGCCAAACATTGGAAAGGATTAGTCACCTTGAAGAATCAAATAGCAACAAATGGAATAATCATGGTCATCTCGATCAAAAAGTGCTAACCACAAGAAGAGGAAACTCGCAATGACTGTGAAGATATCCAAAGACACCCTTATCTATTTTTTTGTTTAAGACAACTATATCTAGTTGTGGTTCGGGTTCAGTTCTATAAAAGGGTCTAGATAAACAGCTTTTCATGGGCTGGACTTCCTCAAAAGAAGGATTCTTAAGATCAAAGTTGTAGAGTCTGAAAATACTCGCTAAGAACTTAGAAGCACATAACAATAACCCGAATAATTGAGGATCCTCTAAGTCAATCAGTTTTGACTTACACAAACTGACCACAATAAGATTGGTGGTCTTCCTTAAGCAAATGTGTCGACCCTAATATCCTAAAGTAATTAGGTTTAGTCTCAAAACTTAATAATTGACACATCCTAAACTTATACGTTCCCACAATTGGAAGGAAGGTTTTGGTGGGAAAACAAAGTCAATCGTGGTATCATAGCCTCAAGGTTAACCACATCAACCAGAGGATGGGTTCTTAACAACCGAACTTCTTTATGGACACAACTAGGTTCAGAAAAAGTGTATGAAGATAATCTTTTGAAATGGTTGAGGCACATATGTCAAGTCCCAAGTTAGGGACCTTTCTAAGAGTTAAAGCACATGGAGAATCATAATCACCCCCAAACTTAGAGTTTTCGTTGTCTCTAGAAAGACTAGTCACAACTTCCCTAATTTCAAGGTCATCCGATTCCCGAAAATGGTCAATTGATTCTTCTAAGTCGTACATCCTCACTCATATCTACGAGTTCATTTTCTTTTTCTAAGTCTATTGTTTCTAAATCGCTAGACTCAAAATATACTCGTTCCTCTAAACCATCATTGGCTTCGTAATCAAAAGGAAACACTATATCGTCTAAAACGGGGTATCTCTAGTCAAATCCTCATCCTTTTTAATAGGTGAATAATTATTAAAATTATTTGGATTTGAACTAGAAATATTATCATCATTAAGCTCAATTTGAGTAATAAATTCTCGATCACTATGCCCAATGATTTCAAATTCTTAATCAACACTATCCTCATCATAATCATAACATGAAAATGGTTGAACCTCATCTAAATTAGTGTTACCAAATCTAACCTCGTCATCTTGATTATAAATATCCTCATTTTCATGGGTATTATTGGAAACACTGTATTGGGAATTAAGATTATTTCGAGAAAGTTTTTCGACAATCCTATTTGTACTTTCAAGAAATTGCTTAAGAGTTTCTTCTAAAGACATCCTAGTTGATCGCTTCTAGGGACTCATCTCGAATATTTAAGGTTTCCTTCACAAATAAGGAATGACTCTTGAAAGCCTCTTCTAGAGAAATATATGAATTGTTTTGCTCATAAGACCGATGCACGTGTGGATAGTAATTGGGCTCACCATGGTGTGACCCATAACCTTCAAAAGGTTGGCGTTCCCAACCACTATTCACACTATGGTCATAGTAGTAATGTCCATATTGTTCAGCTTGGATATTCGTTGTATTGGCTATACCAGTTTGACATCCTAACTGCAAGGGGCTTCTACACAAACACAAACAAGGCTGACTTGACCACAACAAACCTACCGATTTCTAGCAAACAAAAAGCATGATGGCTCCACTTAGATTGTTTCTAGACCAGCTTCTAATCCTTCGAAAGGGAATTCGTTATAACTGAGCAAACCCCTCTGGAATCAATCCGAGTCAAACTAAGTTGAATCGAGGCGAGGGAAGCTCAGTGGAGCTTTGATACCCAAGGCCTCACCGCTATTACAGGGCGGCGTAGTCACGCATTCAACTCACAAAACCATCATGAACTTCAAGTATGCTAAAAGAGTAACCAATATTTTTCGAAAGACTTTCCTACTAAGCTCGTTACCCTATCGGTCTCGTTCTAGTCAAAATTTTAGGCTTATGTTCGTGTTTGGTTTCATTTTCCTAAGGCGGGCAAGAAGAGAACGGTGATGAAATCCGAACCCTTATCTTGTATGGCCAGTCCTTGCCCTTTACTAGAAAATTAAATCCGATTTCAGGTCCTCAACATATATGCATACAAAATCATCCAGTAAACCCGCTGACATGGGATTCGCGGGTGTTTAGAATTCTTACATCCCGTTCCATACGGGGGATGAACCGTTGAGGTCGACTCGGGCCACGACTCCTATGTCGTGTACGAACCCGAGGGGCCGAGGTGATATCGTAATCACCGTCCTTCCTCGTGCGCTTATATTTAAATTACCCTTCCTTAGGGTTTAAAATTAATACAGTCCAAAAATAAAGTCCAAAAATTAAAAAGTCCAAAAATAAAAATTACAAAAATAATTACCTAATTACAGTTTCTAAAAAAAATAAAATAAAATAATGTACAAAATCTTTTACTCCTTTTGGATTCCTCATTTTTTTTTTCTTTAGCTTCGCTTTTGTTTTCACCGATTTCTCCCTTTTTCTTTAGCTCAGTTTCAAATCTGAAAACAAACAAGAAATACCAAAAGGCGTAAAAAGAACAAAAATAATAAAAATAAAAATAAAACCTAAAAACAAATCTATACACAAGTCCGCGTCGGCGGCGCCAAAAATTGATGTGACTCAATAATGTTGTAGAAAGTGGTAGTAAGGTTGTCGTTCACTCGGACTTGATGAAATCGATCTTAGGATTTAATAAAGAAAAATAATAAAAATACAGAATATATACAATTTATGTCACAAGACGAGAGAGTTACCGGATTCAGGATTCCACAAACTCATAGCAAAAGGTTCAATATTAATTCTTTTAACAATTATAGCTCAACAAATAAAAACATGGACTCTTATTTTTGCCAAAGTTGATTCTCAAAATATTAGTTATAAATCGTAAGCATGGGACATCAAACATTTAAGCAAGCATGACCCATCTAATAAAATAATAACTAATTTAATCAAATCATAATTCAATTTTTAATCAGTGCAAAAGTCATAAAAAGAATTAATTAAAATTACCCATGTATGAAGTTCGCCTTCCTCCGTCGTCCCAAAGATGGGTTCTAGCTCATCATGTTGGAAACGCTACTCAAAATTCATTATTATTGCTCAAAAATGGTTTACAAATGATGAACAAAGGAAAATGATGAAAAACCGGTTTGCAACAGCTTATAGTTGTTGCAAACACTGCTACGTATCACGATAGAGATAAAGTGCACTCACAAACAAATGCGACCCACGCTCGTAGTCGCTTTTCACCGTTGAAAAACGACTGTCCTAGATAGTCCTGTTCTTCACGATCTTCGTAGATGCAAAGCAGCAAACGCGGTGATTCTGCAACTTGATTTCTTTGGCTCTTGTAGCGTTCCAAATCCTCCCAAACTCTCCGTCCCTCTTCTATGCTATTTCCCCCACTATTTATAACCCAACAGCCTCGATATATATCGCCATAACTTCAAATAATTCTCAATATTCTTCACGGCCTGTTTTAGGAAATAATCTCGATTTTTGATTTCTCCACGCGTTTTTTAAAGCTTCCAAATTGCTATATTTAACTCCTTCACACTCCATAGAGTTGTTAGGGTCTCATGATACGTGCAAACACCTTTTTTGCTCGCGAAATCTCGTGAATATCTCCTCCGGCGTGTGCTGCCCCGAGTTTCTTCTCGCGGTAATTACAAACCAATTTGGATCGAAACCAAGAGCTCTACCATCCCCGTCTAGCCCATAGAAGAGTACCCAAACAATTCCAGCCCTTTAGTCTCCTTCTAACTCGTCCAAAAATCCGACCAAAATCTGCCAGTGAAGAACAAACAATTCATGCCAAAATCCAGTTTTTGAAAGGTTGAAGAAGGTGCCCCTTATCCTGTTCTGGGGTGCGAATAGCATGTGCCTCCTTGGGGTGCCCCTTAGTAATTAGGTTACCCCTTATCCGAAGACGAGAGTCCGAATAACACTTGTCCTTCGGAGGTGCTCCGAGCAACTTTTCGAGCCGAATTTTCCAAAAAATATTTATTTCCAAAAATACCTAAAAATACATAAAAACACAATATTAGTACAAAAATCGAGTTCCAACAATACCAACACTGAGGACAATTCAGACACAAAAAATGTGTCTATCAATAAAATAACCTACACCTATGGGAGAACCTAAGGCCAACTACACTGCGGCAGAACCAACGAAGGAAGTGAATGTTGGGACCGAAGAAGAACCCAAAATACTAAAAATTGGGACCAAGATGGAAGCAGATGAAGAAGAAAAAAACTATTGGTCTATTCATGAATTTAAAGATATTTTCGCATGGAACATGGATGAGGTGCTCCTGGGATAGACCCATCTCGTGGCATGTCACAGATTGAAATTGACAAAAATGTAGGGCCATTCAAACAAAGAATCAAAAAAATCGCGACAACGTATCATCTTCAAATAGAAGAAGAGTTGCATAAGATGCTCGATGCAGGGATTATAAGACAAGCAAAATATCCAGAGTGGATAGCAAATATGGTCGTAGTTCCAAAGAAGAAAAAAGGGATAAGAATTTGTATAGATTTTACTGATCTAAATAAAGCTTGTCCGAAAGATAGTTTTCCATTACCGATATTCCAAAAATGGTCGAATCAAAGAAGCAGAAATGATAGAATATCTTCTCTAGACGGATATAAAGGGTACAATCAAATTCATCTCGTCAAGAAGATCAGGAGCATACTGCTTTTTTCGCTCCAAGAGGGTTATATTGTTACACAAAAATGCCATTTGGTTTGCGAAATGCTGGAGCAACATACCAAAGGATGGTAGAAAAGGTGTTTTCAAAGTGGATACACAAAACATTGGAAGTATATGTAGATATGTTAATAAAAAGTAAAGAAGCAAAAAATCATGTCCAGGATCTGAGGGAATTTTTTGAACAAATGAGACATTTTAACATCAATGTAAATCCAGAAAAATGTATTTTGGGGGGTTGCATCGGGAAAATTTTTAGGTTACATCGTATCAAAAGAAGGAATACAAGTTGATCCAGAAAGTACAAGCAGATTCGCGACATGCCAACACCGGCGACGGTAAAAGATGTACAGAAGTTAAATGGACTCTTAGCTTCGCTGGGAAGGTTCATTTCGCGATCATCAGATAAATGTAAACATTTTTTCAATATACTCAAAAAGGGGGCGAAGTTTAGATGGACAAACGATTGCGAGAAAGCTTTTCAAGGAATAAAAGAACATCTGACAAATATATCTATTTCGCAAAAGGCATAACCAGGAGAAGAATTATTAATCTATCTTGCGACAACTTCGCATGCGTTAAGTGTTGTGTTATTGCGAGTAGACGCAGGAGTTGAAAAACCAATCTATTACATCAAAAAACCTTCAATGCTTTAGAAAAAATTATTCAAAGATTGAAAAACTAATTTTGGCATTAGTTTATGCAAGATTAAACTTCGAATATATTTTCAGACGCATGAAATAAGGGTACTGACAAAAATACCAATCGAGTCAGTAATGAAAAATTCAAAAAGATCAGGCAGAGTTGAGAGATAGAATGCACAGATAGGACATTTCAAAATCAAATATGAAATACTATCTTCACCAAAATCGCAAGTTGTTGCAGATCTTAGCAGAATTTCCCTTAGAAGATGATGAAGCAGTGGAAGAAATGATGGATATAGAAGAAGAGCATGGAAATCCAAGAGATCTATTAATAGAGCCAAACAGATGGGAAATATTGGTGGATGGATCATCAAATGGGGAAGGTAATGGAGTTGAAGTTGTTTTGATTTCGCCAGAGGGCAACAAAATGGCTTTTTCCTTCAGATTGGAGTTTGCATCCACCAATAATGAGACAGAATATGAGGCTGTGATACATGCCTTGAAATTCGCAATAGAAATGAAGTTGGAAAATGTAAGAATCACCAGCGATTTGCAATTAGTCATTTGTCAAATAAAAGGATAATACACTACAAATGAATCATCCATGAAGAAATACAAAAACTTGTTGAAGAGTTGTCAGCGAGAATCCCAAAAATTAAATGGAGACACATATCAAGAAGAGATAACAGACTCGCAGATGCTTTTACTTTCATCTCAAGTATGATGACAGACCCAGCTGCGAGATGCATAAAGATACGAAGATGGAGAACAAATGCCTAGTATTGAAGATTGGAGAGCAGAACTTCATGCATATCTAAAAAGAGGAGAAACACCAAGGAATAGATTGGAGGCACACAAATTAAAAAGCCGTGCGACAAATTATGAACTAAGGGATGGAATATTGTACGGAGAGCCTTTAACGGACCTTCACTCAGATGTTTAACACGGAAAGAAAGAGAAGAAGTATTAAATATGTTACATAGTGGGGATGCTGTCAATCACAGCGGCGGAAGATCTTTGGCATACAAAGCGAAGATGCAAGGTTATTATTGGCCATTTATGCACGAGGATGCGAAGCAAATATCAAGGCGTTGCGAAGATTTCCAAAGGCACGGAAAGAAAATACATACACCAGAGCACCATTAACATCTTCAACAAGTGTATGGACTTTTGGAAAATGGGGTTTAGATATTGTGGGACCATTCTTACCAGAACTGGGAAAGAAGATATATGATTGTCGCTACAGACTATTTCACAAAATGGGTCAAGTAAAGGCAAGACAACACATTCGCGACAAAGATATTTTTACATTCATATTTGAGAATATCATATGCGATTTGGAATCCCCCCGCACGCTGGTGTCCGACAATGGGAAACAATTTGAGGGACAGAATATAGAATCATTACTTAATGCATTTAAGATAAAATATGGAAAGTCAACTCCTTTATACCCTCAAAGCAACGGACAAGCGAAGCAACAAATAAAATAATCGCAGATATATTGAAGAAGAAATTAGAAGGGCATAATAGAGCATGGTGTGAACAAGTGCATAATGCAAAGATGGGCTTACAATACAACCAAAGCGAAGCTACGGAATGTCACCTTCTGTTTAACATATGGAGTTGAGGTCAGTACTACCAACAGAAGTTATTATTCCAACAACAAAGAGAGAAGCTTGGGAGAAAAATCTTAGTGCGGGTAATATTGTAATCAAACTAGATGAATTAGAAGAAAAAAGAGAAAGAGCTCTACAACATATGGAGAATTACCAACAAAGATTAGCCATAGAATATAATAAACGTGTTAAGACACCCGAATTTCAACCAGGTGATTTGGTACTGAGAGAAACACCAATATATCAGCGAGAAAGTGGTGGCAAGATTGCGAAAAAATGGGATGGACCTTATATCATTAAGGATATAGTTGGAACAGGGGCATATAGATTGATGGATCCTGAGGGTAAAGACGTGGGCCACAGATTGGATAGACCATGGAATAGGTTATACTTGAAGAGATATTACCCGTAAAAGATTGTGGGAAAAGATTAGACTGCCAAATTATGTATGATTGAAGCAAAATGAATTTATATGAAAATCTTGCGAAAGAATTACTACGAGATTGTACAAAGTAAAGAAAGAACATGCGAAAATCTCGCACAGGTAATGACAAGAGATAATCAAAAATCAATGACATATCAGAAAGGGGCGAACCTGCTATGGCGTACACCCTAGTTCACGAAATCAAAATTTCGCAAGAGGCAAATGTAAGACCTAAAGTACGTCATAAAAGGGGGTACCTGTTAACATGGCTCGGGAAAAGGTTACACCGCCCGGAACTGAGTCATGGAGAATTGGGGTCAATAAAGCTCATCCAGGAGAGGTACCTTGGATTTTCAATCTAAGCTTATGACTTAGGTTGGACGACCGAGGGTCTCTTCTAAGGAGTCAGCATATGACCAAGTCGCCAAGGTACACGGTTGAGCCAAGAGTGCCTGGGGCATTTGAAGTGTCTCGGCCATTCTTGGCAAATCTCGGATATGCCGCACTCTACCAAGAAAACTCCACTTAGGGTGCAGTCTCGTAACCAGAAGCCCTATAGGCAAAAGGGATAAGAGGTCACAAAACAACCGGTTGTTGTTAAGACCGGATGGGGGAGCTAGCCTTGTATGGCGTAAGTACGCCTCCTTGAAGGGGCAACCAGTGGGATGATAAGGGAGGCACCCTCCATTAGGGAGCTGATAAGTGTCTTAAGACGCAAATGTCATGAGGCTTTATTTTCGCAAGGAAATTTAGGCTTGTCATATTTGTGCGACAATCCTGAAGAGGCAACAATACAAAAGATAAAGATAAGATGAGATCAATGGGTCAATACATGAAAATGTAAGGACGTCCTGCGATTTCGTCGCAAGACGGCATTGTCATGGGGCTTTATTTTCGCAAGAATTTTTAGGCCTGTCATATTGTCGCAACAAAAATTTCAAAGAAAAGGTTAAGGCAAGGTCAATGGGTTTTTGCATGCAAACGCAAAGACGTCATGCGATTTTGTCGCAATGACAAGAGGTGGCGCAATAAGACCTTTAACTAGGAAGGCAAAATAAGACCACATGATTCAATAAAAGATTTATAAAAACTAATTATCATTTATGCAGGTCATCCATCGCGAGAAAGGTAATGAGAGGCAGTATGGGAATTATTCAACAATGGACATTATCTTTCTCGCAAATAAACACAATAATAAAGAAATAAGTGCACCTCAGAGAGGAATGGAATACATCATATGCAAGAAGTTATATAGGTGAAGAGGTTCAAAGAAATAAAATTACAAAAAGAGGTTCAACTCTCAACATCAACTTTTTCGCAAGAAGGAGATAATGGACATCCTTCATTAATTTTATTACTCTCGCTAGCTTTCTCGATCTCGCTAGCTTTCTCAGCTTCTACAGTCCTTCCTTCATTTTGGTTTGTCTCAATTTCACCTCCATATGGATTATTATCAACACCTTTATCATTTGGAGGAATCTCTTCTTCATTTGCGAAATCTTCGCCACTTTCATAATGATAATCGCTGTCCGGAGTACCAAGGACTTCATCATCATCTACTTCCAAAGGATCGATGGATACAGGGAGAGAGATTTGGATAATAAAATTTCATTCACAATAACTCCAAATTTCTTAAGATGAACTTGGCGAACAAGTGCCTTCCTCGTGATTCCTACTTTGGATATCTTTGGAGTAAGAGAGATAATCAAGTCTTCTTTCTGCCCGATCGCGAGAACGATCAAGAGAAGTAGCAAGTAATGCATTTTCTTTGCGAATCTTGGCATAGTTAGATTTCAAAGTAGAAAGGGAGGAGCGAAGATCTTTTGCAGATTCTGCAAAAACAAAGTGTAAAGAAAATCATATAGGTGAAAGATTCGCAAGGAAGACATAATAAAAAGACTTAACAAAGAAAAAATGGTTGAGGCATTAAAAATTTTATGACTACCTTCCTTTTGCGAGATAAGATATTGAGTTAAAGCCAAGCAACTATTCTCCAAGTGATCCATGGCATTGTCAAACTTATCACCAACCAAGCCTTTCAAATAGAGATCGTAAAATTTTTTCATTAGAAATAAGTAAGGTGTTTTGCTTCATAAGAGAGGTGTAGGATTCTTCTAACTTGGAATATTGATCTTTGAGTTGACTTGCTTTTATGCTTAAAGCTATTCTACCTTGAATAAGTTTATCTCTCTCCTCAAAAGATGATTCTGTTACTTCTTTGAGTTTATTTCTCAATGAGCAGAGAGATCGTTCTTGATCATTACATACTTTTTGGCAAATGTTAAGTTCTTGCGAAGAGATCGCCACCTTATTCAAAAGAACTCGTTTCTCCTGAGATAGGGTTTGATTCTCATTTGATAAAGTTTCCAACTCCAGATTAGCTTTAGTCAAAAAGTAAGAGAGGCGAGACAATTCATTACTTAATAAATTTTGTTTTTGGACTAATTGAGCATTCTCCTTGGTAAGGTTATCTATTTGATCAACAGAGTACGTATGAAGATTATCTAATTGGTTATATTGATCCATCCAAGTATCTCTATCCATTCGGGATTCTTCGGCAACGGATTCAAATTGATATATCTCCATTTTTCGTTTCTGGTTTAGAGCCTAAAAGGGGAATAGAGATTAAAAAAAAAAAAAAAAAAAATTTACCTTTTAGTTCCTCATTCTTCCTGCGAAGATTATCACGATCCTGCGAAATATTTTGAAGTTTTTTATTCTCAAGATGAAGAGTGTCACATTTCAAGGTCATAGCTTGGAGGTTACTTTTCAAAACTTCAACTTCCTTCTCTAAGGATGTTTGTGAAACCATTCTGTCAGAGCCAAAATATTTACTTAAAACCTCGCAAACACCAAATCAAACAGGATCAGTGGAAGCTTTCTTGAAATCATCTAGAAGGTCGGATAAAACCTTGAAAGCAATATCCATCCCTTCCAAATTTTCTTTAGTAAAAGGGAGAGATTCGGATGATGAAGCGATGATGGCAGAAGGTGGGAGAGTTGAATCATCTTTCTCCATGGGTATATCATCAGAAGACGAGATTTGTTGAAGGTTAATGACTGGGGTTGAGGCAATGTTAAGAGAAGAGGCATTGACATTAGAAGAAGAGAAGGGTTCATTCGCAACAGGGTTATTGTGAGGAATATCATTTATAAAAAGATTAGTTACAGGGGATGAATCTGCAGCGACATTTTCGCAAAGAGGATATTCCGCCTGCGAAGATGGCGCAAGAGGCGTTGAAAGCTTAAACAAAGGAAATGGAACAGTTGTTTCAACATTTTTAGGATGGCGAGGTCTTTTGGGGGGCCTCTCGATATTTGCATCACCCTGCGAATCACAAATCATATAAGAAACAGAGGCAACAATATTGTTATTAAAAGAATAAGTGTTTCTTAATACCTTTCTATTCACAAGCTTCCTTTTGTTCACAACGAGTTTTTGTTGCGAACTCTTGGGAACATTAGGGTTTTGGATCGTAAACTTGGTGCTGGAAATATTTTTGCTGAAACAGAAATAGTATGGGAATTATCTAAAGATGAAAAATATCAAATAAAATAATTTCAGTAGAGAAAATAAATTTTAAGAAGATCAGTTTCAGCAAAATAAACAAACCTTGATGGCTCCATAAGAACAGTAGCCGAAAGATGGAGAGGATTTACGGAAAGATGAACAGTGAAAAAGTTGCAGACGACAAAAGGAGGATTTACAAATGAAGAAGACGAAGTAAAAGAAAGGAGACATTTTTACGATGGATCTCTTCTTAAATAGACAAAAAAAAAATGGTGACCGGTTAGCATTTAAAGTGTCGGTGAATAGGGGAAAATTTAACACGTGTAAACGGTTATGCTTAATTCACGGAATCTTGTCGGCAGAAAGAAATGAACAACTGCGGTATTTTGAAAGTGTTAGTTCTCATGATATTCTCCCCTTCGCAGAGAAGACATGAGAAGAGGCAAGATGTAGGATCAGAATATCGCAATACCAAGATCCTTGTGAAATCCATAAATGACACATTGCGAAAATGTCGCAGATGGACAATACAAATGACGCAACGGATGACGATAGCTTGAACACGAGAAAGATGTGAAGACCTATCGAGATTTAGGAGTGTTGCGAGATTTAACATTTGTATACTCGCGAGAGTGTCGCAAGTCAGATCCGAAAATAAAGGACGGCTTAGCTGTCAACCACTATGTAATGTCCTATATAAAGAGCCGAATAGGCTTAAGAGAAAGGGAGATCTTTTTCGAGTGAGGAGCAAGTTATTAAGAGAGAGAAAGTTTAGAGCGGTTGTAAAGTCCTTTGCTTATTTTCCTTTCCACCTTGTAATATTAGTGAGTTTTAATCAATAAAGAATATAATTGTTCATCTTAAAATGACTTAATTGTGTGAATTCTAGTGAGGGGTGTAGTGTGGTATTTCCTGCTACTACAACAGCCTTATATGATTGTAGCCTCTGTAACCATCCATGAAGGAGAACATGCGGTGTCCGTTGGTGGCGTCTACTAACATGTCGATGTTAGGAAGAGGAAAGTCGTCCTTGGGGCAGCATTTGTTCAAGTCTCTGAAATCCACGAAGCACCGAATATGTCCGTTTTTCTTCTTTACTGGGACCACATTAGCTAACCAGGTCGGATGATGAATAGGTCTGATGAAGCCACAGCCTAGCAACTTCGAATTTCGTTCTTGATTTGTTCTTCCACTTCGTGTCTGAATTGCCTCGGAGATTGCTTGATTGGATTGGATCTAGGTATGACATGTAGGTGATGGGTGACCAATTTTTCGTCTAGACCAGGCATTTCCTTGTATGTCCAGGCAAACACATCTTGGTACTCCTTGAGTAGTTGGACAAGACTCACACGTTCATCCACGGACAGAGTCGAACTAATGGAGACAGGCCTAGGATATTCTTCATTCCCGATGTTAACAGTCTCAGGCTCGTCAGTTGTGGAGTTGGTGCCATCTTGTAGTTTTCGCGGAGCGTCCAATACCTCCTCTTGTGTTTCGTCGTTCTTGCAGTATTCAACTGGGCGGAGAGACTGGGTGCCAGTCTCTCCTTCTAATTGCAAACAGCGGCGCCGGTATATTGTCTTCCCCTTCTGATCACGGTTTGCCTCGAAAGTGCATTCCCTTTTGGTGTGAGCATGGGTTGAAGCTTCACCGGATAAAGATTGACGCCTCGTCAGAAAAGGCGTGTCGTGGTGCTTAGCCCCCATGATGCAAGTCGGTCTTCTTCCTGGATTGAAGCCCACATGGGTAGTAGGGTGCACAAGACTTTGGCTGACCTTACCTGTGGAGTTTCTTTTGGCTCAACAGTTCCACTCCGCATATTGGTGCGTACGGAGACAATGATGTAGGAATACGGATGACTTCCTCATTTAGCATGGTCTTCGGGCACTGGTGATACGTTGAAGGGATGACCTTATTGTCATGAAGACACGGTCTCCCTAGTATTATATGGTAGTCCGGATCCTTTTCTATGACTTCAAATTTCACTTTTCACTGAACGGGTTCTATTGATAAATTCGATTGACATACCCGTATGTGCTTGGTCTAGTTTCCTTCGAAGTCCGTCATTTTGGTGGGCTGTCGTACAATCTTGCATGGGCTAACCTTGACTGTCCAGAGAGTCTTGAGAGTAATCACATTCGAAGATGCTCCTGTGTCGACGAGTGCCCTACTGAACTCTGAACCCTTGATGCGTGCGGTAACATGTAGGGCCCCGTTGTGACCTTCCTCTGCCATCATGTCATCTTCTGTAAATGTAACATTATTTACAGATGTTTCCGATACAGTTAGGACTTTTGGACGTGAAGGAGTCAGGTGTACGTCCAGAGCTATTTTATTAATTGCAGCAAACGTCTATGCTCATTGATTCTTCGAGAGGTGCAAGAGTTCACACAAGCTTTCCACTAGAGATGTCGCTTCCTGATCCACTGGTCTCTGGTTTGTAGTAAAGTTGTTAATCTGAGGGGAACTAGTCCCCGGTGTAGAGGTCTCCGGAACGCTCATTTCTAATGTCATCTTGATGAGGAGATCAAGTATGTCGTTTACCGCTTCTTTGATTGGCTTCATGTTCTTCATGTGAATCTCATGTACCCGTGATAGTTCGCTTAATGTTGGAAATCTCCTGATCATGCCGTCAGATATGCCGTTAGGGGGAGGGGTATCTCTGTTGGAGGAACCATTAGGATTTGAGACTGTCGATGCGGTCCTAAGACCAACCATCTTTAAATTTATTTAATGGTATTGAAGAAATAGACTTTATAACCGAGAGATTAACCCCATTGTGGTCGCCAATTGTTTATGGGTAAAAACTATTTCTGCCGGTTTTGGTAATTTGGGGTGTGTGGATGAGAAATGAATCTAAACCCTAAACAAATGCACTGCACGGGAGTGCTTGTAGATTCGAGAAATCAATTTGTGCAAATCCGGCATAAACCAAGAAATGGTAGTTCCAGACTTGTTTCGGTCACAAAGTGAAGGAGATGAGGTTGATCTTAGGGAGGGAAGCGAAGAAGGTGTTGAGATTGTGAAGGTGTTGGCTATGTATGACTTGTATCAGAAAGCTGAACTGGCTTGCAGGATGTAAGCTATCAGTTCCGGTGTTTGAATACGATTGTATCAACACTTGCCTCTCGTTGTCTTGTCTTGTCTTGTTCTGTTTGGAAAATAGGGAGGAGAACCTATTTATACAAGTCTTTAAGCCTAACCCTCGTATCTCGTGGGAAGTGGAGAAAGTGGAGTGATGGAGTAGTAGAGTCGTGTGTTAGTGTCACACGACCGGTCCTTGCCCACTTCTCCAATCATCACTAACCGTCCATGACTTCCCGACACGTTCTTGTGATGGCGCGTTGTGCCGCTGCCCGTAAACCGCCGGACCAATACCCCAAAGATGTATCCCCCAGTTTGTGACATGATTGATGTCTCGAGTATGTGGATCGTGGGACCCACATAAAGTAGCATGTAATTTGTGACATGACATGATTAAATAACTAAGTTATTTAGGAAGTTGATACTTGTGAAGTATCGTGTGTATTCTATGCAGGTACTGCATCGAGTATATTCAAAGATGTATGAAGCATCGTTGTTTGTGCGTCTCAAAATAGCCTTATGTCCAGCCTACTTCATGTGATGGTTTGGAGGTTGCGCAAGCAAGTCCTCCCTTGGCCGACCACATGGTGTGGTAGAGTGACGGGTGGTGATCACCATAACGCCTTACTGACCAATTAACTCCTGACCGGGGATTTATAACCAAGTCGGTGAAGTTGGACGGACGAGATGATCTTTGAGACACTCATCTGCGACCGTTAGTGGAATTAGGGTCTTTGAAGAGGTGCGCAAGCATCACTCTTCAGCTTGGTCGAATCCAAGCTTGGGATACGATTTTGGCAGGGCCGATCGTGTATGTGTGTAGACGACATGACGGTGTAGGCGCCCATACCTCATTGTCTCGTGAAAGTGTGATCTGGGCCACTCAATTTGTCCGGCGAAGTTGAGTGGTCGAGATCAATTTGGGACAAAAATCTGGTGCCGCAAAAGCCGCGCGTCATGCCAACTTCGGGCCCGCGTTTCAAGACGACCAAGCTTGGTCGGTCTTGGCCGATTAGTCTGGTATACATACGGCGAGCTGGTGTACACGTCCATACCTTAATATCCCATAGAAACGTGATCTAAGCCACTCAATTTGTCCGGCAAAGTTGAGTGGTCGAGATTAGTTTGCAATTTGGAGGTGTGACCACGCCTAGTTTGGGCGTGCGACCGAGGCAACCGGGCATGATATGCCTTGGCCGATCGGGTGTGGAGATAGATGGGCCCACGGTGGTCATGTTGATACGCACCGGACCTGCTTAGTCTAATCCTGGACCCTTCATTCGTGCAGGATAAAATGGACGCTCGTGATGTTCAAACCCTAATTAGGGTTTCATCGGCCGTGCGTCATGCCTTGTTTGGGCGCACTGAATCGGAACGACCAACTATAGTTGGTCCTGACCGATCGGTCATGTATGTAGGCGGGCCCACGGTGTTTGTGTTGACATGCTCTGGGCCCTTCGAATCTACATCTACACCCTCCATCTATGCCTGCGAATATGGATGTTGAGACTGTTTTGCGACACATGTAATGTGCCGCAAACCCTAATTTAGCGTTTTTCGTCCATACTGCTTTGGCTTGGACGGTTTGGAAAGCTATGCCACCCTTTTGGGGAGGCCGACCATGCGGGGGCCCGCGTTGGGTCGGTGGTGAATATTCCAATACCTGCTTGGGGTCATGGATTCGATCTAAGCCATCCAATCATGCTGGTGAAGTTGGATGGTCGTGATCGTTTCTGAGACTGATATGGACAGTCCAGATTCAAATATGCTCAATCGGGCTAGTATAACACACCGAGAGATGTATACTCAATCGGGCTAGTATAACACACCGAGAGTTGCAGCCTGTACGGGTATTTCGTACATGCTTCATTATTAATGCTTGGAGGTTCGTGTTGTTCTGCTGAGAACAACACTCAGTCGTCATGCCACATCGGTAATGAGTACAGGAAATACAAGGCTGGTCATGCATTAATTAATAATTCTATAAATTCACAGGGTATATGGGATTGTTGCTACATGCTCCAACCTGGATGAATTTCGTGTATTTAATTCACAGAATACTTGGATTGTTGCCACATGCTCCATTCTAGGTGAATTAGTAAAGTGAAGAAGTATTCATCACTTTATCAGTGGCTATCCTTTACAGGATGTCAGCGCATAAATTTGGTTTCACAATTTTAGCCCTGAACTAAAATCCACCATCAACAATACATTATGTTTTTGAGTTTGAGAGAAGAAGGTTTCTTCTTTTGGCCACGCACAGAAGAGGGCAGCTGGGCCCGCGGAACCGGCGCTCCACCACCAAAGCCGGCGCACCATCTTTGTCGCTTTGTGGCCAAGCAAGCAGCGCCATCTTTATCACTCCTAGTCAGCACCATCTCCGCCCACTCCATAGCCAAAGAAGCGTCATCTTCACCATTCAAAGTAGCGCCATCTCTGCTCGCTCCTAGCCAGCCAAGTGTCGTTTCCATCATTCCACGGACTGAAGCCAGTTTCCACCATTCTACGGACTGAAGACAGTTTTCACCATTCCAAGCCAAGCGCCATCTCCGCACGTTCTGTGATCTAGCCAGCCAGCGCCCATTCCGCGGACCAATATGCAGTGCCATCTATGCCGATCAGTAGCCAAAGTTGCAGCGCTGACGCCAACACCCTATGGCCAAGCCGGAGTTATGCAAGCCCACGGATTCTTTATGCTTCCTGCCAAAGGTTAGCCAAATTTTCCTGGCAATCTCTTCATGACTTGCCATTTTGATTTTATCCTTGTCTGTCACCATCTCATGCTTACCCCGTAACAATGTCACTGTTACGGGCTAAGCAGGGGACTTAATGTTGATGGTGGTTTTAGTTAAGGGTTAAATTTATAAAACCAAACATCTAATGTGCCATCACTCTGCAAAGAAACGGAGCCATGTAAAAGTGATGAGTGTCAACCTCTCCACCGGCGCATCTATTAAGCCGTTCAATATATTTGCATGAAATTTATCCAGATTGGCGTATGTAGCAAAAATCCCAGATACTCTGTAAATTTCAACACCTTGCTTATATTATTCATTAATGTAAGACCCTCTGAGTACCTTTACTATGTTATGTTCCCCGGCATAACCCTTAATATTGGTATGGCATGACGGATTTGTGTTCACTCGCAGCAGAGTAGCACAAATCTCCAAGTATCAAGACTAAGGTCCTTACACGAAATACTCAATCGAAATTAAAGCATACTGCTCTCTGTAAATAAAGAATTATTTGTCAACACATAGAATTCAATCAATCTTGTGATAATTCACAAAACTTATGAATCTAACTAATTTGCAAAAATTAGGGTTTTTGCGCCTTCTGCAGTATAAAGCAACTAAGCAATTGATACTCCATGGATTAGTTGGTACAAAGTCCTACTCAAAATCAGAAAACAGAGAATAACAGAGCCGCGGAGTAGGATCAGGAATGAGAGGGAGCGTGGCCACGCCATAGGCTAGCCAGCGCCACTTAGACGCACCCCATGTTATCCTACCGGCCCTTATTCCTTTGTCGACCAATCAGGTCGCATAAAACCTACCACGCGCACCAAAAGGGTGGCCACGCCCATGCTTGGCCGGCCGCCTACTTTTATCGACCAATCAGGTCGCATTAAACCTGTCACGCGCACCAAAAGGGTGGTCACGCCTATGCTTTGCCGGCCCCCTACTTTTATTGACCAATCAGGTTGCTCTAAAACCGCCACAGCTTTAAAAGAGGTGGAAATTGTTTCGAGAGGTCGCCATACTAAGTTGGCTTCCCAAAACCGCACCAACATGCCAAAGGCATGCCAAACATGCCAAAAAGCATGCCAATCACACATGACAAATGGTCATGCCAAGTGCACATGCCAAACGTGCCACCTACCGCTTGTCGCATACCATATGCGCTAATTAGGGTTTCGGCATGCCAAACCCTAATTTAGGCAAAGTTGATACGCCAACCAAGCCATAATATTCCACGGAGCATTGGGATTGATGTTTCCACTGAAACTGATGTTGCCACACCACATTGGAGTCTAACACCAATGTGCCAAAATCTAGTGGCCATGGCTACGCCGGGCGCTACTTGCACCATCGTGCACCTGGCATGCACAAAGCTATGCCGCCATTCCACCGTGCCACTGGCATGCACGGACTATGCCAACCATGTTGCGGTGCCCAGCATGCGCTAAAGGCGCCACTATACCATTGGCATGTGCTAATGGCGCCACTGTGCCATTATTACGCGCCAATAGGATGTATCCATAATCAATGTCTACCCTTCCTCATGAGATACAATCTCAGCCGTCCAAGTACGCCACCAAACTGACAGGCTTGCAGCAAGTTTTAGGCGACCGGCCGAGATAAGCCTAATAGCACCACATGCTATCTTCCTGCGGCAAGTCTCATGACTTTGACTTGCCACACGTAGCAAACTGTTACATGTTTTCCACGAAAACACTCGAGACATCTAACATGTCACAAATTGGGGGATACTCATCAGGGTATTGGTCTGGCGGTTTACAGCGTGCGACATGCAATACGCCCGTTATAAGAAAGTGTCAGGAAGCGGGACAGTTAGTGGCGGCAAGAAAGTAATGGGTGTAAACGGATCCGCTTCCTTCATCTTGGAAGCACGGTTTCTGACGGTTACATGTTACTCCACTCTTCCATCACTCAATCATTCCCACTTCCTACGAGACCAAGGTACGTTTAATTATGACTTGTATAAATAGGTTTCACCTATTTACACCAAACAACAAGTTTTGGTCAGAGAACAACATAGTATCCAGAAATCACCAAAGAACTGATAGCTTTTCATTCTGCAAGCCGCCCACTTTCGATACAAGTCATAAAACAAACACACCTTCAGAATTAACCATTCTGGTCTCAACACCTTCTTCGCTTCCCTCCCTAAGACCAACCCTTCTCCTTCACATTGTGACCGAAGCAAGCCTGGAACGGCCATTTCTTGGTTTAGGCCAGGACAGATTGATCTCTCGAATCAAAAGTACTCTCGTGCAGTTCATTGTTTAGGGTTTAGATTTGTTTCTCATCCACACACACCCAAAATTACCAAAAACAGTAGAAACAGTTTTCACTCATAAACAACTTGTCAAAATTAACAGATATCGTTTACCTTGCCAAAACAAAACGTAAAATGCAAAAGAAAAAACATACTCGGTGATAGAGCCAAGGTTATTCTTTGAATCTTTAGCGGGGTTAAAACAAAATTTTTTCAAAACATGCACTTTTATAACCCACGGGGAACTAAATTTTTAATATTATCATCTAAAATTGTTCCCACAAAAACGTGAATTTTTAAGAAACCCTAACAGATTTACATTAAAATTCAAAAACAAGTGAGAAGATCCAGTGCATCCACCTGTCTCTATATGGATATATCACAAAGGTTATAATCATCCAAACAAAACAAGAACTAAACACACATCTAAAACATCAAACATCCTAAAGAAACTCAAAGACCTATATTTTCGTTGCAAGGGTAATTTTTCCTCTACCAAGAGAATGATTCTGACAGCTTGAGTCTCCATTCCACTTGATTCCATCCAACACCTTCTATGTTTTGGATTTTTATGCGTTTCAACAATTACACTAAAGATATTGTTCATAAAATTTTATTGCCCTCCTTTGTTCACCCATATTAATGCAGTCACATGTAGAGTTCTGTCAAGATTTTGCTCACAAGTACTCATCGATCTCCTAGGTATTTTTTTCAAGAGCCTTAATCTTCTTTGAGATATATATGTCATCATTGTTTGTCTCATATTCCAACTTTTAATATAAGCCTCCACTGGTATCTACTTGTAGGGTCTTTAGTATCCCGATCTTGAGCATTACCAATTTCCTATTTACTATCATGTTCCAAATTTTCTGGTAGGTATAGAAGCAACATTTCCACCATCACTGATTCCAGAATACTAAACAGGCTCAAGAAACAAATAAGAACTTTATTAGGCAGTTTCCCTTTTCTACTTGAGTTTTTTGATCTCCTTGTACTTTTTCTTTTTTATCCTTGTTTTCTAACAAAATTTAACCTATTCCCTTCAAAACAACAACAGTAAAATGGATCACCAACTAGCCATGATATATGTTATCCTTACTTTGAGCAAGAAATGATATTTCTCGTGAATAATCGCTCACCTATATTAAAATTTTTGAGGGTGATGACAACGCCAATGTTTCATAATGGACTATAATAATTACAAAGGTGTGTACGTATCATTACTTCCACTCAATCATTGATATAGTTTCAATAATGATATACAATCATTAAGTACAATAGCGTCGTCAAAAAAATTCTACAGATTGTATTTGAATACTAAGTATGTTAAGAGTCATAAGAAATTAAACCTACGGTTTTAACTTGAAATTTTGAAAACTCCTCATTCGTAAATACTTGCACGAGAAAATTATATCATAACTACATTGCAATTAATAAATTACGTTAAAAGGACATGCATACACCAGCATGAAAAAAATTGTGTTGTAATCACATAATAATTAATAAACCAACTGTATTAAAAGACTTATTGAAAACTTTTTATCCCAAATACCAATGTGGAAAAATTATGTCGTAATTACATAACTATAATTCAAGTGCATTAAAATACTTGCATATATCGTCTACCTTGCCAACAAAAAATAAAATGCAAGAGGAGCACGAACAAGTGCAACAATGGGGAAAACAAACTTGGTGATGAGCCAAGGTTATACTTTGAATCTTTTGTGGGGTTAAACTAATTCTCTTTTAAAAATGCAATTTTCAAACCTAATATTATCATCCAGAATTGTCCCTACAAAAACGTGATTTTTTTTTATAAACCCTAGTAGATTTACGCTAAAACTCAAAAACAAGTGGCTCTAGTGCATCTAATTGTCTCTATATGGCTCCGTCATACGGGCTATAACCAACAAAACAAAGCAACAACTAAACACACAGCCAAAAACCAATCAGCAAAAAGAAACTCAATGACCTATATAGTCACTTTTTCCTCTGCCAAGAGACCGATTATGATTATTCGAGTCTCCATTCCACCTAAATCCATCCAACACCTCGGATTTTTCTGCTTTTCGGCAATCACACTGAATATAATCTTCACTATGTTTTCTCCCCCTCCCTTGATCACCCCTTGTAATTCACCCACCTGCAGGATTCTATCAAAATTTAGCTCACAAGTCAAGGGTTTTCTGCAAGGTATCTTTTCAAGATTCTTAATCTTCTTTAAAACATTAATGTCATCATTGGTTGTCCCGTATTCAGAATTTTAATATGAGCCTTTACCGGTATCCACTGTTGCATGTCTTCAGTATCCTGATCTTGAGTGTTACTAATTACCTCTTTACTATTATCTTCTGAAATTCGGGCAGGTATATAGATGCAACATTTCCACCATCAAGTTATGATTCCAGCATACTAAATGAGTTCAAGAAAAAAATATAACTAATTTCTTAGGAAGTTTCCATTTTCTACTTGCGTTTTTAATCTTTTTGTACTTCTTATTTTTTTCTCCTTGTTTTCTAATAAAATTTTAACCTTTTTTCTTCAAAACATCACAATAAAATGGATCAACAACTAGCCGGTATATATGTCATCCTTACTTTGAGCAAGAAAAGATATTTCTCATAAATAATCGATTACCCATGAGCTTATCTATATTGAAAAATTTGATGGGTGATGACCAAGATATTGTTTCATAGTTGGTCAACTAAAATAATTAGAAAGGCTTGACTAGAAAATACTTCCGCTGACAAGCATTGATATAGTACCATAAATGATACACAATAATTAAGTACAATGTCGAATAATAAGTATGTTAAGACTTAATAGTCATAAGTAATTAAACCAGTGGTTTTAATTAGACATGTTAAAAGCTCTTCATCCGCAAACACCAGCATGAGAAAATTATGTCATAATTACGTAATAATAAATCAACCGTGTTACAAGACTTACGGAAACGATTTATCCGTAAACACCAACATTGAAAATTCATGTCGTAATTAAAGAACTATAAATCAAATGTGTTAAAAGACTTGTCAAAAATAACAGAAATTGTCTACCTTGCCAAAACATAATGCAAAAAATGCAAAAGGAGCACAAACAAGTGCAGCAAAGGGAAAAACAAACTCAGTGATGGAGCCAAGGTTATTCTTTGAATCTTTGGTAGGGTTAAACCAAATCTTTTTAACACTTTTCTAACCCTACACAGACCTAAAATTTCAATATTCTCATTCAAAATTGTTCCCACAAAACCATGAATTTTTAGAAACCCTTGTAGGTTTACACTAAAATTCAAAAACAAGTTGATCTAGGCATCCACTTGTCTCCATACATCACATAGGTTTTAACCAGCCGAACAAAGCAAAAACTAAATATACAGCTAAAAACCAAGTACCAAACAAATCTCAAAGACCTATTTTTTCATTGCAAGAGTCATATTTTCTCTACCAAGAGAATGATTGCAATGCTTGAGTCTCATTCCACTTGAATCAATCCAACTCCTTATATGTTTTAGGTTTTTCTTCTTTCGACAATCACATTGGAGATATTAATTCTTCACAGTGTTTTTTTCCCTCCCTTGTTCACCCCTATTAATACACTCACCTACAGGCTGCAGAATTCTATCAACATTTTACTCACATGTCAAGGGTTTTCTGCAGGGTAATTTTTGAAGAGCTTTAATCTTTCTTGAAACATCTATATCACTATTGTCTGTTTTTTATTCCGATTTTTAATATAATCCTTCACCGGTATCCACTATTGTAGGGTCTTCAAGAAACAAATAAAAACTTTCTTAGGCGGTTTCCCTTTTATACTTGAGTTTTTTTAATATTCTTGCACTTCTCCTTTTTTCTCCTTCTTTGATAATAAAATTTAAAAAAGAAATCCCTTCTAAAAACAACAACAATAGAATAGGTCAACAACTAGCTAGTGCATGCCCATCCTTAATTACTTCGAGTAACAAGCGATATTTCTCGTAAATAATCGCTTACCCATGAGCCTAGATATATATATTTAAAAAAAAATGACGGGTGATGACCACGACAGAGTTTCATATTGAACTACAACTATAACAAAGGTGCATACATATCATTAATGATTAAAGAATGCTTCCGCCGACAAACATTAATTATATAAGTGCAGTATCATCGTAAAAAACATATATAGATGTACATATGAATAAACAGTATGTTAAGAGTCATAAGAAATTACGCCAACTGTTTTAATTAGACATGTTCAAAACTCATCATCCACAAATATCGGAATAAGAAAATTTCGTAACTACATGGCAATAAACCGACCACATTAAAAAGACACCAAGAAAACTCCTCATCCGTACATAGTACCTATATCATCATTGTCTGTTTTGTATTCCGATTTTTAATATAATCCTTCACCGGTATCCACTATTGTAGGGTCTTCAAGAAACAAATAAAAACTTTCTTAGGCGGTTTCCCTTTTATACTTGAGTTTTTTTAATATTCTTGCACTTCTCCTTTTTCTCCTTCTTTTATAATAAAATTTAAAAAAGAAATTCCTTCTAAAAACAACAACAATAGAATAGGTCAACAACTAGCTAGTGCATTCCCATTCTTACTTCGAGTAAAAAGTGATATTTCTCGTAAATAATCGCTTACCCATGAGCCTAGATATATATATTAAAAAATTGACGGGTGATGACCACGACAGTGTTTCATATTGAACTACAACTATAACAAAGGTGCATACATATCATTAATGATTAAAGAATGCTTTCGCCGACAAACATTAATTATATAAGTGCAGTATCATCGTCAAAAACATATATAGATGTACATATGAATAAACAGTATGTTAAGAGTCATAAAAAATTACGCCAATTGTTTTAATTAGACATGTTCAAAACTCATCATCCGCAAATATCGGAATAAGAAAATTTTGTAACTACATGGCAATAAACCGACCACATTAGAAAGACACCAAGAAAACTCCTCATCCGTACATAGTACCATGATAAAATTATGTCGTAATTACTTAATAATTAAACAAATGTGAAAAGATTTGTCGTAATTACTTAATAATAAACCAATTATGAAAAGACTTGTTGAATCCGCTTTATCCTCAAATACCAACATGGATATGTCGTAATTACACGACATTAAATTAAATGCGCTAAAATACTGGTTTAGAACACTTCCGGAAGCCGGTGCCACTGTAGTACAGTGGTAAAGTCATTGGGTGATGATATCAGTGACCTGAGTTCGAAACTCGCCAGCATCAAATTCTTTACCGATCAAAAAAAAAATACGGAATTATTCGCATGAGATTAAAATGGCACCAGTAAAACTCGAAATATTTTATTTTTTATAACCTACTAGAAATAACTCGTGTCGTAACGGCGCGGCATGAGACGGAATAATTTTTGGCCATACAGATTTAAATAAATACTACAAACTATAATAAGACTTATTTTGACCCATGGGAATTTGTTTAGATATTTGTCGTCCAGAGAATTATAACTTTTCTTACACTTATAATTTATTAAAATAATAATTTCTGATAAAAACGCCCGGTACATTGTTTTAATTTGCCTAAAATATCTTTAGTCGATCCTCAGAGATTACACTTACAATCTTTAGTCGATCCCAAAGATTGGTGGTTTGTGATACTGTTGTGTTGTATTCAGAATATTATGCTGAAACTTCTCAAAATATTGTGATGAAACTTCATCGATATTTGCAACCATTTCCGGATGAAATATATAACACCAGTATGCAAGTTTTTCATAATCGATATTTCCATTACCAAATCAGGAGTTGAGAAGCTGGAGGTGAATCATGATAATACAGAAAGACTTGGTGACAATGATATGTCAGTAATTGAAAGTTTAAATGAAGATACTCAATCGTGTTGTTATGGAAGAAAATACAATCAAGATCAAGAAGATAAAAATATATTATAAAATTTGCCATATACATCACCCAAAATCCAACAACCAAATTATTCAAGTAATAGCGTATATATGTATATCACTTCTAATCATTCTTACCTTGCCACCACTAAATCCAACTAATACATATATGGTTTTATTATAATGTAATACTAGGATATGACCCGTGCCGTAACGGCACGGGCTTTGGTTCTTCGGAATGTTTGCTTCACTTATTTGATTCGTTATATTATTGTAAATCATACTCCTTAGGAGTTCAATGTGGAATAAGACATCTTTATTGTGACGATTTCGCAATACTATGAATTTGTATCATGTATATTTCTTTATATCATTAGTTGTTAGTGTGATGGACTTGATGGTCGATCTATCAGCAATGAAATTGGCAATGAAACCTTTTTCCATCATTGTTTTTCTGTTTCTGAAGTTGTAGAATGTGATAGTCCTATTGATATACCGCCAAATTATCACTTACCGTTTTTCTACCCATTGCAATCATGCGATGATGTCTGTGAATGCAGTTGAATTATTACGATTTACTGTAATTTTTTTAGTATTCCTATAATTAAAGTGAATCTCCAACAATATTGTTATTAATTCGGTCAGAGTGCCAATTGGTATACGTTAACCCAGAAAACTCAACTACATCTGTGTCTCCCAGTAAAGAAATCCCATAGTTGCACATGTTTTCCCATCATACGATTTTAGGCTCCATTTGTCATTGCTTGAATATTTCTATCAGTTTTTCCATTTGGGTTTATCAGTGTAACCTGCAAAGAAAATTCGTGCAGTATGCTAGATTCTATTGGTACTGAACGGCTATTAGACCTAAAATGTGTTCCAATTATGGTAGCCTTTTTAAATTCCTATTTGAGACATGGTAGTAAGTAATTATAAAATTCTTATAGGACAATGGCTTCAGGTAAATCAGAAATATCCATGTTTGTTCCCAAAATTACTTCTAGGCAATAAACACAATGAATTGATGTGTAGTTAGGGTTTGGAAACGAATTGAAGAACAATAAAATAAACATGGATTTAACGTGGTTCGGCAAAATTGTGCCTACATCCACGGATGAGTCCCTTTGAGGAGCGGTATTTTATTAATAAAAATTCCAATAGTTTTCTCTGGGTATCAAAACCTAGCATACCCTCTTAGGGTCTAGACCCTGTAATTATATAGTCGTAGGCTGGAATATGCTAGAACTTTCTTCTAGGGTTTTAGGAATAGGCCGGTGGAAATGGATCATTGGGCATGGGTCAATAACCGGACCGATATATACTGGCTGCTAGGCTTGGGCCGACAAATATTTTCTGCTAATAGTGATGTGGTTAGCCCGTATTAGTACCCTAATATTATGGTACAAACAATCCACTTTAAGTCCACACTTAAGATCCTAAATCAAATGACAAATCAACAAAAGTAACCACTCCCCGACTAAGAATGGTTTACAATATCTAGGTAAATTGTGCCCGTAAAATTCAACAAAATCGTTAAAAAAAAATCTATCTTCAATGATACATGAATAAATACACGATACATGGGAGAGTTTCTCATATTTACAATATATATCTTCAATGATATATGTGTTTGAGATCTAAAAGTAAATAAGAGACCCAGTCTAAATGGCAATGTTATGAGACCATGAAACACCTTGACCTAAGAGTACAGAGGAGACCTAAAATTGTCATAATTTTATATTTTTGTAGCAAAAAATGGACATGCAATTAAATTTTAAAATATTTCTTAAATCGACTTTTATAAAGTGTAAGCTAGTTATATATGGTTTGGTTAGTTGGTATATTCAATGAATGAAAAAGGATCAAATATTAGAAGATATATTTACAAAGTAAAATATAGGTGAAGGTTCAAGTATTAGTCGGGATAGATGTACTAAGCTCTCTTGAACCATTTAGAGAAATTGATAATTTATTCACGACAATCAAAGATGGGTTCCTATGCACTAAGCTCTCTTAAACTATTTAGAAAAATTGACAATTTTTTCACGGAAATCAAAGATGTGCATATGAATCACATCCCATGGAAACAAATATACTTGTACCTTTATGGTATACCAAAACTCCTTCATCCAAGCCAATGATAAAATGCATGGAATGACAATTTATGGAGTCTCGACGTAAAATTACAGTGACACATCCCACAAAATGATATTGTTCCTCATTGTATTGCTCCCAAAACCCCTTCTTCGTTGCCTAAAATCAATCTCCTGAAATCAGAAAATGAAAGGTTAAAGGTGAGTCAACCATTTTTTTATGCCAACTGCATATATATAACCACTTTTTGTTATCTCAAATTTAAGAAAAACAAATACTCTTTTTGAAGAGATGTAATTTCAAGGTTCATATAATATAAAGAAAAAAAAATAGATCCTAAATCAAATGACAAATCAACAAAAGTAACCAATCCCCGACTAAGAATGGTTTACAATATCTAGGTAAATTGTGCCCGTAAAATTCAACAAAATCGTTAAAAAAAAAATCTATCTTCAATGATACATGAATAAATACACGATACATGGGAGAGTTTCTCATATTTACAATATATATCTTCAACGATATATGTGTTTGAGATCTAAAAGTAAATAAGAGACCCAGTCTAAATGGCAATGTTATGAGACCATGAAACACCTTGACCTAAGAGTACAGAGGAGACCTAAAATTGCCATAATTTTATATTTTTGTAGCAAAAAATGGACATGCAATTAAATTTTAAAATATTTCTTAAATCGACTTTTATAAAGTGTAAGCTAGTTATATATGGTTTGGTTAGTTGGTATCTTCAATGAACAGAAAATGATCAAATATTAGAAGATATATTTACAAAGTGAAATATAGGTGAAGGTTCAAGTATTAGTCGGGATAGATGTACTAAGCTCTCTTGAACCATTTAGAGAAATTGATAATTTATTCACGGCAATAAAAGATGGGTTCCTATGCACAAAGCTCTCTTAAACCATTTAGAAAAATTGACAATTTTTTCACGGAAATCAAAGATGTGCATATGAATCACATCCCATGGAAACAAATATACTTGTACCTTTATGGTATACCAAAACTCCTTCATCCAAGCCAATGATAAAATGCATGGAATGACAATTTATGGAGTCTTGACGTAAAATTACAGTGACACATCCCACAAAATGATATTGTTACTCATTGTATTGCTCCCAAAACCCCTTTTTCGTTGCCTAAAAACAATCTCCTGAAATCAGAAAATGAAAGATTAAAGGTGAGTCAACCATTTTTTTATGTCAACTGCATATATATAACCACTTTTTGTTATCTCAAATTTAAGAAAAACAAATACTCTTTTTGAAGAGATGTAATTTCAAGGTTCATATAATATAAAGAAAAAAAATAGATCCTAAATAAAATGACAAATCAACAAAAGTAACCAATCCCCGACTAAGAATGGTTTACAATATCTAGGTAAATTGTGCCCGTAAAATTCAACAAAATCGTTAAAAAAAAAATCTATCTTCAATGATACATGAATAAATACACGATACATGGGAGAGTTTCTCATATTTACAATATATATCTTCAACGATATATGTGTTTGAGATCTAAAAGTAAATAAGAGACCCAGTTTAAATGGCAATGCTATGAAACCATGAAACACCTTGACCTAAGAGTACAGAGGAGACCTAAAATTGCCATAATTTTATATTTTTGTAGCAAAAAATGGACATGCAATTAAATTTTAAAATATTTCTTAAATCGACTTTTATAAAGTGTAAGCTAGTTATATATGGTTTGGTTAGTTGGTATCTTCAATGAACAGAAAAGGATCAAATATTAGAAGATATATTTACAAAGTAAAATATAGGTGAAGGTTCAAGTATTAGTCGGGATAGATGTACTAAGCTCTCTTGAACCATTTAGAGAAATTGATAATTTATTCACGACAATCAAAGATGGGTTCTTATGCACTAAGCTCTCTTAAACCATTTAGAAAAATTGACAATTTTTTCACGGAAATCAAAGATGTGCATATGAATCACATCCCATGGAAGCAAATATACTTGTACCTTTATGGTATACCAAAACTCTTTCATCCAAGCCAATGATAAAATGCATGGAATGACAATTTATGGAGTCTCGACGTAAAATTACAGTGACACATCCCACAAAATGATATTGTTCCTCATTGTATTGCTCCCAAAACCCCTTCTTCGTTGCCTAAAAACAATCTCCTGTAATCAGAAAATGAAAGATTAAAGGTGAGTCAACCATTTTTTTATGTCAACTGCATATATATAACCACTTTTTGTTATCTCAAATTTAAGAAAAACAAATACTCTTTTTGAAGAGATGTAATTTCAAGGTTCATATAATATAAAGAAAAAAAATATATAATCAGGAATCCCCAATCCCTTTGATACCAACATGTATATGACTTAGTCCAAGTAAGAGGTTGAAACTACAGTAGCGAAGTAGCAATACGATTGAAAAAATATTTAAAAAATTCTAAGGGAAATAACAATGGAACCAGCGCTTTCTTCGTTAATTATTTTCACTCCATGAAAATCTTCTTGATTTTGGCCAAGAAGTCAAAGTTAAGTTGGACAACATAAAAAAAAAAAAAAAAAAAAAAAAAAAAAAAAAAAGATTAACTGATATGGGTATTAGGAAACCTAATATAAGAGTAAAAATGAATAGAGAACAATCATATTTTTGAATCTCTTTTAACTGCAGACGAAGAAACAAAATCCAAATCACAAAATACAACATAAAAATGTAGATTTTGATTATGAAAGAGATTAAGTTAAAATACATTTAATTTAGAATAAAATAAACCGTTTCGAGATTAAATGGGAAAAGTAACTCCCAAATAAATGACACTTTGGGAGGGTGGAGAGGAAATTAAAAAACTTATTAAATATGTGGCACAATCTAGATCAAATCTTAAATCTGTGGCTCAATCTCAACCCTTCTTTATATGCTAAAAATGTAGATTGAAAAACTTAAATCTAGACCGTCCTTTATGTGTCCCAAATGTAGATAACCGCCCATATGGAAAAACACCATTGTCCCTTATAAAACCTGGCGAGATTGGGGTATACTCAAACTAATTGGGGTATACCCAATGAGAAGGGGACATGGTGTGTCATTATTAAAAAGTGTGATTTTACTTTAATACCCTTGAAATAATTAAATCTTAAAAATAAATTCATTTCTTAATTTCATTAACCATAAAATTAAAAAACTAACCAACTCTTAATCTTCTCTTCTTCTTCGTCTTCATCTTCCATCAACCAAACCCATATAAAAATCTCAACTTTGATTTTCCAAAAAAATGTTGACTCTACCAAATGAAAAGAAGACTATAAATGATGTTTAAACTTAAACCCATCATTGTGTTGTGTGATTTGATTGTTATATCAGGTTAGAAATCGAAATTTATGATTTCTGTGTCTTCGGCCGGCAAGGTCGTGACATGCATATCTTGCCGACTTTTCATAATGACCATGGCGGCGATCGTAAAAATTCAACAAATGCCAGGCGGGGTATTTTTGAAGACCTTGCTTGTCAAGACAGATAGGAAGGGTATTTTTGAATACCTTCTTAGGCCAAAAGCAGTAGGAAGGGTATTTTTTGAATACCTTGCCGACCAATAAATTTTATGTCATCTCCTCGTATGTCAAAAAACAAAAGTCGGCAAGGTCTACGATGAAGATCATGTCGGCCACTTTTGGCCTGGGCGAGGTCGACGATGAAGACCTTGCTTGCCACTTTTTAGGTGAGGTCGACGATGAAGATCTTGCTTAGGCCACTTTTGGCCTGGCATGATCTTCATTAGTCGACCTTGCCGACTTTTCATACTTTCTAACTAAAAGTGTTGATTTATTCTTTGATTTTGAGTATGATTTCATATAAAGATTTGCAATCCCCTTTTTAGAAGTATTTTGGTTGTGTGCTTCATTTTCGTTGCAAGAGATATTCTCAAAAAAAAAAAAAAAAATCATCAAAAATCATCCCACAAAAGTCAATCATAAACAAAATTTCATAACTTAAAATTCATAAGTTTTAATCTATTCAATCAATTTAAACTTAATTAATTAATCTAATCAAACTTTTAGTGTTAATTAAACGAGGGCAATTTTGCCATTTTGAAAATATTTGGTTAAGGGGTGACCTCTTTTACTTCAAAATGACTCTATTTTGTCTCATTGGGTATACCCCAATTAGTTTGAGTATACCCCAATCTCGCCAGGTTATAAAAAAACTTATTAAATATGTGGCACAATCTAGATCAAATCTTAAATCTGTGGCTCAATCTCAACCCTTCTTTATATGCTAAAAATGTAGATTGAAAAACTTAAATCTAGACCGTCCTTTATGTGTCCCAAATGTAGATAACCGTCCATATGGAAAAACACCATTGTCCCTTATAATATAGATACATAAAACCATTAACCTCTTCTTCTTTTTTTGCATTTAATATTTCAATTATCATTTTGAGTTATGATGTGATCAATTAATTAAAGGTCAATAAATTTTGGATCATAATGAAAGAGGTTACAAATACCATGATGGTCAGATATATTTTGCTGAGATGCGATTAGGATGGTCGAATGCTGCATTTGTCTCTCAAAATGTTATCCGACTGTCCAAGGCTCAAAAACCCCTTATATTTTGTATTATAGATTTTTAGTTAGATTTGTGTATTATGTCTAAAGTTTAGGCTTAATTAAGCCCGATACAAAAGAAAATGTCAAGCGCATCTAGCTCGCTCTCAATTTCTAATTCCACCTAGGAATATAGTTTCGTGCAACGCATGATTCAGAATTACCAAATGGGACCTTTGCTGTTTAGTCCACTAAACCCGACCCGGGTTAATGGCTAGTCCAGCGGGAAAACATATTTACTCCCTAGTCCAAAAAAGTTTTGAAAATAGTAAAATTACTCTACTAACCCTAACATATAATACTACGTTTGGTACTACATATATTACTACATACTACATATGTTACTAGTAACATATGTTACTATTATAGCACTAGTAGTACTAGTTACTACTAGTATACTATAGTAGTAGTATGTTACTACATATGTTACTAGTAACTTTAACGTATGTACTACATATAAATACTGTTATGTAATGTAACGATACTACAAGTAACATTTACATGTGTTGATACTAATTAGATCTGGAAGGGTGTTTTAGGCATTTAAAAAATATAGTTTATAATCTCCACAAAGTTTTTGGACTAGCGAGTAAATATTTTAGTCCAAAAACATGTTTTTGGACTAGCGAGTGAAAAACAACTAGCGAGTAAATGTTTTTCACGGGTGAACTAGCCATTAACTGGGTCATTAAAAACTGGATTAAACAGTAATTCCTGCTTACCAAATTCCAAACCTTTTTGCTGCTATAGATGATGTTGCGCAACGCTTTTCCTTGACCGAAGTCAAAGCTGTGAATAACCAGTACCACCAAATAAATTCTTCTCATTTTTATCATCAGCATAATTCACTTGACCGGTCAAAGCTGTGAATAACCAGTACCACCAAATAAATTCTCCTCATTTTTATCATCAGCATAATTCACTTGACCCTCCTAGTCAGCGGCCTAGGGCCTTACAGACATGACACCAGAAACATTGTGCACACAGATAAATTAATGCACTGTCTCGATCATTGACCCTTGAAAGCACGCCAAAAATGACTTTGACCAGAATTAGAAACTGGGGAGGTGGAATGACTTTGATCAGTTTCTGTTTGTTTTTTTTTTTTGTTGGAGCTGCCTGTGGACCGGTCGCAACAATTAAAAAATACGTACGGTCGGTTCCCCTTAATTAAAAGATCTTTTTCTTTCTTTCTTTTTTCAAGAAAACCTAGAGAACATCTGGTTAGTGTTGTTACTGGTTACTAATTTTTGAATATACAAACCATAATTTAAAAAGGAATCTCTGAACTTTTATAATATCACTATCTCCAGATATTAAAGTCTGCACAAATCTAACTTTTGTGATTATTTTAACCACTCCCATTGAGTAGTGACATCAAAGGTCGATTCTTAAGTTTATTATGGAAGTTCGAAACCCCACCACCACATGGTTGCTTTCCTTCCTTCCTTCCTTCATATCCCAAGAGAAGTTAAGCTTCTGAGTTCTGAATCACATTAAGGTTTCTCTTTCGGTCATTTTTAAGGTTTGTCTTTCAGTCTGGAGGTACGCCTTTTCTCCTTATCATCTTCAAATTTCGATACCCCCTGCTATAACTACAAGACTGCTACCACTGTTTGTAAGTTTTTTTGTTTTGACAAGCTTTGACCTCAGATTGCTAACTTAGTTGACTATTTTTTGTTTTGTATTTGTGTATATAGTAAGAGTGAAATTTATTTCTCAGTATTTTCTTTTTGAATCTATGAGAATAAGTTTGTTCTAGGATTTGATCTGATTGAATTCTAGGGAAGTCAA
This sequence comes from Papaver armeniacum, assembly GCA_023531295.1. Taxonomy (NCBI): domain Eukaryota; kingdom Viridiplantae; phylum Streptophyta; class Magnoliopsida; order Ranunculales; family Papaveraceae; genus Papaver; species Papaver armeniacum. The sequence continues at coordinate 271,366 of JAJJWW010008725.1, read as the reverse complement.
AGTTCATGGATCAAAATCATTATACTTTGAGTAGTTGTAGTAGTAGTAATAGTGGTAGTACTGATGCATCATCATCTTCAAATGTAAGCCAAGAGGAGGAGTTTGATTTCTCTGATGTGGTTCTCAACTACATAAACCAGATGCTCATGGAAGAGAACAATGAAGAGAACAATCTTGTGTTCCAAGAAGACTATTTAGCTCTTCAATCTGCAGAAAAACCCTTTTATGATATCCTCGGCGAGAAGTACCCCACTGATTACAACCCTGAAGTTCAAATTGATGAGAACTTCACTCATTACGATAGTAGTGAGAGTGCAGTTGAAACTAGTTGGATTGATCAACTTGGTGTGTATGCAACTTTGTTAAACGCCGAAAGTGTTCCTAGTGATTATACTTCTCAGGCGGAGGCGCAGACTCCTCAATTGTCTTATAACCCATCAGACAGTTTAAATTCTATTGTAGAAGGACAGGTGGAATCAGGGGAGGGTAAGGTTCAGGTTCCTGATGTGCGTTCAGAGACTGATCCCGTTTGGCAGTTCAGAAAAGGTGTCCAGGAAGCAAATAAATTTCTTCCGGATGATAATAACCTTGAGAGTAATGGATTTATATACGGCGAAAGAAAGAAAGAAGCCAGTGAAGCCGCTGATGTTGTCGTTCCGTTGGACAAGGATGTGCAACAGATTTCAGCATACGGGTCGAGAGGAAGGAAAAATGTGCACAGGGAAGATATCGATTCAGAAGGGAAGAATAATAAGCAATTGGCGGCAGTACAGACAGCAATGTTTGATATGGTATTGATTTGTGATGGAGAAAAAGGGGAGAAGGAGGATTCAATTCTCCGTGAATCCTTGAACATTGAAACAAGAAAGAACTTGCACCAAAATGGTGGAAGAAGGTCTCATGGTAAGAAACAGACCGGCAAAAAGGACCTGCTGGTGGATTTGCAGACCCTACTCATTCATTGTGCACAAGCTGTTGCTGCTGGTGATAGTAGGACTGCTAGCGAACTATTGAAGCAGCTTAGACAACATTCGTCCCCTAACGGAGATGGTTCACAAAGGTTAGCTCATTACTTTGCTGATGGTCTCGAGGCACGTTTGGCTGGATCCGGGAGCCAGATTTGCTCAACTCTCCCGCGCAAGACAGCATCAGCTGTTGATTTTCTGAAAGCTTATCAGCTCTTTATGGTGGCACTCCCGTTCCTAAAGATATCAAATTTCTTTGCTAATCAAACGATCGGTTATCTGGCTGAAAATGCTACTACTCTCCACATTATAGATTTTGGCATCCTTTACGGCTTCCAATGGCCTTGCCTTATCCAACGCCTTTCGAAAAGAAAGGGTGGTCCTCCTAAACTCAGGATTACGGGGATAGGATTACCCGAACCTGGTTTCCGTCCATCTGAAAGAGTTGAAGAAACTGGTCGTCGCTTAAGAGATTATGCTGAAGGACTCAATGTCCCATTCGAGTACCATGGCATTGCTCAGAAATGGGAAACCATTCAACTGGAGGATCTCAAGATCAATAAAGATGAACTCCTTGTTGCCAACTGTATGTATCAAGGTAAGAACTTACTTGATGAGAGTGTGATATTGGATAGTCCAAGGGACGCTGTTTTGAATCTGATAAGGAAGATGAATCCTAATGTTTTCGTCCACGGGATTTTGAATGGTACCTATAATTCTCCATTCTTTGTTCCACGGTTCCGGGATGCTCTCTTTCACTTTTATTCTATGTTTGATGTGCTTGACACAATTATCCCCCGTGATAATCCTGAGAGGATATTCATTGAAAGAAATTTTTTGGCGAAGGAGGTTTTGAACATTATAGCATGCGAGGGATCTGAGAGGGTTGAGAGGCCAGAGACTTGTAAGAAATGGCAGTTAAGGAATACAAAGGCTGGGTTGATGCAACTCCCTCTGAATACGCATATCATCAAGAAGGCGAAAAAACAAGCAATATCAGACTACCATAAGGATTTTGTTGTAGATGAAGATGGCCGGTGGTTGCTGTTAGGATGGAAGGGAAGAACCCTCTTTGCCGTTTCTTCTTGGAAACCAATGTAAGACTTTAGTTTTGTAACTACTGGTTTTAACTACGAAACATGTGAGTTGAGCTATTTTACGTGTAAAGCCAAAACAGCTTAAAGAACAACAAGAGCAAATTAACGTGCATAAGGTTTAAACGGTATACATTTTTAGTTTACTTTTAAATTTGAGGATTCAAAGAAGAGTCGGTGTGAAACTTAACTCACTGCCGGATGACCTGTTATCATAGCTTGCTCATACGCCATCACATGCTAGAAATTTGTCTTGAAAAGAAATAAAGAAGACCCATTTATTCTTGGAAGCTCTCAAGGAGACATTAGGGCCTTCGGGGGACTTCTTTCGACCATAAAATAGTGGCCTAGTAGGGGGGTTTCTACATGCCTTAGTATTGTTCGCGTTTGTACTGTTCGGAATCAAATTGACGGGCCTAGCAAGGGGCTAAATGATGCAGTGCGGAAGCGTTGAATAGAGTTAAAATCTAAAACTCATGTTTCCGAGATACACTCTCAAGGAAAAACACTACTTTTCATTAATCAAAATCGTCTTCCTCTAATATGAAAACATGGAGCTCTTTATATAGATAACTCCTTTTCAAATAATCAAATATTTCCTAAATAAATTATCAAAATGCTAATTACCAAAACTAAGAGATATTTCTAACTAATATAAAATCCGTAACTAAATCATCATAATTCTAGAATATACTTAATAAATGAAAATAACATAATTAATTACAATATATTCTGCTACATTTATTAAAATAAATTAAAGAATAGTAGAAATATGCAAGCATATTTTGTTTCCATGAATACTCCACCATTCTCCCCTTCTCAGAAAAAATTCGTCCTCGAATTTTGCTGGTATAATTGCTTGCATTCATGGTTCTTTGAGGAAACTTCTTATAATTCTTCGGCAAATGCAACCTTTCCAAAATTGTTACTGGAGATAATGACATTTGCATTGGACTAACAATAAATGTTCCTTCAAGAAAATAAGGATCAATGCATTTGGAACATACTGAAACATTATCGTCAGGGTAAACATCATAGATTGGTGGTGAATTACAATCAACGATGACTTGATATTTTTCAGTTACAGAACAAGAAAAAATATCATCAAACCTTTGGATTTCAAGCTTTAATCCGGACTCCAACGAATCTCGCGGATCATGTGCAACTCCTTGAAATCCTTTCTCCTTGTCGCCAAAGAGGTTTTTATTTTCATCACTGGTCACTTCCTCCACTCGAGCGTAGGCTAGGACCATGATGGGGCTCTTGCTGATGATGCATTTCAGCCAATTGGAGGGTGAGCGCCTTAACCTTCCGTTCTAGATCATCTATTACCGCTTGCTCTTTCTCATCGCTGAGAGCGGCTCTTCGAACAACACCATAATCTCTTCCTCGAAACATGATGCAGGAGCGTTGCCTATCTCTGATACCAACTGATGCAGGGCGGAAGCGCGAAACAGAACTAAAATCTAAAACTCATGTTTCCGAGATACCACTCTCAAGGAAAACACTACTTTTTCATTAATCAAAAATCTTCTCCCCAATATCAAAACACGGAGCTCTTTATATAGATAACTCCTTACCAATTAATAACGAAATATTTTATTTAATTATTAAAATACTTACTACCTTATCTAATAGATATTTTCCAAACTAATAAAATACTAAAATAAATACTTTTAGATACTTCTAAAAATTACCTAAATAATAAAAGTGAAAATATCTTAATTAATAAAATATTATTTGCTAAATAATAATAATAAATCAAAGAATAATAACAATAAACGAGTATATTCTCTTCCCCTACATACTCCACCATTCTCCCCTTCTCAAAAAAAATTCGCCCTCGAATTTTGCCAGTTGTTGATGGTGGATTTTCGTTTAAGGTTAAATTTGTAAAAAACCAGAAAAATCATGCGGCGACATCTTGTAAAAGATAAAGCCATTTATAAGTGTTGGATACTCCCTCACTTAATTCACCAAGAATGGAGCATGTAGCAACAATCCCATTCTCGTGAATACATGAAATTCCTCCAGGGTTGGAGCATGTGGCAACAATCCCTTCCTGTGAATTTCATATCAGCCTTGTATTTCCGGACTCATTATCGGTGTGTGGCATGACGACCGAGTGTTACTCTTACTGAGTAACACGAACCTCCAAGCACTATAATGAAACCATGTACGAAATACCCGCAGGCTGATTTTCGGTGTGTTATACTAGCCCGATTGAGCCCCTCTCGGTGTGTTATACTAGCCCGATTGAGCACCCGGACCGACCGTGACGGTCCTGATATGATCTCGATCGCAGTCATCCAACTCCATAAGCATGATTGGATGACCCCAGATCAATTCCATCACCCCCAAGCGTGTATGGAAAACCCACGGCCCGACCCCGCATGTTCGGCCATTGGCCTTGCTTGCCAAAAGACGTTCATACCAAGCATTATGGACTAAAACCCTAAATAAGGGTTTGCGGCATATTACATGTGTCGCAAAACAATCTCAACCATCCATCTTCGCAGGTATAGATGGAGGGTGTAGATGAAGATTCAAAGGGCCCAGAGCATGTCAACACGATCACCATGGGCCCTTCTACACACTTGACCAATCGGTCAAGACCAACAATGTTTGGCCGTGACAAAATCATCACCCAAACAAGGAGTGGCGCACGGCTTTTGAAAGCCAAAATTAGGGTTTCAAATCATCACGCGCGTCCATCTTCTCCTAAGCACGAATGGAGGGTCACAGATTAGATTAAGCAAGGGCCGGTCATACCAGCATGACCACCGTGGGCCCATCTACCTCCTCATGCGATCGGCCAAGGCATCCCATGCCCCGGCTAATCCAAAAGCCCGCCCAAACATGCGTGGTTACACTTCCCAAATTGCAAACTGATCTCGACCATTCAACTTCACCGGATGATTTGAATGGCTTAGATCACGTTTTCATGGGATAGTCGGTATAGGTGTGAACACCGGCCTACCACCTACACGCTGGTATGATCGACCAAGACCGACCAAGATGGGTCGTCTTGGAACGCGCGCCCAAACCGGGGATGTCATGCGGTTTCCAACTCCTTTGCGGCAATGGATTTACCGCATGGCCGATCTCAACCACTCAACTTTGCCGGTCAATTTGAGTGGCCTAGATCGCTCCTTCGAGGAAAGTGAGGTATGGACGCGCACACCGGCATGCATGTCTACACACATGCCGTCGGTCCTCTCCAAAGCCCTTCCCATGCTTGGTTTCGACCAAGCCAAGAGTGATGCTTGCGCACCTCTTCAAAAACCCTAATATTCATTAACGGTCGCGGATGAGTGTCTCAAAGATCATCTCATCCGTCCAACTTCACCACTGGTTATACAACCACAGTCGGGAGTTATTTGGTCGGTGAGGCGTCATTACCCATCACTTTACCACATCATAATGCGATGCACATAAAATACACACGATGCTTCACAAGTATCGACTTCCCGAATAACACACTATTCAATTCAAGATTACATGCTATCTTTCGTGGATTCACGATCCACACATTCCGGACATCAATCATGTCACAAATCGGGGGATACATGCGGGGTATTGGTCCGGCGGTTTACAAAGCGTGCAACTCGCCATCACAAGAACGTGTCGGGGAAGTCATGGACGGTTAGAGATGAACAGGGAGAAGTGGACAAGACCTGGGTCGTGTGGTACCGACGCACATCTCCACTACTCCATCACTCCACTTCCTCCACTTCCCACGAGAGACGTGAATAAGGCTCAATGACTTGTATAAATAGGTTCTCCGCCCTATTTCAAAAAACAACACAAGTTCAGACGAGACAGAAAACCAAGTGTTAATACAAAAACGTATTCAAACATTGCTAGCATCAATCACAAGCCGGCTCACCTTTCTGTTACAAGTCATAAGCAAGCCAACACCTTCACAATCTCAACACCTTCTTCGCTTCCCTCCCTAAGGTCAACCCCATCTCCTTCACTTTGTGACCGAAACAAGTCCAGAACGGCCATTTCTTGGTTTAGGCCGGACTTGCACGATTGATCTCTCGAATCTACAAGCACTCACCGCGCAGATGCATTTGTTTAAGGTTTAAATTCATTCCTCATCCACACCCCAAATTACCAAATTCTGCAGGAGTAGTTTTCACCCATAAACAATTGGCGACCACAGTGGGAGATTAATCTCTCGGTTGTAAAGTCAATTTCTTCAAAGATCGATTCAATTTCAACCATTTCAAAAAGGTAGATCTTAGAACCAATTCAATCAGCAATTCATTTTCAAGATGGTGGAACTAAGGTCCGGATCGGAATCAATTCGGACGGAGCTAGCGTGGATAACACTCCCGGTGTTGACGTACTGCCGGTGGAGCTACCGTAGCCAACACATCTCGAGGAGCCGTTACCTCTGTCACCAACACTAGCGGAGCCGGAGACATCCCAAAGAGGTGTGACGCCTCCCATCACTCGAGCCGGAGCGACCGCAAATCCACGGCGTCTCTTCGAGCGTAACGCCTCCGGTGGTTACCGAGCAACAACTCTCACTCCTCCATCGGGACGAGGAGCCGGAGGCGCAAGAGGGGGACCACCGTCTAGTACCATTGCTGAGACTTGATGGAGAAGCGGGAAATTCTTGCTAAAACTCAAACAGATATGGCCGCAACTCGGAAAGAGGTACTCACTTTCCTTAAAACTTTGATGAACGATTGCGCAAGATTCACGGCAACCCTTGAGCTCGGCGAGAGATGCATTCAATACACCGGAGCGGCGTTTCCACTCGAGACCCACATGAATGAAGAAACTCGTGTTGCTCCTGAACGCCAAAGGGAGAGAGACCAGCCTTCCAACTTCATTACGCGTGAGGATCTAGAGCGACTTCTCCAAAATCTAGGAAAAGGGGACCGAACGGACGTACACCAACATCAGCCACCGTACCCTCAAGATGTGCAACGGATTCCTCTACCAAGAGGTTACACCTCTCCCATTCTCCCTCTACGACCAGTGCGGGTAATGCTCGTGAACACATTTCTCGATTCTTGGAAGCCTTGGGGAACATGAATACAATCATGTTTTACGCCTAAAAGAATTCTCAAAATCACTCACGGGAGGGCATACACACAGTAAAACAACATTGCGCCTAACAAAGATATCCAATTGGAGCGAGATGGTCGGTGCTTTCTACGAAGTATTTCTTCGTGTCTGAACAAATCACCTTTTCGGACACAGGAAGAATTCTCCAGTGGAACAACGAACATCCCAACGACTTCGTTAAAAGATTCGTAACCTGCGCTGGATTGTCACGACCCGAATGTCACCGACGGCAATTGGTGGAATCATGCATCAACGGGATGATACCCATATACCGCGCTCTGTTGGAGAATCAAGGCTTTCAAACATTCTCCTCAACTCCACGAAGCCGCAAAACGTTCAAAGAACAATCGCACCAAAGACTACTAGAAAGAACCGAGAGTTGTTCGAAGTGAAGATTTGCGTGAAAGTCGAGGAAGCAGGCGTCTCACGAACAAACAATACAACACTTGGTCCTTACGTGAGTGTGGTAGCGGAGGAGAAAAGAGGAAAGCTTCGAACAACAAACCAAGCGAGCACCCCAAGACACAAGACTTCGTCTCGAAAAGGAACAGACAAAACCCCTGTACAAAACACTAAAGACACGGGTTTTCCTTTTCCCATGAATGAAGTGATAGAACTCACAGAAGCGTGGATCCAAGATGACGCCGTAAAGCCGCCCCTATCGACGTCCTCCAACCGAAGAAGAAATGGCAGATCCCGGATCTTGTTGCTACCACGAGTTCGTCCATCATCCAACCAAAGATTGCAACGAGTTGAAACAAATATTCGGGAAAAGGTAGAGACGGGGGAACTCCGGCTTGGAAACGAGGGTGTTCATAGAGACCCTTTACCTATCGGGAGCCGCATGATTTACGGGATTACATTCGCAAGACCGTACAATCTATGATGGAGCACATATGTGAAATCTTGTACTTTTCCGAGAGGGATAGCGCCAAGACATATTCACGGTCCTCAACCATGTTGTGTCGAGGCGGTGTGCGCATCCGATGCAGATCCGAGAACCCCGATCTTTCACGAAGGACATGAGCAATGGAAACCGGGGACTCTAACTGTCACTCGTTTGAGAAACGTTGAGTTCGATAGCGCGTCGATTGATGCGGCTTCCGAATTTAACATCATTACTGTCAAGACCTTGAGAGCGGCAAAGATTTCGAAGCAGGAAGCTACTCGTCACCCAACTATAGTTAAAGATTCAGCAGGAGAGCTCAGAGATTCATATGGATACATCAATCTTGAAGTCAAATTGGGTGATGTCTCGACACAAGCAAAGTTCTACATAGTCAAAGACCATCCCAACTACGACATGATCCTAGGAAGCTCTTGGATACAGGACAACAAAGCCATACTGGAAGTCTGTCCTCTACCGGTGTCAGTACCTGAAAGAATCTCCAACACGCCTTCGGACCCCCGATGACCGTTTGCTTTGCCGCATCAACAACTTTCCGACGTGACACAATTTCCGGAGAAAGCTTCGGAATACATTGAAGGGTTCCGATCTCAAGTAAGTCTCATCACACAACTCTCTTTGCAACCTACCGCCTCTCATTCTGACAAGTCCTGGGGACTGGCTCCAATCAACAAACCGACCCCGGCTAAGAGATGTGAATGGGAGGCCGGCCCTTTCAAGCGTTTTATCAAGAGCGTAGAAGTTGTTTTGGTCAAAGATGATAAGGCCAAGATCCAAGTATCTGCACGACCAAACCCATTTGGAATTGGAGACACAGTGACAAAGACGACTACGTTCAATATTGGGAGCGTGACGGTGAAGATGACCACTCTACCTGACTCACCCACCGAAAGAGAAGATGAACCATATCTGGTAGAAGATGTTATCCTAGGCGGCTACTGCAAACTCATCAACGCTGATAAACTAGAGGGCATAACAATTCACTCACGATGGCTCAAACCTTACCGAACTTAAGATACTGTGCTACCACTTTCCAAAGATCCTCCACACCTTAAAACGTTTGTGCTATATTTTTCCAGCGTGTTTCCTTTTACTGATTTCATGTCATATTTGTAATTCCTCCAGAAAAATGATTGCAATACTTGCATTCATAGTTAGGGTTTCAATTTTCAATTTTCAATTGAAGCATTATTTTCATCTCGAGAACCTCTTTACTCCTAAAAACACAAATTCTGAGTCGGCCTAGATCAACCTACTTGGAACAAGAAAGGAAACCCTAAGCAAACATCTCACGGAAAGAAGGAAATAGAACGTGTGCACTAAAGGAAAATGATTTGAGCCATCTCGCCCCAACAAAGCCAGAAGATCTTGCATCGGGAGCACAGGTCCGTAAATGTTCTGTCATGATAATTACTTCTTTTATCACTAAGGGTTACGTGTGAAGGCGCACCCTTGCGCCTGAGAAAGTTCGGTTGCAGTCTTGACAAAAGATTATAAAAGAAAACTTTATTCAAACAATCAAATGGAAGAAAAACCTTGAACTCAGCCGCCACCGAGTACAAGGAGGATGTTCGAGTATACAGAATATACTTGGAAAGAAAAATAAAATAAAAGAGGTTTTAGTTGTCAAGAGAGCCGGCCTCGTCTGCGCAGCCGTTGGGTTCTTCTCCATCACCTGTTGATGCACCTCCCTTTGGATCTACCGCAACTTCTACATCAGACATCTCCGCAAAGAGCAGCGCGCTCCATCCCAACATCATCAGCGGGAGCATCAAAAGGCACAGCAACACTAGGGGCCGCGCAAATTGCTTTCACATGTTCAGGTTCGTCTCGTATCGAATCAAGAATTATCACGCCGTCCCGGATCGGGTAATCACACATGTCTTCATTCGGAGGTCGTTTATGCTCAACTCTCCGCCTTTTCAATCGCGCCGCAAATCTCTCTCGCCCTTGCGCTTACTAGTGTCTGCAGCGTTTCCTCGCGCCCACCGCTCCTCCATGTCAATCGCGGTGAAAGTGCACGGATACGTCCTCCGACAATACGAAGGTGGGAGATGGACATCCCCGTATAGCACGGCCGACTTCGCGAAGTGGAAGATCTATCTTAGCCATTACTTCTTCGTGCGCATGGTTTTCGGGCTTGTCAACTTCAAAACTTCTTTACGGGAAGCAACGAGAATGAGCGTCCACCGCTTCCATGATAAACTTGCAAAGGAGAGGGAGTTATGAGCACGCACAAAAAAAAAAAAAAAAAAAAAAAAGAGAGATCATCAAATCCATCGATCGGTTAATCGAGAAAATCGGAGCAAGCGATTACGAGATATAGAATAAACGACCACATGAGACGATTCTTTATAATCTCACAAGTCGACGAGAATCCCGGAAAGGAAAAGGAGTCTTTACTTGCCACCTATGAAGGCCGCTAATTCGGGATAACAATCGACGAGGCTTATCGAATATGCCCGAGGAAAGCCGTGTATGATGAGGGAAATACACTGAATGAGCGTAGAACTCAAATATGTACAAGAGGAACCAAAGCGGCTCACCGGATCAAGTCCTGTTTCCTTCGCATCCTTAATCGGAACCAACCGGTTCAGGCAACGCGACTATCCTAGGTAAATATGTATCTACTTTAGCCTGGTCATTTCGGTATATATGTATGTCACCATCTTATGCCTACCACACAATAGTGTAACCATTATGTGCTAGGCGGGGACTTAATGTTGATGGTGGATTTTCGTTTAAGGTTAAATTTGTAAAAACCGAGAAAAATCATGCGCTGACATCTTGTAAAAGATAAAGCCATTTATAAGTGTTGGATACTCCCTCACTTAATTCACCAAGAATGGAGCATGTAGCAACAATCCCATTCTGTGAATACATGAAATTCCTCCAGGTTGGAGCATGTGGCAACAATCCTTCCTGTGAATTTCATATCGCCTTGTATTTCAGATACTCATTATCGATTGTGGCATGACGACCGAGTGTTACTCTTACAGAGTAACACGAACCTCCAAGCACTATAATGAAACCATGTAAGAAATACCCGTACGTGCCGATTCTCGGTGTGTTATACTAGCCCGAGCCCTCTCGGTGTGTTATACTAGCCCGATTGAGCATCCGGGACCGACCGTATCAGTCCGGATATGATCTCGATCGCAGTCATCCAACTCCATAAGCATGATTGGATGACCCAAATCAATTCCATCACCCCCAAGCAGGTATGGAATACCCACGGTCGACCCCGCATGGTCGGCCATTGGCCTTGCTTGCCAAAAGACGTTCATACCAAGCATTATGGACGGAAAACCCTAAATAAGGGTTTGCGGCATATTACATGTGTTGCAAAACAATCTCAACCATCCATCTTCGCAGGTATAGATGGAGGGTGTAGATGAAGATTCAAAGGGCCCAGAGCATGTCAACACGATCACCGTGGGCCTGCCTACACAATTGACCAATCGGTCAAGACCAACAATGTTTGGCCGTGACAAAATCATCACCCAAACAAGGAGTGGCGCACGGCTTTTGAAAGCCAAAATTAGGGTTTCAAATCATCACGCGCGTCCATCTTCTCCGGCACGAATGGAGGGTCACAGATTAGATTAAGCAAGGGCCGGTCATACCAGCATGACCACCGTGGGCCCATCTACCTCCTCATGCGATCGGCCAAGGCATCCCATGCCCTGGCTAATCCAAAACGCCCGCCCAAACATGCGTGGTTACACTTACCAAATTGCAAACTGATCTCGACCACTCAACTTCACCGGATGATTTGAATGGCTTAGATCACGTTTTCATGGGATAGTCAGGTATAGGTGTGAACACCAGCCTACCACCTACACGCTGGTATGATCGACCAAGACCGACCAAGATGGGTCGTCTTGGAACGCGCCCAAACCGGGATGTCATGCGGTTTCCAACTCCTTTGCGGCAATGGATTTGCCGAAACCGATCTCAACCACTCAACTTTGCCGGTCAATTTGAGTGGCCTAGATCGCTCCTTCTCGGGGAAAGTGAGGTATGGACGCGCACACACGGCATGTCGGTCTACACACATGCCCTGGTCGGTCCTCTCCAAAGCCCTTCCCATGCTTGGTTTCGACCAAGTCAAGAGTGATGCTTGCGCACCTCTTCAAAAACCCTAATATTCATTAACGGTCGCAGATGAGTGTCTCAAAGATCATCTCATCCGTCCAACTTCACCAACTTTGGTTATACAACCCCGGTCAGGAGTTATTTGGTCAGTGAGGCGTCATTGCCCATCACTTTACCACATCATAATGCAGTACCTGCATAAAATACACACGATGCTTCACAAGTATCGACTTCCTGAATAACACGGCTATTCAATTCAGCATTACATGCTATCTTTCGTGGAATCACGATCCACACATTCCAGACATCAATCATGTCACAAACTGGGGGGATACATACTGGGGTATTGGTCTGGCGGTTTACAGCGTGCAACGCGCCATCACAAGAACGTGTCAGGAAGTCATGGACGGTTAGAGATGAACAGGAGAAGTGGGCAAGACTGGTCGTGTGGTACCGACGCACATCTCCACTACTCCATCACTCCACTTCCTCCACTTCCCACGAGAGACGTGAATAAGGCTCAATGACTTGTATAAATAGGTTCTCCGCCCTATTTCAAAAAACAACACAAGTTCAGACGAGATAGAAAACCAAGTGTTAAAAACGTATTCAAACATTGCTGGCATCAATCACAAGCCGGCTCACCTTTCTGTTACAAGTCATAAGCAAGCCAACACCTTCACAATCTCAACACCTTCTTCGCTTCCCTCCCTAAGGTCAACCCCATCTCCTTCACTTTGTGACCGAAACAAGTCCGGAACGGCCATTTCTTGGTTTAGGCCGGACTTGCACGCATTGATCTCTCGAATCTACAAGCACTCACCGCGCAGTGCATTTGTTTAAGGTTTAAATTCATTCCTCATCCACACCCCAAATTACCAAATTCTGCAGGAGTAGTTTTCACCCATAAACACCAGTATTTGTTGTTGGGTAAATAATTCTTCGATGAAAATCCTTATAATCCTTCAACTTAAATAATTTTGGCATAATTACTATCGGACCGAAAAATATTTGCGCATCGAAAAAGTCAAGTTGATGTCGTTGATCGACCTGATTACATACTTGCTTCAAGAGAATATGGACCAACACAACTAGAACATAACATGATCTCATCATCAGGATAAATATCATAAATTGGTGGTGAATTCCAATCAACAATAACCTGATATTTTTCAATTACTGACAAAGAAAAAATACCATCAAACCTTTGGATTTCAAGCTTTAACCCGGACTCCATCGAATCTCGCGGATTATGTGCAACTCCTTGAAATCCTTTCTCCTTGTCGCCAAAGAGGTTTTCTTGTTCATCACCGGTCACTTCCTCCACTCGCTGTAGGCTAGGACCATGATGGGGCTCTTGCTGAGGTTGCATTTCAGCCAATAAGAGGGTGAGCGCCTTAACCATCCGTTTCAGATTATCTATTACCACTTGCTCTTTCTCATCATTGAGAGCGGCTCTTCGAACAACACCATAATTTCTTCCTCGAAACATGATGCAGGAGCGTTGCCTATCTCTGAACCAACTGATGCAGGGCGGAAGCGCGAAACAAAACTAAAATCTAAAACTCATGTTTCCGAGATACCACTCTCAAGGAAAACACTACTTTTTCATTAATCAAAAATCTTCTCCCCAATATCAAAACATGGAGCTCTTTATATAGATAACTCCTTACCAATTAATAACGAAATATTTTATTTAATTATTAAAATACTTACTACCTTATCTAATAGATATTTTCCAAACTAATAAAATACTAAAATAAATACTTTTAGATACTTCTAAAAATTACCAAAATAATAAAAGTGAAAATATCTTAATTAATAAAATATTATTTGCTAAATAATAATAATAAATCAAAGAATAATAACAATAAACGAGTATATTCTCTTCCCCTAAATACTCCACCACTAAACCAGGCTATATAGCCCGTCCCTTGATTTGGTAAATCAAAATTTCAGTACTACATTTCCTAAATTTCTATAATTAGCCCATGTAGTTTATAGGTAACAGCCCACGTCACAATAAGCCAATAGGAAAGATCTTTATATTGAAGAGACACGGTCAAGTTAAAATTGTTTTTTCCCCAAGAGTTATAAGAACTCAGCCACTAAACAGTGGTACTGCAAGTTCAATTGGATATAATTTGACCATTTAACCTCTTTCTGGAAAGAATTTCATTATGTAGCTATCTAAAAAAATTCGGCTCCCTTCCGCCGCCATGCCAATGATATAGTGTTAGCCCTACCCTAAGTTAAATCTTGAGTCCCTGAATCAAAAGCTGAAGAGCTGCTAACATCTGCCACCAACTGGTCCCTATATAATTCATCATCTCATCGTAGGTTTGTAGGAAGAGTTTTGCATCATATTATTATGGTTAGTGAGTTTGTAGACGCCACATATAAATCAAATAGTTGCAGTTTACTGACCGGGGTTGGAGTTTATTAGTTATAGTCTATGCACAATTCATATATTTTCACCCACACATTTTTCTTGGAATTTCTTTTAGGTTTTGCATTTGATAAATATATCAATTTCATTATATCAACATGCTTTGAAGTTGCAACTGGTTACTTACGTTTGAATTTTTCCGTAATTGGGCCGACCGAGCGAAGCGAGGGAGGACCATATATGGCAACTTTTTTGTAAAATCTAAGTGATCAATTGACACAAAAATATTGGAAATGGTTAGGGCCGAAAAACCAAAAATGTCCCTCCCTTTTAGTCAAATTACTATAATTTCTAATGTATCCTATCTTTTCAGGGGTATAATTGGAAAGCAAACTTTAATATAACATATCTAAAAATCCGTGCTTTGGAATTTTACAAATTTTATCTCGTTGGAAAGGCTATAAAAAACTCTACGCAATGAGTACAAACAACAATATCAAATTTAGAGTTTTTACGAAAAAATTCGGAGGTATTTTTTTAGAAAATTAAATGTATATCCATTATGCGAACCACCACAAAGGATACATAATACTTTATGTAGCCATATTTTGGTTTATGCATCAACTAATTTTTCGTTATAACTAATACAACAACGTACACTAGTGGAAAATACAAAAAAAAATCTGCCAAAAAGACACTTAAAACCTCTAAAAAGGACTGCTTTTGGGAGCTCTAAGATTGTAGTCTTATTTCCCAAAACGTCTGTTTTTTAGATTCTTTGATTTTTTCAAATTATGACTTCCTTGAACAGCCCATTTAGTGGAAACAGACGTTTCATTAATTTATAATACAAAAAAAAATGATTTGGCTCAACTGAATCTTTAGCTGAAATAAAATATGATTGAAACAAAACAAGAAATTGAAATTGAATTAAACTTATATTCACTAAATTCATTATACAGCCCCAACAAACTACAATTACTGGATTTCATTTCACAATAAAAAACTACAATCAGTTTGACACTACCATAATTCACTGAAAATTTTACGAAACATACAGAAATCTAAAAAACTACCAAGGCAGCATGGGTGAAATTTCACGCAACCATAATGCATCTTCATAGTGCCAGTTCTGGTTGGGTGGTGTCTTTGAAGAAGAGGAATCTGCAACACTTGAAATAGGTCAATTAACTTGCTATTGCATTTTCGGATGCCTGAAAGCACAAAACAAGTCATAAATATCCAGTGAAGATTAACAAAGAGACAACTAGATGCAAACTAATAAAGATTACATAAGGACTTGCAGTGACTAACAAAGAAATAACTAAATGCAAATAAACTATTGCAATGACAAAAAAATAGTGTGATTATCTCATCGTTTTCAACTAATGTAGTGACTGCAAAATAATTCATTATCTCAGTAAGCATCAACCTTTTCCAGGTAACAATAACCAAGCTTTCATTCCAAAACAAGTTGAGGCAGGCACCACATGCCACAACAACAAACAAAATTGAAATTCGAAATAATGACCGACATTTGTTTAAAAGTGGCTTCATATCTTTAACAGCACCATTACCTTTCAGAAGTCAGTGATGATTGAGAGTGCGACGAGCAAGAGAGCCATTCTGCAAAGAAAAGAAGACACTCTATGAGAGTCAAATACCAGAAGGAAAAAAATATGTGGAACGGTCAACGGCAGACAAGTAAGGGCACAAGCTGAGAAAAAAGGCAGTTGGCTGCTGTCGATGGTGGTTTTTAGACAAAGGGTAAAATCGTAAAACCCCAAATAACCTAATGTCACCGGTGACACATTTATTAGAACATTTAATACATATAGTCAGTAATTAATAGGGGGTATTTTTTCAAATTAGAGTTACAACGAGCAAAACCCTAATTCACCTCCGTGCCAATGGCAAATCATGCCAGCTACACCTAGCCCAAGCTAGTCGCGCCATGCCAAACGCACTCTGCCTTGGCCTAGCTGTGCTAGTCACACCAAACAAGCCAAAGCATGCCAACAATGCTAGCCGCACCTCCGTGCCAATGGCAAATCATACCAGCCACACCTAGCCCAAGCTAGCCGCGCCATGCCAAACGCACTCTGCCTTGGCCCTAGCTATGCTAGTCACACCAAACGCGCCAAAGCATGCCAACCATGCTAGCCGCACCTCCGTGCCAATGGCAAATCATGCCAGCCACACCTAGCCCAAGCTAGCCGCGCCATGCCAAACGCACTCTGCCTTGGACCTAGCTATGTTAGTCACACCAAGCGCGCCAAAGCATGCCAACCATGCTAGACGCACCTCCGTGCCAATGGCAAATCATGTCAGCCACACCTAGCCCAAGCTAGCCGTGCCATGCCAAACGCACTCTGCCTTGGCCCTAGCTATGCTAATCACACCAAACGCCCCAAAGCATGCCAACCATGCTAGCCGCACCTCCGTGCCAATGGAAAATCATGCCAGCCACACCTAGCCCAAGTTAGTCGCGCCATGCCAAACGCACTCTGCCTTGGCCCTAGCTATGCTAGTCACACCAAGCGCGCCAAAGCATGCCAACCATGCTAGCCGCACCTCCGTGCCAATGGCAAATCATGCCAGCCACACCTAGCCCAAGCTAGCCGTGCCATGCCAAACGCACTCTGCCTTGGCCTAGCTGTGCAAGTCACACCAAACGCGCCAAAGCATGCCAACCATGCTAGCCGCACCTCCGTGCCAATGGCAAATCATACCAGCCACACCTAGCCCAAGCTAGCCGCGCCATGCCAAACGCACTCTGCCTTGGCCCTAGCTATGCTAGTCACACCAAACGTGCCAAAGCATGCCAACCATGCTAGCCGCACCTCCGTGCCAATGGCAAATCATGCCAGCCACACCTAGCCCAAGCTAGCCGCGCCATGCCAAACGCACTCGCCTTGGACCTAGCTATGCTAGTCACACCAAGCGCGCCAAAGCATGCCAACCATGCTAGTCGCACCTCCGTGCCAATGGCAAATCATGTCGACCACACCTAGCCCAAGCTAGCCGTGCCATGCCAAACGCACTCTGCCTTGGCCCTAGCTATGCTACTCACACCAAACGCCCCAAAGCATGCCAACCATGCTAGCCGCACCTCCGTGCCAATGGCAAATCATGCCAGCCACACCTAGCCCAAGCTAGCCGCGCCATGCCAAACGCACTCTGCCTTGGCCCTAGCTATGCTAGTCACACCAAACGCGCCAAAGCATGCCAACCATGCTAGCCGCACCTCCGTGCCCATGACAAATCATGCCAGCCACACCTAGCCCAAGCTAGTCGCGTCATGCCAAACGCACTCTGCCTTGGCCCTAGCTATGCTAGTCACACCAAACGCGCCAAAGCATGCCAACCATGCTAGCCGCACCTCCGTGCCAATGGCAAATCATGCCAGCCACACCTAGCCCAAGCTAACCGCGCCATGCCAAACGAACTCTGCCTTGGCCGTAGCTATGCTAGTCACACCAAACGCGCCAAAGCATGCCAACCATGCTAGCCGCACCTCCGTGCCAATGGCAAATCATGCCAGCCACACCTAGCCCAAGCTAGCCGCGCCATGCCAAACGCACTCTGCCTTGGCCCTAGCTATGCTAGTCACACCAAACGCGCCAAAGCATGCCAACCATGCTAGCCGCACCTCTGTGCCAATGGAAAATCATGCCAGCCATACCTAGCCCAAGCTAGCCGCGCCATGCCAAACGCACTCTGCCTTGGCCCTAGCTACGCTAGTCACACCACGCCAAGCCAAGCACCCTTACCTTGGCCCTAGCCACGCCATGCCAAAATGGCGCCCGCGCCTAGGCTTGCAAACCGTGCAACCTAGGCCAAATTGGCCACGAATGCCATTGGCACATGCCAACACGCATCGCTGGTAGCTTTCCTTACCAGGCCGTGACCCAAATTGTCCACGCATGCCATTGGCACAAGCCAACACGCATCGCTGATAGCTTTTCTTACCAAGATGTGGCCCTAATGGCCGTGCGTGCCATTGACACATGCCAACACGCATCGCTGGTAGCTTTTCTTACCATGCCGTGACCCTAATGGCCACGCATGCCATTGGTACATGCCAACACGCATCGCTGGTAGCTTTTCTTACCAGGCCGTGGTCCTAATGGCCGAGCATGCCATTGGCACATGCCAACACGCTCGCTGGTAGCTTTCATTACCTAGCCGTGGCCCTAATGGCCGTCGTTCCATTGACACATGCCAAACACGCACGCTGGTAGGCTAACTTGCAAGTCGTGCAACCTAGGCCAACTTGGCCGTACGTGCCATTGGCAAATGCCAAAACCCACGCTGGTAGCCTAACTTGCAAACCGTGCAACCTACCACCAAGGCATTCGCACATGCCACACACGCCACTAGCATCTCTCGCATTGCCACTTACACTCAACGTGCAACCTACCACCAAGGCATTCCGCACATGCCACACACGCCACTAGCAGCTCCGGCATTGCCACTTGCACTCAAGGTGCAACCCGTAACAAAGGAATTCCGCACATGCCACACGCGCCACTAGCAGCGCCACTTGCACTCAAGGTGCAACCAACACTCGAGACATCAACACAAACTGGGGGATGCTTTCCAGGGTCTTGGTTTGGCGGTCACAGCATGCAGCGTACACTATGCTCACATTAAGAAAGCGTGAATAGGAATAAAGCGGTCAAATAAATGAGGAAATAATGGTGAAAACGTTTTCACCCATAAACACCATGCGGTTACCACCTCCTCCCATTATTTCACCCTTTACTCTCTTCCTTCATGAGGCCAGGGTACGTTTCAATCTCGACTTGTATAAATAGGTCTTACCTATTTCCACCAGACAACAAGTCTCGATCAGAAGAAAAACACAACACTCTCAGAAAAGGCAACTTTGCAAGCTCTCCAAAAAAGCTTTCATCTCTTGCAAGCTTCCGAAGCTTTCACTTTCTGATACAAGTCGATACACTACTCTCCCATAATTATTCTGGTCTCAACACCTTTCTTTGCTTCCCTCCCCAAATCAACCCTTCTCCTCCACTTTGTGACTGAAGCAAGTCTGGAACGGCCATTTCTTGGTTTAGCCGGACTTGTACAGATTGATCTCTCGAATCTAGAAAGTGCTCACGTGCAGCACATTTGTTTAGGGTTTAAACCAGTTTCTCACTCACCTACCGAATTTACCAAAATCGGCGGAAACGATTTTTACCCATAAACAATTGGCGACCACAGCGGGAGGATTGATCTATCGGCTATAATGTCAGACTGTCGATCTCGTTCTTCGACCCAGATGTCAAGATGGTAGGGGAAGGCGACTCAATCCGACTCAACTACCAGACAACCCGGTTACCAGTCGTAAAGACTACACAAGAAAACTGGGGACTCGCTGAAGATGCTACCAGCGATTGGGGACTTGCTGGCGATGCTACCAGCAAAGCCGCCTTTTACATGGAGAGGGGCGTGTTCGCAAAAAAAAAAAAAAAAAAAAAAAAAAAAAAAAAAAAACCTATGAAGTGAGTAAATTTAGATCAAGCAAGATATACGATCTTGTTTTTAGGTTCTTAGTAAAACCGTCATACTATTGCGTCTTATGTCGATTGCTAGCACACACTTTCATAAAAGCAATATTCCTTTCACAAAACATAATCAGAGTTATATTATCAAAACCATTCACCTCAGAAATAATCTAATATCACAAAAGCTACCAGCTGTCTATCGAAACCGGTCGAACTTTGAACCAGACATCCAGTATGTTTTTCAAAAAAAAAAAAAAAGAAGAAGAACCTAAATGAAAGTTTAACAGAGAAACATTCAAGAAAAATCATCCAACAGAGGTCTGCTCTTCTTGGAGAAAGTCAACTTTGCATCTTTAAGAGCCGCTCTCTTCATAGTCAACATCTTGGAAAGATTTTCGAGTTCTACCTCCTGTCGAGCAATCTCCTCTGCAGAAAGGCTTTAGACTGCTGCATCTTTCGACTTCTGGATCTCAGCAAGGCCTTCGACAAACCAAGAAGCGTTGAACTCCTTTTCTACACACACATCGCGATGGTGCTCGCGATCGGCAATGACGTCTTCAGAAACGGTGTGGCCAGTCACCTCACTCATGTCCTCGATGGAAGATAAAGCCTCTTCCACATGCTTAACCAGCACAAATCGACTAGTGATCTTCTTGGTTGTGGCCATATGTCCATACTTCTCCCAGTTCTGTGTACAACACCTCATACTTAGCCAAAGACGCTGAAATCGCCAACCAGCCACTTTGGATAAGGAACCAAGTACGGGGGATCGAAAATGGCGCCCGCTGATCGGCCTCACGACTCGCAAAGGGTCTTTTTCCATGTCTACGGCAGCAACCATCAGGGAATCATCCACCGTTTGAACCACATCTGTGCCCAGCGATTGGCTAACTCCCATCTCCAAGTCACCGGCGGTGGTCACCAAAGGCAAGTTTTCGTGTGGCTCTGCCCCAGAATCGTCTTCCGAACCGGATTCCTCCTGCGAACTTGAGTTAGACATTTTTCTAAAAAAAAAAAAAACGGAAGAAGAAAGAAAAAGAAGCAAGAAACTCACCGAACCACTTCCCGAAAAAGAACCAGTGCTGTCAGAAGAATCACTCTCACTTGTCGAACTTTCTTCTTTCTCTGGCTCATCACCGTTATGAGAAGGCTCGGTGCCGCCGGAATTCTTCGAAGAAATTGCCGTCTCCTGGCAACGTGCAAGGGCAGCGAAAGCATTAACACTACCGAAGCCCTGGAAGAAACAAGACACGTGTTTTCAGCAGAAATTCACGTGTTTTGAGACAAACAAACAAGGAGGCGACACATACCGGTTATTAGAAGAATCGAAAGACACGAGAGCTGCGGGAGGATCTTTTGAAACCGCCGGAACCCGCCAAAGACGATTCTTCGTTCTCTGTTCCTTTGCCTGAAGACTTTCCGAGTTGCCAAGCAACTTTCGCTTGAGATCTCTCAACATTGGATACTTCTTCAAAACTGCTGGGGAAGGTTTACAACGAACATTCTCCACCACGTTATTTACAAAATCTTGGATCATAATGAACTCATCGTCGTACTAGAACTCATTATATCCAAAAGTCGTCGAAGTTACTCTTCCCGTTTGAAAGAAGGGAAGGCGGATACCCGGCTCAAGGGCACTGGCATTGAGGACGGCACGCAATGAATCCTTAGGAACCACCAACTGGTAAGCAAGAGGCACCCTTGATCGAAACCCATGTGACGAGCAAGACGGTCAATATTATAAGCGGCTATTCTAAAAGACCCCATGAAGAAAGACGGCATATAACCTATTATGCAGCTTTGAATATACAAGTTTTCACCAACACTCAAGCTACCGTCAGAAGACAAAGACATGATCGGAGCAGAAGCAAAGGTGTCAATTTGAGTCACCGACCTATGTACCGGCTCCCATGGGATAAAACTGATTTCATGCGACTTATCGAGAAGACTAACCAAGCTCATGCCAACTCTTGGACGCCTGTTCACCCATCGAGGAATTCGGGAGCCGCCCCAACTCGCGGGAATCGAAGGCAACGGTTTCGGAGCGTACTTCTCAAAGTTCTCCCATAACCAGGCTTGCAGAAAAGCAACGTGCACATATGAATCCACTTTCATGAAACCATTCGAAACTCGCATGTTCGCAACTAGGTGATCCAGATGCACATACGGGGAACCAAGGAATAGCTTGCCAATGGGAAGAACTTCACCTTTTTCCAACTTCACAAAGAATCGCTAGCAACTATGGTCTTATTTCCTTCTTGCCGAACCGTCATCAAAAATGTCTCTAGACAACCCGAGAGCCAAAATGCTACAACGTGAAGATCACCATTCTTTTGTTTAGGTTCCGGCTCGTCCGGAAACCATTGAGATATCCACCAGCTGTAAAAGCACCTTTCATCCTCTTCCCCGGACGAATCCTTCGACTTCGCAGTGGAGTCTTTTCGAGCGAAATCTCCCAACTTAGCGGCAAGGTCATCCTGCATCTTCTCCTCACCTTCAGACAATTGGATGTTAATATTCCCGGTTACCGGAAGATTCAGCAAGAGAGCCACACTCTCCAAGGAGAAAGTTATTTTACCCCATATACATATGATCGTATGGGTGTCCGAACATCATATGGAGATGAAAGCAACCAAGCCCGGGATATCCTTCCTAATAAGGAGACTTACTGAAGCTATGACAGCATCAATAATCTGCGCTCGAGTCAAGTTGGTATTTATGTGCTCCTTACTCACCATGAACTCAACCCATCTATCAAAAGAACGCAATGGGCTTTGACACATCCTGAAATCCCTTTATGAAGACAGAACCGTATGGTGTTCTTTGGGCGAACCGAACGTGTTTTCTTTTCATTTTCACCACCGGCTAACAAAATTGGCACGAAACCTGGGTGATTCTTCCGAGCAGGGGCGAGGGGTTTGGCAAAGAATTCATCATCCGTGTTTGGTTTGGAATTATGAACATTCTTCGATGAAGCGAAATTTTGTTCAGGTAACATCTTGTCGGATTTCTTCATAACAATTTGATAACAAGATATCTGCACAAAACAAAGGGAGAAAGACGAAATTATCTCCCTGACACATAACCGCACCCAACAAAAGGAAAACCTGGAAAATAAAAAAAGGGGGTATTCTCTACGGGTTCAAAACTGCACGCGCAGTATTTTCTTCAGGTCCGAAATTCATATATGCAATATTTCTTATGGGTTCGAAGTCATATGAAGCACATATACAGTATTCTTCTTCGGGATTCATATACAGTATTCTCTATGGGTTCAAAACGCACACGCAAAGATTTTCTTCGAGGGTTCAAAATTATATACGCAAGTATTTTATACGGGCTCAAGTGCGTCTGATGTATCCTTCTTCGGGTTCAAAATTATATACGCAGTATTTTCTACGGGCTCGAATGCGTCTATAGTATCCTTATTCGGGTTCAAAATTATATATGGAGCATTTTTCTACGGGTTCGAATCATATATGCAGTATTTCCCTTGGGTGCATATATACAATATTTTCTACAAGAAGCACGCCAAGAAATCATATGCGCAATATCATTGCAAGGATTATAAAAGAAAAACGCCTACTCTTAGGGTTTGCACCTACTAGAAAAGGGAAACAAGAGAAGTCTTGGAAGACATACACGAGCCCGGTTTTCTTTGTGACTCTGCCGCTAGTTGAAAAGATGAAAGAACAAAGTGCAAGATGAGAGAAAGGGATTTTATATATATGGGCGTGAAGATTCTGAAATAGGGAAGGATTTCCCTTTACCAAAAATCGTGCGTATAAGGAACGGGCCCACAAGGGCGCCCTACTACCCAACGTCGCCCAAGTTGCACCGGTCCCACCAGTTGCGTCAACTCCCCAGTACCGCCCAAGCCACACCGGTACCACCAGTTGCGCCCAACTTCCCAATGTCGCCCAAGTTGCACCGGTCCCACCAATTGCGCCAACTTCCCAATGACCGCCCAAGTCGCGCCAGCTAGCACGCTCAGCTTCCCCACCTTGCGTCGGTCCCACTAGCTAGCACGCTCAGTTTCCCAACTCGCGTCAACTTCTCAATGCCGCCCGACTTCTGTCTCTCAATGATGTTGACTTCCCAATCGTGCCAGCCTCCCGATTTTTGCAAAACTGCCAGAGGCAAGGATTCCAAATCCTATCTATAAAAAGGTCAGACAAGCCTCCTCAATTCTCTTTACGATTTACTGCTGATAGTTTGTCACCATCTTATGCTTACCTCGCAACAAAGCCCATTCCGAGCTAAGCGGGGGACTTAATGTTGATGGTGGTTTTTAGACAAAGGGTAAAATCGTAAAACCCCGAATAACCTAATGTCACCTAGGTGACACATTTATTAGAACATTTAATAAATGTAGTCGGAATTAATAGGGGGTATTTTTTCAAATTAGGGTTACAACGAGCAAAACCCTAATTCACCTCCGTGCCAATGGCAAATCATGCCAGCCACACCTAGCCCAAGCTAGTCGCGCCAAGCCAAACGCACTCTGCCTTGGCCTAGCTGTGCTAGTCACACCAAACGCGCCAAAGCATGCCAACCATGCTAGCCGCACCTCCGTGCCAATGGAAAATCATGCCAACCACACCTAGCCCAAGCTAGCCGCGCCATGCCAAACGCACTCTGCCTTGGCCCTAGCTATGCTAGTCACACCAAACGCGCCAATGCATGCTAACCATGCTAGCCACACCTCCGTGCCAATGGCAAATCATGTCAGCCACACCTAACCCAAGCTCGTCGCGCCATGCCAAACGCACTCTGCCTTGGCCCTAGCTATGCTAGTCACACCAAACGCGCCAAAGCATGCCAACCATGCTAGCCGCACTTCCGTGCCAATGGCAAATCATGCCAGCCACACCTAGCCCAAGCTAGCCGCGCCATGCCAAACGCACTATGCCTTGGCCCTAGCTATGCTAGTCACACCAAACGCGCCAAAGCATGCCAACCATGCTAAACGCATCTCCGTGCCAATGGAATATCATGCCAACCACACCTAGCCCAAGCTAGCCGCGCCATGCCAAACGCACTCTGCCTTGTCCATAGCTATGCTACTCACACCAAACGCGCCAAAGCATGCCAACCATGCAAGCCGCACCTCCGTGCCAATGGCAAATCATGTCAGCCACACCTAGCCCAAGCTATCCGCGCCATTTCAAACGCACTCTGCCTTGGACCTAGCTATGCTAGTCACACCAAACGCGCCAAAGCATGCCAACCATGCTAGCGGCACCTCCGTGCCAATAGCAAATCATGCCAGCCACACCTAGCCCAAGCTAGCCGCACCATGCCAAACGCACTCTGCCTTGGCCCTAGCTATGCTAGTCACACCAAACGTGCCAAAGCATGCCAACCATGCTAGCCGCACCTCCGTGCCAATGGCAAATCATGCCAGCCACACCTAGCCCAAGCTAGCCACGCCATGCCAAACGCACTCTGCCTTGGCCCTAGCTATGCTAGTCACACCAAACGCGCCAAAGCATGCCAACCATGCTAGCCGCACATCCGAGCCAATGGCAAATCATGCCCGACCACACCTAGACCAAGCTAGGCTGCGCCATGCCAAACGCACTGCGCCTTGGCCCTAGCTACGCTACTCACACCAAACGCGCCAAAGCAGGCCAACCATGCTAGCCGCACCTCCGTGCCAATGGCAAATCATGCCATCCACACCTAGCCCAAGCTAGCCGCGCCATGCCAAACACACTCGCCTTGGCCCTAGCTATGCTAGTCACACCAAATGCGCCAAAGCATGCCAACCATGCTAGCCGCACCTCCGTGCCAATGGCAAATCATGCCAGCCACACCTAGCCCAAGCTAGCCGCGCCATGTCAAACGCACTCTGCCTTGGCCCTAGCTATGCTAGTCACACCAAATGCGCCAAAGCATGCCAACCATGCTAGCCGCACCTCCGTGCCAATGGCAAATCATGCCAACCACACCTAGCCCAAGCTAGCCGCGCCATGCCAAACGCACTCTGCCTTGGCCCAAGCTATGCTAGTCACACCAAACGCGCCAAAGCATGCCAACCATGCTAGCCGCACCTCCGTGCCAATGGCAAATCATGCCAGCCACACCTAGCCCAAGCTAGTCGCGCCATGTCAAACGCACTCTGCCTTGGCCCTAGCTATGCTAGTCACACCAAACGCGCCAAAGCATGCCAACCATGCTAGCCGCACCTCCGTGCCAATGGCAAATCATGCCAGCCACACCTAGCCCAAGCTAGCCGCGCCATGCCAAACGCACTCTGCCTTGGCCCTAGCTATGCTAGTCACACCAAACGCGCCAAAGCATGCCAACCATGCTAGCCGCACCTCCGTGCCAATGGCAAATCATGTCAGCCACACCTAGCCCAAGCTAGTCGCGCCATGTCAAACGCACTCTGCCTTGGCCCTAGCTATGTTAGTCACACCAAACGCGCCAAAGCATGCCAACCATGCTAGCCGCACCTCCGTGCCAATGGCAAATCATGCCAGCCACACCTAGCCCAAGCTAGCCGCGCCATGCCAAACGCACTCGCCTTGGCCCTAGTTATGCTAGTCACACCAAACGCGCCAAAGCATGCCAACCATGCTAGCCGCACCTCCGTGCCTATGGCAAATCATGTCAGCCACACCTAGCCCAAGCTAGCCACGCCATGCCAAACGCACTCTGCCTTGGCCCTAGCTATGGTAGTCACACCAAACGCGCCAAAGCATGCCAACCATGCTAGCCGCACCTCCGTGCCAATGGCAAATCATGCCAGCCACACCTAACCCAAGCTAGCAGCGCCATGCCAAACGCACTCTGCCTTGGCCCCAGTTATGCTAGTCACACCAAACGCGCCAAAGCATGCCAACCATGCTAGCCGCACCTCCGCGCCAATGGCAAATCATGCCAGCCACACCTAACCCAAGCTAGCCGCGCCATGCCAAACGCACTCTGCCTTGGCCCTAGCTATGCTAGTCACACCAAACGCGCCAAAGCATGCCAACCATGCTAGCCGCACCTCCGTGCCAATGGCAAATCATGCCAGCCACACCTAGCCCAAGCTAGCCGCGCCATGCCAAACACACTCTGCCTTGGCCCTAGCTATGCTAGTCACACCAAATGCGCCAAAGCATGCCAACCATGCTAGCCGCACCTCTGTGCCAATAGCAAATCACGCCAGCCACACCTAGCCCAAGCTAGCCGCGCCATGCCAAACGCACTCTGCCTTGGCCCAAGCTACGCTAGTCACACCACGCCAAGCCAAGCACCCTTACCTTGTCCCTAGCCACGCATGCCAAAATGGCGCCCGCGCCTAGGCTTGCAAACCGTGCAACCTATGCCAAATTGGCCACGCATGCCATTGGCACATGCCAACACGCATCGCTGGTAGCTTTCCTTACCAGGTCGTGACCCAAATTGGCCACGCATGCCATTGGCACATGCCAACACGCATCGCTGGTAGCTTTTCTTACCAAGCCGTGGCCCTCATGGCCGTGCGTGCCATTGACACATGCCAACACGCATCGCTGGTAGCTTTTCTTACCGGGCCGTGACCCTAATGGCCACGCATGCCAACACGCATCGCTGGTATCTTTTCTTCCCAGGCCGTGGCCCTAATGGCCGAGCATGCCATTGTCACATGCCAACACGCTCGCTGGTAGCTTTCATTACCTAGCCGTGGCCCTAATGGTCGTGCGTGCCATTGACACATGCCAAACACGCACGCTGGTATCCTAACTTGCAAGCCGTGCAACCTAGGCCAACTTGGCCGTACGTGTCATTGGCACATGCCAAAACCCACGCTGGTAGCCTAACTTTCAAACCGTGCAACCTACCACCAAGGCATTCCGCACATGCCACACACGCCACTAGCAGCTCTGACATTGCCACTTACACTTAACGTGCAACCTACCACCAAGGCATTCCGCACATGCCATTGGCACATGCCACGCACGCCACTAGCAGCTCTGGCATTTCCACTTGCACTCAAGGTACAACCCGCAACAAAGGCATTCCGCACATGCCACACGCTCCACTAGCAGCGCCACTTGCACTCAAGGTGCAACCAACACTCGAGACATCAACACAAACTGGGGGATGCTTTCCAGGGTCTTAGTTTGGCGGTCACAGCATGCAGCGTACACTACGCTCACATTAAGAAAGCGTGAATGGGAATAAAGCGGTCAAATAAATGAGAAAATAATGGTGAAAACATTTTCACCCATAAACACCATGCGGTTACCACCTCCTCCCATTATTTCACCCTTTATTCTCTTCCTTCGTGAGGCCAGGGTATGTTTCAATCTCGACTTGTATAAATAGGTCTTACCTATTTCCACCAGACAACAAGTCTCAGTCAGGAGAAAAACACAACACTCTCAGAAAAGGCAACTTTGCAAGCTCTCCAAAAAAGCTTTCATCTATTGCAAGCTTCCGAAGCTTTCACTTTCTGATACAAGTCAAGACACTACTCTCCCAGAAATATTCTGGTCTCAACACCTTTCTTTGCTTCCCTCCCCAAATCAACCCTTCTCCTCCACTTTGTGGTATCAAGCAAGTCTGGAACGGCCATTTCTTGGTTTAGGCCGGACTTGTACAGATTGATCTCTCGAATCTAAAAAGTGCTCACGTGCAGCACATTTGTTTAGGGTTTAAACCAGTTTCTCACTCACCTACCGAATTTACCAAAATCGGCGGAAACGATTTTTACCCATAAACAGCTGCCTAAAGAGTTATTTTACATTGGTTGATGCTTAACTTAATGAATAAAATGAACCTTAACCACAACAGAGATGCTATCACAAAATGTGATTCAAATTACAGACATGCGTACAAGACCTTAGTTAAGGTCCACAAACAGAGTTACTACTGCAATCGTAACAACATGGCACTAGGGAAGCATATAGTTGTACCTTGGATGGATGTATACCAATGAACAAAATGCCAGTTTTGATAGTTTTGCAAAGGGGGTCGCTGGAAAGCTGGGTGTACCTTTCAAGGGCATCGAAAGAAGCCAATGTGGAAGGAATATAGAAACACGCAAACAAAAACAATGAATCGTGTCTGAAAGCAGCATAATGAACCTCTAACTATGCCTTCTCAAGAAAAATGATCTGGAATGATTCTACCTCATTATTTTTAGAAAAGGTACATCCTTTACCATAGTTAAATGTGAATCATTTAATGCTGGAAGTGGAACATGATCCTACTTCCATTGTTACCGGTGGAAAAAACTAGTTTGGGTGTTAGAAGGTTAACTGCAAAAATATCAACTGAAACTGTAGGTGATACTATCATTTGGTAACCACAAATTAGAAGTTTAAAATAAAATATCAGTCAAGTTTAATAAATAAATAAATAAAAGAACCATGTGGCTTTCCTTAAGGGTAACAAAATTGATAAATGACATGCTTCCTATGTATAGTTAAATCAAAATACATACAAACGATATGCACTGATCAAAAGATTAAGACAATACTATGAATAAAGGGAACAAATTAGAGCGTCTAACAACGTGTTTTACCTGCAAATGCACCAGTCGTATATAGAACATATTTTGTGTGTCAATTCCAGTACATATCCACCCATGCATAGTACTACGAATCCCAACCTCCACCATCTTCGGTACCAGCTCTATATATACTACTACAACACACTACACCATCATCTCTTGCACCTTCCATACTACTATAAATCAACGCCTTAGCCATCTCGGGTACCATCCCTTTCAACTAAAAGTCACCACCAACACCACCGTCACCAATAGTACTAACGACATTTCTTACCATCTCACACAGTTCATTCTCTAGCTCCATAATGTATCCATAAAAAACCTGGACAGAGTCAGAAGTGGAAGCCTTAGTACTTATATTCACTAAATTTCGTGAACTCAGACCAGATAGATCAGTAAACACCCACATGAAAGGGCTTATGTTTTGTTGTTGTGGCATGCAAATATGAGTTTCTTCACTAGCACTGGCCTTGTACCTTAAATTAAGGGCCAACATGCTCTGTACCTTGAAATCAAGTGCCAACATTTAAAACCAACAACCTGGAAAATCCAACAGTCTTCGTAAGCTGTCTACGGACTCTAAGGCCCCAGTAAAGCCTCAAACTAAGATGGTTCCTGTAAAACAGCATCAATAGAAACTCATAATTTTGAAACATGAAGTATCTTCTTTCACTTAAACTCTAACATTAAACTGCACCAATGCTAACAAATATGACTTATGAAAACCTCAACTCTATAGTTTATACCATCCATAGACAGGAAACACCCAGATCATTACCTTCGATTAACAACTTCATAATCTCCTCAGCCAGAGACTCGTGCAAATCAACCTTGTACCACTCTCGCCAATTCCATCCCATATTTTCTGATCCAAACCAAGAGTTAATCAATACTCCATTCTATAATAACTCATCAATATACACAGATTAAACAACATTATCATATTAAAACCATTAAGTAGGGCTAAAATGTTGAAGAAAAATTAAAGAACAAGTAGTGAAGAACTTGACAATAATAAAGAATAAATGGAAAGCTATCAAGAGATCAGCTCTTGTATCCTATATAACCAATTTCTTAACAAGAGATCAGTTCGAATACAAGTCCTGATTCAGTTAAGATGACGAACTGCAAGGTTACAAATTTGTAAACATTAAGCATAACGGTTTCATACTTGAATTACATGAAGAACTTAAATAAACACATGAGGAATATAACCGCAACTGTCAAGCTAACTGGATACTTGCTAAATGAGGTATTTCCAAGTGATAATCAGCTGCATTTCACACCACATCAATAGTTTGGTCATTTAGGATTATCTGCACCAATGAGTTCACCTACAAAGAAGATTAAATATGAAGATTAAAAACCAATGGAAACCAAAAATGAAGATTAGGAATATCTGCACCATTGAAATCAACCAAAGAATCAACCAAATGAAGATTAAAAACCACATTAAAGAAAAACATTTCACTCGGTACTTGCTCATCACAATCAAGATACCAATTTCCAACTCGGTTTTCTGCCAAACAAAGCAATGCTTCTGCATTACTAGTAACTCTACCAAGTCTTAACAACACTAATCTATGAATAACATCTAGCCATTACCAAACTGAAATTAAAAAAACAGTTTAAAGGAAGGGTAACCATTTATGTTCCACTAAGCATGAAATTGAACCAAGAACGGGAGCTTGAGATCAATTAACATGAAGAAAAAAAACGGGAGCTTGAGATCAATTAACATGAAGAAAAAAAATTCCCTGAACTTTATAAACAAACTAAAACATTGAAGACATGAAACC
Source organism: Papaver armeniacum (assembly GCA_023531295.1). Taxonomy (NCBI): domain Eukaryota; kingdom Viridiplantae; phylum Streptophyta; class Magnoliopsida; order Ranunculales; family Papaveraceae; genus Papaver; species Papaver armeniacum. Next base: position 240,020 of record JAJJWW010008725.1, on the reverse strand, counting down.
TTGTATTTATAGAGTTTTCTTTCTTTCCATAGTTAAAACAAAAAAAAAATCACTGAATGAAGGAAAACATAAACAGAACAAGTTTGTTAATTACAGATCTGATACTTATAAGAGTTATGAATGAAAAGAGAGGGGTTTTTACCTTGTAAGAGTCTGGGCATCATCAATTACTAATAAACATCTGCAAAAATCATAAATCTTTTATGTATTATTAGTGAGATTTAAAAACAATCTATGGTTAAAATTTTGAAGAAAAGTTACAAAACAAGTAATAGGAATTGATAATAATAAAGAATAAATGGAAAACTAAAGGTTTGAAGATCATTACCTTCAAATTCTATAGATAAAAAATAAAATAAAAATAGGATTTCAGAAGCTAAACAAAAATTAGGGTTCGCTATACGGCTAAGTTTGAACAATTATTGGTTGAGAAGGTAATAAAACAGGTAAAATTGTGTGCGCTTGAGTAATTGAGGGTTAGGGTTTGGTATTATTCAGCCATATAAACTCTGAAGAGGAAGAGAACTTGACAATTTTCTCCACTTTATACGATTGAAAAACAAATTCAATGAAATAAAGAAACTAATATTGGGAGGAAATATGTTATCGCTCATAATAGAGGAGCAGAGAAGAAGATAAAGAAAAAGAGAGAGGCGCTGTGAGGAAGAAGATCGAGAGATAAGAATCAGGTCTGAGAAAGAAACCAAATCTAGAAATTAGAATTATAGAAACTATTTTCTCTAGCAGTTTTAATTATATTCCTTCTAGAAGCTCTTTCTATTTACTAAACTACCCTATGATATTACGTCTTCCGCTGGTACTCGATTCTGTTCTACTAGTTTTTTCTTATAGACACATCTACCGTTGAAAGCCCATTTTATTAAGAAAGCCTTAGTAAGTCATTTTCATAAAGCCCAATCAGACTTAAAAAACCCATTTTCCACTAGCGGTATTCCCTCCGTTTCAAGAAAAATAATACTTTCACTTTAGGCACAATTCTCGAAAATTGAACACATATTCATTATGCAAACCACCACAAAGGATGCATAACACATCATGCAACCATAGTATCATTTTTCCAGAAACAGAACGAAAATATCACTTTTTCTGAAACAAGACGAAAGTATCACTTTTTTTTTTGAAACGGGGAGAAAGTAGTCGCGGACAAACCCCATTTTCAGATTCTTCTTCGGTCGGCCCTCCCACCGTGGCAACGTGATAAGGTCCTTAGTCCCACATCACCTAATCCTAGGTTAAGTGAGGTGTTTAAAGGGCTCATGGGCACCCTTAGCTCATAGACCGGTTTTTGGGATAAGTTCTACCCATGAGTTCTTATCACAACGGTTGTACTAGTTTATGTTGCATTTTCTATTTTTTATTTTTCTTTATTTGGTTACTCATGGTGATAACGTTATATTTTTTGATGATAGTAAGAATTTAATTAAAATTTTCTAATTATGCTCACGTTGTTAATTAGAATTTTAATTCATGTATTTGTCCACAAAAAACAGGTAGAACAACTAGCATTTTTTTAGGTTTAAGATCACAAAATTCTTTGTTTTAAAAATAGATAATTTTCATAAATATTCATGCGTTTAAAGGAAATTTAATGAAAAATATTACCAATATATACCAACAAACTTTAATTTGAATTATGGGTCTTGTTAACTTGTATACCCGTATACATGTTAAGGTTCACTAAAACAACAATTTTCTGCATTGGAAACTAGATTTGTTTGTTTTATTGTATTGAAATCAGTAATTCTTTGCATTGGGAACAAGATTTGTTGTTTTTAGTGCAAGACCAATTTCTAGTAGAATAAGACAAAAAAACACAATTTCCAAAAAAATAAAATAATTCTTTATTAAACCTTAACATGTATACGGGGTATACAAGTTAACAAAAGCCTTGAATTATTAGTAGTATAACCTTGGACCTTGGTGACTTGTATGAGAGTCAGGCTTTGCACATTGTGGGAATTAAATAAATACCCTCCCTTTTAGTGGGTCTTCATGATTACCCTTATAGGCCTTTATAAATACCCCTAATAATATAATTGAGATTTTTAATAAAAACATAATTCGTATATTTCCTTATTTAACCTTTCTATCTAACTTCCCTTTTTCTTTATTTCTAATAACCAAGACAACATTTCCATCGCTCTATCAAATCACCACGACAATCTCCGTCGCTCTCACCACCACTACCATCGTGATCGCCTCCACCACAATTAGTACCACCACCTCCGTCACGTCTGCCACTACAAGTATGAGACTTCATCTTCTTCTTTGAAGTTCGAAAATTGAGTTTTGAAATCAGATTAATATAGATCTAGAGATCTGATTTCTTTGGATTCGATTTTGGTAATTTTGAATTGAAGATGAAGAGAGTGCATGTTAGATTCATCGAAGATCAAGACCGATTCAGTTCGTATGTTCATCAATTTTGTGGTATACAATTTTGATTTCAATTTTTGAGGATTTGTGGTCATTTAGTTTGATTTCTATGATTCAACAAATTATATGGTTCAGGTATGATTCAACTTTGAGGTTTTTAATATTTTTATTTTGGGATGTGTTGTTGATATTTAACCTTTCTTTTTTGATGTTTTTGAATGTGTTCTTATTCAACCTATATTTGTTGCTATTGTAGTTTGATTGAAATTTATATAAAAAATGTTGTTGGTTGTTTGATTTAATTTATAAATAAAATTTCTATTTTTTGTAGCTTAAATTTCAATGAAGCACAGTTTGATGGAAATATGTATGGATGATGTTTGTGTGTTGTCTATTTTAGGTTTCTAATAAAGTTGTCAAAATTGTTTTGATAAGGTGCTGGTGGTGGTGGTGCTGCCGGTGGTGGTGGTGGTGGGTGACATTTGTTGTGTATAAGCTTAAATTTCAGTTATTGTATTGTTGGTGGTGGTTTTTATTTAAGCATATTGGTGGTGGTGGTTATTGACATTTTGTTGCGGTACGGTTAAGGTATTGGAAAGGGTGGTGGTTGTGATTTGTAAAAGCAAAGAGCATATACTAGATATGGTGGAGGTGATCAGTACTAGTATGGATTAGGTACTGGAGACTAGGTACTGGAGACGGGGAAGTGTTGAACTATTTAATCTGAGTATGGTTAGTGCACTTAATGGAGTGGATATATGTAGCTAGCATGTGATGGACATGAGCAGACTCATATGGTTCTTTTCATTTCATAATTTTATGGTAAATAAATGTTAATTATGATTCTTAATAGTTCTTAATTGGAGACGTAGAAAACCAATTTGGAACTTAAGGTTTTGTAATCCAAGCCCTATATTTATGTTATTGTTAGCGGATTTGAGTGTGAATTTGCATTTTGAACTCTATGGTTTAGTTAGAACATTTAAATTTCGAGATTTATGGTTTCAATTTGACTACCGAATAATTTATGATACTGTGTAGTTACTTCAAAAAATTGCATGTAGAACAATATTTTGTTTTGTTGTTAGTGGTCTAGGGGTGATATGATTTAGGTGTGTACCTGTGTACTCTGGTTGAAGGGTGATGACAGCATGACCATTGTGGGGTTAGTTCTCTTATCATAACACGTTTGATTTTGTAGATAAACTTATAGAAGTCTATTTTTTAGTGACTAGTAAACGTTACTGATTGGTTTCATCGTCTTTGTACAGGCCAACAAGTTTGGAGGTATTTTTTAGAGAAGGTGACTTGCTCTTGGTATGTTTAAATTGACTATTGACACATTTCTGTTGGAATTATCATGAATACAGTAGTTATTTGAAATTGTGAATCATAAACTCTTGTTATTGTTTGGTTCTTATTTGTTTTCAGTCTTTATTTGGTTCTTGTTTGTGTATCAACAATAGAAATGGTAGTCAACAACCAATATTTGTGTGTCAACAATAGAAATTGATCTTAGTGTAAGGAGTCAACAACAAATGTTTGTGTATCAACAATAGAAGTTGACCTTAGTTTAGGGAGTCAACAACCAATGTTTTGTGTATCAACAATAGAAAAATGGAATCAACAACCAATATTTGTGTATCAACAATAGAAATTGATCTTAGTGTAAGGAGTCACAACAAATATTTGTGTATCAACAATAGAAATTGACCTTAGTTTAGGGAGTCAACAACCAATGTTTGTGTATCAACAATAGAAAAATGGAATCAACAACAAATATTTGTGTATCAACAATAGAAATTGACCTTAGTTTTAGGAGTCAACAACCAATGTTTGTGTATCAACAATGAAAAAATGGAATCAACAACCAAATTTGGCAAATATTTTTGAACTTTTGATTTTTTTGATCAACTTCAGGTGGCGGCGGCGATGCGGCGGCGGCAACAACAGTGGTGGTGGTGTGTGACGGTGGTGGAATATTATTGGTGGTGGCGGAGTGGTGGTGGTGGCGGCGGAGTGGTGGTGGCGGTGGCGGTGGCGGAGTGGTGGTGGCGGCGGAGTGGTGGTGGTGGTGGCGGAGTGGTGGCGGCGGCGGCGGAGTGGTGGTGGCGGCGGAGTGGTGGTGGCGGCGGAGTGGTGGTGGCGGCGGCGGAGTGGTGGTGGCGGAGTGGTGGTGGTGGCGGAGTGGTGGTGGCTGATGTAAAATAAATTTTTATTTTTAATGGATAAGATTTTTAAATGGAAAATAATATTGTAAGTGAGGGTATTAAGGTAATCTGTTTTTTAAGGGATAAGATTTTTAAATGATAGGGGTATTTATATTTTTGTATAAGGGTATATTTATTGGGTGTCAAAACTAGGGGTATTTAATAAATATACCCTTGCACATTTATGACTCCAATCCGAAAATAGGTGCATTTTACACTACTCAATCACAATACTAGACCCTATTTTCGGGGGCATAATACTAGAGCATTACAAGATTCTAATGATAATAATTTCATTAATTATTTTGTGAGTTGTCGAATTAAAGAAATATCCAAAAGACACGATTGTTTAAGCCTTAGCACGCGGCTCTACCAATATTCATTCATTCTCTACAAATTCTATATAAACCCATCGTGTTTCTGACAAAATAAACATCTCTTGTTTCCAATTGTTGTGTGTTTTTCATCTCCTTCTCTTTAAGTTTTTTCATTCGTTTCCTTGATCAGTATATAATCATGGCAAGGACGAAGAAGGTTGCTTATATTCCTAATAGTGCTGCAAGGAGAGCAACTTTCAAAAAACGAAGAATGGACTTGTTGAAGAGAGTCAGTGAAGTGAGTATTTTATGTGATGTTGATGCTTGCGCAATTGTGTATGAACCAGACAATCCCCAGCCAAATGTTTGGCCAGCAAGACCTGAAGCACACCGTGTGCTCATGAGATTCAAGAGCCTGCCAGAGGGAGATCAGTTAGAGAATGATCAAGAGAGTTCCGCAGAAAACCAGATGGGGATGACAACGGATAATTCCATACATCAGCAACTAGAAGATCATTATATGGAACTCTGTCGGATGTTTAATCGTGCCTTGGATGGTGAGAGTTCTATACCTGAACCTGATATTCATCCTGTTGATTTAATTGATTTTGCCTGGTTGCTTGATGATAAGCACAAAGAAGTTCAACAAAAATTGTTAGATCTCCAGAAAGCTACTGCAACCAGCGCTAGCGAGGCTAATGCTATTGCTATCCCTAACCCTAGTTATTCTGTTGATACTAACGATAATGTTGGTGTACTTGAAGAGAATCATGTGTCTGGTATAAATGGTGGTACCGTGACTGACGGTGCTATGTATGGGGGAGTCGTGAACCATCATGATCAAGGTGGTCGTGTTAATGGTATTGGTGATCAAGAAATAAGGATGGCAGCAGCAGCCATGGAAGCCTTACAAATCCAACCGTTGCTCATGGATGCAAATAACCTACCTTCTGTTTCACAATCTGATGACCAAATGGTGGATTATCTTGAAGGAGAAGATCACAAAAATTACCAGATGATGCAGGGAGGAGGAGTTCCATCACCAATGGTAGCACCTTCTTGTAATGATGGTACCCTCGGAGATCTTCCCATCGACAACATCGATACAACCATGAACAGTATGAATTTAGATGATTAGTTTCATCCATGGGAAGTTTTATACTGCGAGTTGTGTTTGTTTTCCTTCCGTTTATTTGTGTGATCATGTTCATGAAAGAACATCTTTTCGTTGCGTGTGTTGTTAGGGTTTTCTTTTCATGTTTGTGTGGTGTGTCTTAGAAAATAAAATTATGCTTCAAATGATAATCTAAGGTCTCATGTAATACCCTCTCCGATCTATCAACAAATTGTATAAATGAGATCTTATATTTATGCGTTTCATTTTCGTTTAAATACTTTTTTTTTTGCTTATATAGATTTTATATCCGTCATTCTTTGTTATTCTTTATACTTCATTTCGTTGATAAAACTGTAGAAATATTTCTGAATCATGAATGTAGTTTTGCCTAGTCACATCCATTCAAATGGTGGCATGGAGAGTGAGATGAAGAACATCTTTGGTACCGCTGTAAAGAGATACAAAAAGCCAGAACATCTTTAGTTTCTGGCATGTTGTTGTTGTAAGTTTTAAGTGCTTTCTCAGCACTTTCTTGAATGAATTTTATCTTTTCCAAAAAAAAAGAGATACAAAAAGCCTAAACCTGAAAAGGAACTTGCAAGGCTTAATTGGAATGAGAAACCTAGCAGCAACGCAAACTTAGGTCGTGCGGAAAGAACCCCATCTAAGAAGAGATAGGTGGTTTCGTAGTTCCTTAATTATTGGTTTTCTTTGGTTGCCTTGTGTTTTGGCTTGCTTGTTTTTCTTCGTGTACTTCTTTTTTCATTTTCTTGAATAAGATTTAAACCAACTGCATGATTACACACAACAAACCAACTGCGTTTAAAGGACATGTTGAAAACACTTCATCCGCAAACATTGGCATGAGGTTAAAAGGACAAAATTATGCCACATACAGTAAACGACCTCAACATTACAAGGCCACCAACGGCAACCATTGTGACTTGTGAGGCACCAATCCATGGTTATCAAAATGGTGCTAACATCTGGTCCCAATCTAATTTGGCATCCGCTGATCGTAGGTCTGTAGGATGAGTTTTGCATCGTATTATGAGTTAGTGAGTTTTGTAGACGCAGCATAAAAATCAAATAGTTGTAGTTCACTGGCCGGGGTTGGAGTTTAGCTATGCACAATTCAGCTATTTTCTTCGACACATTTTTACACAATAGTTGGAATACCTTTTAGGTTTTGTATTTAATAGTAATAAACATATCAATTTCACTTATCAATATACAATGTACGTACTTGCATCTGGTTACATATGTTTGAAATTTTCCGTATATTTTGTTGCACTCTATTTAAAACCTGATATTTTTGATGATATAGAGAATTTAATTAAAATTTTCTAATTATGTTCATGTTGTTAATTACAATTTTAATTCATGAAATTGCCCACAAAAAGAAGGTAGAACAATATTACTAGCATTTTGTTGGCTTTAAGATCACAAAATCTTTGGTTTCAAAATAGATAATTTTCATAATTACTCGTGCATTTTCATTTTAAAGGGAATTTAATGAAAAATATCATCAATGTATGTTGTGGTTTCTACGTATAACAACAAACTTTCGTTTGAATTATAACCTTGTTGACCTCAAGTATGAGAGTTAGGACCCTTCCAAACTGAGCTTACTCCTGTTTGTTTGAGTATGAACCTCCTCCATTAGTTATACATTCTTGCATGCGGTGGTTGTCGTCATGAATATAGTATGAAACCCAACCCCATTTCTAAAATTGGGCAGAGGTAATCTTGTTGATTCTTTGGTTATTTTTCTTTCAAGTATAGGTGTATATAGCATGAAATCCTAGCCACAGTGTTGCATGAAATTTGCACATTTATGACTCCAATCCGAAAATAGGCGCATTTAAGTCACAGTGTCCATACTAGTACTGATAATACAATACGTCAATACCCTATTTTCGAGGGAATAATACTAGATTATGACAAGATTTTCATTGATTATTTTGTGAGTTGTCGAATTAAAGAAAATATCCTTGACACAATATTCATTCATTCGCACTATCTATCCTTTCTAAGAATTCTATATATACCCACCAATACAATTGTGTTTCTGACCAAAAAAAAAAAAAAACAAAAAACAAAACATCTCTTGTTACCTACTCTAATTGTGTGTTATTATCTCCTTACTGTTTTTGAGTTTTTCCTTGGTTTCCTTGATCAATATACATTCATGGAAAGGAAGAAGGTGAAGCTTGCTTATATTGCTAGTGCAACCGCAAGGAAAGTAACATTCAATAAACGAAGAAAGGGCTTGCTGAAGATAGTCAGTGAATTGAGCACTTTGTGTGGGGTTAGTGCTTGTGCAATTGTGAATGGACCATATGATCCTCAACCAGAAGTATGGCCTGATGAACAATCGGAAGCACATCGTGTGCTGATGTGGTTCAAGAGCTTGCCAGAGATAGAATTAAGAAATGACAGGAAACAATTCAATCCAGAAAGTTTCGCTAAATACCAGATTGGGAAGATTAGCGAACAATGTAAGAGACATCAGCAAGAAAATCATTATCTGGAAATTAATCGGATGTATAACAGTGAGTTAAGTTTGGCCTTGGATGGTAAGTGTTCCATACATGATTTTCATTCTAGTGCTTTAACTGATTTTTCTTGGTTGCTCGAGAGAAAGGACAAAGAAGCTCAACGCAAATTGTTAGATCTCCAGAAAGCTTCAATACCAATAGTACAAACAACTACTGATGGTGCTAATACTACTGCTATTCCTCATCCTAGTTATTCTATTAATACTAATGTTAATGTTGGAGCACTTGAGAATGGATATGGACCATCTGGTATAAATGGTGGTACCGTGACTGACGGTGCTATGTATGGTGGAGTCGTGAACCATCATGATCAAGGAGGTGGTGCTAATATTGATGGTGCAGGTGATCAAGAAATGAGGATGCCAGGATCAGCCACAGAATCAAGCCTTGCTGATGACCAAATGGTGGATTATCCTGAAGGAGATCCGAACGATAACCAGATGAGGCATGAGGGATGAGGAGTTCCATCACTAATGGTAGCATCTTCTTATAATAATGGTATCAATATCGATACAACCATGAACAATATGAATCAGATGATTTATACTGCGAGTTGGGTTTGTTTCCCTTTCGTCGTTTATTTTGTGTCGCCGTGTCCATGAAAAAAGATCTTTTCGTTGAGTATGGCGTTAGGGTTTTCTTTTCATATTTGTGTGGTGTGTCTTAGCTAGATAATGAAATAAATGCTTGAAATGACAAAGGCCTCATGTAATACCCTATCTGATCTATAAACAAGTTGATATAATACAAATGAGATCTTATATTCATTTTTTGAGATTGTGTATGCATTCCATTATCAATCAGATTTTTTTTTCTTGCATATATGTATATAGGTTTCATATCCGTTATTTATTTATTTTTATTTTTTTTTTTTTTGCTTAATTTCGTTCGAGAAGTTGTAGAAATATTTCCGAATCATGAATGCAGTTTTACATAGAGCCATTCAAATGGTAGCAAGGAGAGTGAGATGAAGATTATTTTTGGTGGTATTGTGGAGAGACACCAAAAATGCTAAAGCTGAAAAGGAACTTGCAAGACTTAATAACTTAATTGGAATTAGGAACCTACCAATGCAAACTTAGGTCGTTGGGTTTAGAACCCTAGCTAAGAAGAGATAGCTGGATAGGCTTTTTTTTTGCTTGTTTACCGCCCACCCAAACAATGTTAAAACAACCTCCTCCCATTAGGGGTGGGCGGGGCCCTTTGGGATTAGTAGGGGCCCACAGAGAAATGTAAGGAGTTGTTTTAGTGTTGTGGTTGGAAGCCGTATGTTATGAGTTTTTGAAAGAAAAAAAAAAAAAAAGACTGAGAATCCCCTGTCTAGGTGGCTAGGTGCTAGAATAACAAGGCTGCTAATGGGGTGCCAGGATTGGTGGGGGTGTACCAAGTCAAGGCAAAAATTATTTTGTCATATATAAAAACTGTTTTGTCTTATTATAATTTTGGTACACCCTTACTAATCCTGGCACCCCATTAGCAATCCTGTAGAATAATAGTAAAATGGATCAACAAGAAACTAAGTGCTAGTATTTTGTTACTCCTCATAAGTCGTAAGTAATTTTTTCTTTTTTAATCAAATCACTTGAGTTGTCGTAAGAAAGAACGACAACTTCATTGGAGCATGTTAGACAGAGCTTTAACTTCTACAAATTGGCATGCCGCACTCTCAAACTTCCGTCCCCTATATTGGCATGTTTATATAGACGCACTTTCCAATGAGGTTTTTTCATATGCCCTCATTTAAAAATGGAAACATGGGTATCAATAAAAACCAAGTTATTGTGACATTCCCAAGATTGTTTAGCTAAATTTTTCCTTTATTTATGTTGTTTAGTGGGACATAAACTCCTTAAATTGGGATATTCATTAATTAACATAATAATTAATATGATTAGGAAAATTTAGGAAAACCAAAATTTTCTTATTTGAAGAGATTTCTACTTCTCGTTTATAAACTAAACACTTGTGACACCCATGGGATTTTTTTTTTTTTTTGACAAAATTGATTAAAAAGAGTCAAGTCACTAAAACAAAGGACAAAAGCTAAAGAGGATCAGTGAATCACTGCATCCCAATTACAAATTAGAGTGGACAAAGAAAAATTATGAAAGATGTTTGTGTTCATAGCCCAACTGAATAACAAGCACTTAACTGTTGTTATCAGTTGAGAAGAAACTCTACCATGATTATTAAACAGCCTGTTGTTGTGCTCCTTCCATAAGGTCCACCAAATTGCGAAAGGCAATAGACTCTAGATTTTCCTTATCCTATTAGAATTCTTCTTTTCTCCCCACTCCCATAAATTCGTCTTCACATTACTGGCAAGAACCCAGTTAACTCCAAAGCTCTTCAGGAAATAAGACCAAATGTCAGAAGCAGCTTTGCAGTGAAGAAAAAGATGTTCATTTGTCTCTGTACACTGATCGCACAGAAGACAAGTTGCATTTTGCACCCTTCCAGCTCTGAAAAGATAGTCTAAAGTTGGAGCCCTATTATAGCATAAAGTCCCCCTTTCCACAGATTATTAGTCTAAAGTGGGATTAGATTATGTGTTCCCCTCCTCCTTTCCACAGATCCAACTGAAATACCAAAAGCAAAACTTTTTCGCTGTTTTGAATACTGGCTGAGAAATGCTTATTGTGGTGACATTATCAGAAAAGCCTGGCAACGACCACCACAACATGGTTCCCAGTACGCCAAGAATGACTTTGACCAGAATTACTTACGACATGAAGACTGTTTCTTTGCAGTCAACTCCAACTCCACCAAGAAAATATCCTCGAGGAATGAAATGCCAAAAATGAATTGTGACTGCTCGTCATGTCTCATCTCATAGTCCATGATATGTTCTTGTCAAACTTGTTTTATGTTCTTTGAAGTTTAAAGAGATGCAGAGTTTCTGGCAAAGAGAATCTTTGAGTATCGTCATCACTAATCTCCAGATCTATAAAGGGGTACATTTTTACTGATTGTTTAATATTCCTTCCCTTTGATTATTTATTTATTTGTCAACAACTCCTAGTGGTGCACTAACATTAATTCTTATTATTAAACATACCCCACCGTTTGCTTCCTTCCCAAATATTCTGAGAGAAGTCAAAACTTCTGAATGGCAATATTGTTGTTTGCTTATTCAGACTTTCTCTTTTAGTCTGGAGGTACGCTTTTCTTTTCTCAATCATCTTCAAATTTCATTACCACCTACTGTAACTATTGATCGGTTGAGTAATTTTTATGTTGTGTCAATGTTGTTTGTATATGAAATGAAAAATGGGTGAATTTTATATTATGTCTTTCATGAATCTATGGGTATAAGTTTGTTTAATTTAGGACTTGATGTCTGCTCTGATTGAGTTTTAAGGAAGCTAATGGATCAAACCCATCATAGATTTAGTACCAGTGGTAATAATAGTGTTAGTAGTAGTAATAGTGGTAGTACTGATACATCATCATCTTCAAATGTAAGCCATGATGAGGAGTTTGATTTCTCTGATGCGGTTCTGAACTACATAAATCATTTACTTATGGAAGAAAACAATGAAGAGAAACATTTCATGTCCCAGAAAGACTACTTAGCTCTTCAATCTGCAGAAAAATCATTCTATGATATCCTCGGCGAGAAGTATCCCATTGATTGCAACCCAGGAGTTCAAATTGATGAGAACTTCATTCAGTACAATAGTAATAAGAATGCAGTTGAAACTAGTTGGGTTGGTGGTCTGAATGCCTATGAATCTTCTTTGTTTAGTACCCAAAATGTTCCTAGTCATTATACTTTTCGGGCGGAGGCGGCTCCTCGATTGTCTTACAACAACCCACCAAACAATTTCATTTCTGTTGTGGAAGGACTAGGGGAGTCCGGGGTGGGTAAGGTTCAGGTTCCAGATGTGCATTCAGAGAGTGAACTCATTTGGCAGTTCAGAAAAGGTGTTGAAGAAGCAAATAAATTTCTTCCAGATGATAATAACCTGATTATTAACCTAGAGCGTAATAGATTCTCTTATGGTAAAAGAAATAAAGAAGCTAGTGAAGCCAGGGATTCTGTCGTTCACTTGGAGAAGAATGTGGTACAGATTTCACCATACCAGTCAAGAGAAAAGAAAAATGTGCACAGGGAAGATGTAGATTTAATAGGGAAGAGTAGTAAGCAATTGGCGGCAGTACAGAAAGCAATGTTTGATATGGTGTTGATTAGTAATGATGAAAAGGCGGAGAAGGCGGATTCAATTCTCCGGGAATCATTGAAAATTCAAACAAGCAGGAAGTTGCACCAAAATGATGGAAGACTGTCCCGTGGTAAGAAACAGACCGGCAATAGGGACCTGGATACCCTACTAATTCAATGTGCCGAAGCTGTTGCTGCTGGTAATCATAGGACTGCTAGTGAACATTTGAAGCAGATTAGACAACATTCTTCCCCTTATGGAGATGGTTCACAAAGGTTAGCTCATTACTTTGCTGATGGTCTCGAGGCACGTTTGGCTGGATCAGGGAGCCAAATTTACTCAACTATCCAGCACGAGATGCCATCAGTTCCTGAAATGCTGAAAGCTTATCAGCTCTTTATGGTTGCACTCCCCTTCCTGAAGATATCGAATTTTTTTGCTAACCAAACAATTGGTTATCTGGCTGAAAGTGTTACTTCTCTCCACATTATAGATTTCGGCATACTTTATGGATTCCAATGGCCTTGCCTTATCCGGCGCCTTTCTAAGAGAAAGGGTGGTCCTCCTAAACTCAGGATTACGGGTATAGAATTACCCTTACCTGGTCTCCGCCCAGCTGAAAGGGTTGAAGAAACAGGTCGTCGTTTAAGAGATTATGCCAAAGAACTCAATGTCCCATTCGAGTACCATGGCATTGCTCAGAAATGGGAAACCATTCAACTGGAGGATCTCAAGATTAATAAAGGTGAGCTTCTTGTTGCCAACTGTATCAATCAAGGTAAGAACTTAGTTGAAGAGAGTGTGATACTGGACAGTCCTAGGGATGCTGTTCTGAATCTGATAAGGAAGATGAACCCTAATATTTTCATCCATGGGGTTGTGAATGGTACCTACAATTCCCCATTCTTTGTTTCACGGTTCCGGGATGCTCTCTTTCACTTTTATTGTATCTTTGATGTGCTTGAAACAGTTGTCCCCCGTGAAAGTTCTGAGAGGGTAAACATTGAGAGATATTTGTTTGGGAAGGAGGCTTTCAACATCATAGCATGCGAGGGATCGGAGAGGATTGAGAGACCAGAGACTTATAAGCAATGGCAGTCGAGGAATATAAAGGCTGGATTCATGCAACTCCCGCTGAATACACATATCATGAAGAAGGCAAAAGAGCAAGCAATATCAGACTACCATAAGGATTTTGTTATAGATGAAGATAGCCGGTGGTTGCTGCTAGGATGGAAGGGAAGAATTCTATTTGCCGTTTCTTCTTGGAGGCCAATGTAAGACTTTATAGTTTTGTAACTAACAGCTTCTTCTGGTAATTCTGTAAGACTGTAACTACTGGTCTATTTACTGTTCAAAACCACATTTACATGGGTTGTTATCCATCCGAAAGCTGCAAACTGCAAAGAATGTATTAGTACAATCATACAAGCAATGAACAACAAATACATGCAATAGAAATTGCACACTTCCTATCGGCACCCACAAAGCATATCTCGGTAATTTACTAAAATCATGGTATCCCCCGTATCTCTATTGAGCTTTGTAGTATCACTCTTTATTTTTGGTCCGGCGATAGGAAATTTTGGTCCCCGTTCTAGGCAGCCATCAATAAATATGGCAAAATTATGAGACAAAATTACATGGAAAGAGAATGAAACTTATACATGCACGGGCCAGTTATCATTCGATTCCTTAATCTACAAGACCACCGTGCACGTCAGCCAGCTACTGAATTTTGGTTACATGGAACGACAATTCCTATTCTTTTACGGCTTCCAGTAGAACAAGTAGTTGTGGTTGATGATCTCAAAGCAATTCAGAAATTCTTACAGGCTTTTTTACTGCATTTGTAAATCCCTGTCACAGCAAACACAACTTTATGTTAGCATAATGGAAGTACGGAACTACACTATGAAACATTTTGATTACCATGCGGGTTATATAATATCTATAAAGCTATAATGTCATTTTGTAGGCATGTTACAAAATATTCCAAAAAGATATGACCAAAACATCGTAAAGACGGAGTACAAGGTTTTAGGGCTCTCATTACATCAAAATAAGAATTCTGTGTAATTTACAAACATTAAAGATTATTATATAACCTATACCAAAACAAGTGCAGTAACAGCTTCATCTGCACATGAAAACGGGCCAGAAAATGACTGCAATGTTTTGTCCTATGTTTAAATTCCATAAACCAATCCAAATTTCATTTTTAGAATTCCCGAAGACAGCAGTTACCTGAACTAATTAACCCTTTCTTCTTGATGTTGAATAAAGCATATTGACGGAAAATAACAATCCTGGTAAACAGCATCTTCAAACCTTCAACAAGGCGAGAGCATTCACACGATTTTTTTCACTATTCTGGATCTTTTTCACGACCATAATACATAAATGCAGCTCTATTAGATGAATGCAGTGCAAACAATGCAGCATATATTTCAGAAACAAAACAGCCAAAAACGGATGCAGGTGTGTGCTTGAGCATGCAACTCATTATTCTACCGGTTTATCAAAAAACTAAGCACATACCTCATTGAACTTAAATATTAAAGGGCGGGAATCCCTCTCTAGGGTAGCTGACTTCTGTAAGGCATTCCCAGCATTTGCAGAATTTTTGCCGCCACCTTTTCTGAACCTGATTCGTGAAAAATAGTAAAACGTGTATGAGAGAGAGGGAGACAAAGAGAGGATATTGATATGGAACTGAAACGAACGGCAGCATGAAAATCCAACTGAATCTCTGAAGAATGAGAATATGAAAACAGCAGACTCTGTAAGGAAAAACTAACAAAAATGTGAGTCACAACAACAAGATCTAACCTATCAAAGAAGCTAGAGGCGCCACAATGTTTCTTTTTCGCATCACTCTCAGAGGCCTTAACTTCAACGTTCCCAGCTGCTACACTTGTATTGGAACCTGATGTTGATGGTGTCATGTTTCTAGCAATGTTAATATTCTCTTCATTGCATTGATGCCCTGGACTCAACTGGCCTTTTGGAACTTCTGTGCTCTGCACCCCATTTGAAGTCTTGTTTTTTACTTTAGTGGAGAAGGCTTTGCCATCACCTTCTATGGTGTTACTTTCCCCATCATTTGAATGATTAGATCTAGAGTTGATACTTCCAGATAGAATCTTTTGCTTTTCAACCTGGAAAAGAGTGAACAATATTTAAAATCATTGTCTCTTTTAGCTTGCATACTTCTCAGGGAAGCAGCTTTAGAAGACATGTGGATAACAAGCCAAAAGCAATGGCATCTTATGATGTTTATCAGAAAAATCGATAAACTAACAGCAGTGTTGCATGTTGCAATAAAGTGATAAATATATCTAGGTATATCTAACCGCAAACAGACCAAATATGATTCAAGTTTATAGCAATAACTTCTGTTAATCACAAGGAAGGCGTGTAAACAGGCCAAAATCCATAACGCACAAAACATTCTTTATTTTATCATAACTATTCTTAACAAACATATGAGCACCAAAAGTGGATTAATGGCAGAGTAAGCAAACTGGAATCTGACTCCAAAACATGGCAGAGTAAACGACAAAACGTTTTAAGCGGGGGGAACGGACACCGAACATATAGCATTAAAAAGAGGCAAACATATGACAAACCTCAACTGAACATTGACTGTCGCATGCTGACAAAAGCATAATCAGATTGCTGTAATTAGATTACGGAAAACCCATTCACCTAACCATTCTTATTAACACACATTAATAAATCACAGATATATATCCACTGCAGGAACTGCTTTCTTTGTTAACATACATCAGTATTGTAAACTTCGAGAGATTAATGTTGGTATGCACAAGATAATGAGGAATATCTGGCTTCGTGCTGGACCTATAACCAACTCCTACATGAAGGATGTGCGATATAGCCAATAAGTGCAAAATATATTAAAATGAGATTCTGAGAAACATCACCCACCTCCTGCACCAAAAGCTGCTTCACAGCTAAAGAGAGTCTGAAATGGTCAGATACATAGTCCTGTTTAAACACAACAAACAGAATTTGTTGTTCTTAGGGATATGAAACTAAATGATACAATTTTAATTTTATACTATATGGTGGCAAACTTAAGGAGAAACAAAACAGAAATCCCAACCTTGAAGTCAATAAAGTTTCCAATTGGGGGATCCAATGAAAGTGTTGGAGCATCTAAAGCTGCTCCATATCTCGGCATATTTGCTGGTGTTTGTGGATTCATATTCTTATATGATATGGAAAGTGACACCATAGTATTGACTAACTGAGACATATCATTCTTTTCTCTTTCAGATAGCAAGTGCAATGCAACCTGAGAATATAACACCAAATATTTCATCAAATTTCAAGTAAATTACACTACAATCATACAAACTGAACCTGAAATATGTGGCAGCACACTAGCATGTGAAAAAACAGTAAAAACTGAAAAGCCTGAAAATGTTTTAAACATAACTGCAGCAAGGATAGGTTAATTTCATATAATGCAAAAAATCTCAAAAATCTAACAGATCTCAAACTCAGTGTTCCATTTTCTCCAAACCATGTGAGTTTCATCAACCAATCATAGATATGCAATGTAAAAACCATTTTAAATCTTTAATCTTGGTTCCAGCTACAGTTTCCTAAGATATATTACAACTAGATTCCCACCTTTCCCCAGCCAGGTTTCTCCACCACAGCGAACCACAGTGAGAGCTGGGCATGCTACACGTTTTAGTTATTGAGAGAACCCAGGTACTCTCATTCCGGTCCAAGAAACAATTCCCAGAAATCTTTTTACCCTCTTGGAGGATAGTGGAGAGGAACAATCAACCCATATATTAATATTGGAAGCCTCCAGTGTATCACTTCTAGGTTTAATGGAACTGATAGGGATAGTGGCTAGGCACCAAGGGGGCCAATAGTATGCCTATTAATCTTCTTATTCACTGTGCCTGAGTTGCCAATAGCGGTCCTCAAATTTGCTTAAAGGATGAAACAACTGGTTGAAGAAACACCTCCATTTTATTATTCTTTTGTCCATTCTGGAAGCTTCCAAAGAAATTCTTGAAAACAAGTTTTGTTTCTGTTTTTTGCAAGACACTAGTACTTGGGAAAATCAAGTAAGACTTATTAATATAAAAATAAAAAACACTGGAAGGAACCACAGATATATAAACCAGCAAAGTATAAGGTTGGATACAGTGTCATCTACTTATGTTTTCTATCATCTCATTTGAGAATCTTAACTGTAGTATCCCGTCAGATTGATAAAGTGCAAATCCTGATAGGAAGCAAGAGAAGATAATAGCTAAGCTGAAAGCACACACAGGAGCAAAAATGCAGTGTGATCTATTACTTACAGGTCGTAAAGTAGGTGGGGACAGAATATACAATAACAGAGACACAGCATCTCCCACAATAGATTCGATTGACAGATGTCTTGAAATCAATGGCGGTATTTTGCTGCACCAGCACTTTAAAAGGTCTTTCTTTTCTATAAGCGAACGATATCTGACAAGCAAATTGACATTAATATTCATGCATTTACTTAATTAACAATTGCATGATATTCGGTCATTGAGAAAAGCATTGTTCACGTTATTCAGAAAAAAGACCTTTGCGAAGACTTTGGCCATTCAATATTTGGCTTTTGTATCTGGGCTATTACACGGCCAATAGATATCGCGGAAGAAGGTTGATAAGCTGATAAGATGCAGATAAAGAGGCATCAGAAACAGCATTATTTGAACCCTTTAGCAAAGGATGGGATAGAAAGTGTGGATGTACCAAGAAGTGACATCTGTTGAGTTCGCATGATATACTGATGCAAATGATCAGAAACTCCAAGCGTGTTTATGCATTTGACCTCCAAGTAAAAAAGATTTTAGTAAATCAGCACATGTTTCAATTTAACACTATCATAATCAAAATGTTGGATCAAATGTAAGCAAATAACCAAGGTAAAAACGGTAAGTCAGCAGTTGTAAGAGAGAGAAATGAGATAAAGACTTACTGTTTTTTGCATCATGGGATCATGATAGTGGAGCTGCAAAATGTTCTCATGAATACCATCCATCGTCAAGTCATAGTCGCCACTGTAAAACAAAATTGAATATGGGAGGATAAGCATAAGACTTATCACCAGAAACTTTGGCAGAACTTTGGCACGGAACAAGTTTTGGCTTTCTCTTCTCTTACCAGTTAGTTATGAGGGAGTGCAGAAAGTCAAAATCACTAGGCACAGCACTGGCCATGGGCTTCAGTTCTCCTTTTGGTTTTCTCTTATGAAAGACCTTCACAAACAGAAATGTCAAGAAAGTGATTAAAATAAATGGTTGTAGTTAATAAAGAACATCGCTATAGCATCACCGTAGCAATACCTCTTTCCAAACATCAAACACGCTTTTTGACATGTCCTTGTGACCAACTTGAGAGCTGATATCTGCCTGAATGAATACCAGAAGATGCAGAGAAAAATTAATTATTTAAGAGAGAAAGATTCTTTCAAAATAGGAAATATCTTCAGCAGCTTACCGCATTAAGGGTTTCTCTCTTCTTGTTAAGAAATTGAAGCGTATTCAGGCATGATCGTATGTCACATTCTAGATGAAAAAAGAAACAGTCCAAGAGTAAGATGCAAGACGATTGAAGAAATGGATCAGAAGCCAGAAAATCATGTCAAATTTTTAGCAACTGGAGCGCGCACATAAAATGGTTTTTGAGTGATATAATTACAACAACAGACATTTTTCTTTTTATTCTCTTTTTGTGTTTCCACATGAGAACAGCAGGTCCTTATCTAAGTGAGACGTTTTGAGGCAAAAGTCTAGCAAATTTTCCCTGCTTCAAACATTTAGATGTCTAGTGTTACATCTACGGGAGGATATCTTATCTGCTTCGGTTAATAAATTCTCATGCTTAGGTCTATGGTAGTTAATTATTGGTATGTGGTTCTGCTTCAAGTTTCCGTAACAATCATCTTTGCATCTGCGTAAGTGTTTTTATCATGGACTGAGGAGTTCAGCTTTTGAAGCCTGCTTTCAATCAGTAACTGAACTAGCCATGCCAAATGTGAAATTTTCACTTACCGGTATGCGCAGCAAGTGCAGTAAGTGCGGTAGAACTTGTCCTGAATCCTTCCATATTGCAGATATACTTCAGCCTAGCACATATTCATATTCGGATGAAGTAGAATCCCATTTAGCACAGCGTTGAGCAGTTTAAACAGGCAGAATACATGAATAACAATAGGTTGTACACTAACAAATTGCATTCAAAACTAATAAAGAAGTTCACTATGTAGCTCATAATTTACCTGCTCACCACACGATTGACTGTTGGCTTAACAAACATATGCACCCTACAATACACAAACAAATAATTGCAGTTTTAATCACAAGATTCAGAAAACCCTCCTGTGTAATCACTTCATAAACAGAGAGCATGACAGCAATTCACGGAGTGGTAAAACCCCAAGTAACGTAAAAACAGAGGCTTACTTTGCCACTTGTCGCAGTGGTCGCAGTGCTGGCGCAAAAAGATCATTACATATGCATATTACCTTCATTTGAAACAATAATACTTGTTAAATCACAACCAAATAACCTGAAACAAAATAGGTAAACACTTACAATTACACAAAAAGAAGTCTGCCCAATACTAAGTCTTACAGGCCTTGATAATGTTGCAGATTTTTTTCCTCTTTTTGATGAAACCTTCCCATGTTGCTCCTTTTGAGCAACATTTTCCTTTCCAGCTTCGTGCTTTTTTTCAGCAGCAATCTGCATTCACATCAATTCAGGATCAGCTTATTCCTTGATTTAACGAGGAAAACAGCTACAGTGGCAAATTACGACCATATGGGCCATTTCTAATACAGGTTCAAACGGCTATTGCAAAAACTCACAGATCCAAAAGGAATAATCCAGGACTCAGTTAATATAGGAACGCGGATAACAATGCTCCGAAAGACAAAGTTTCCCTGGCGTAACTCATACGTTCAGATCACAATTCCTGGTCAGTTCAAAGCTCATTTTGGCAAATTCTGTCTGAGCTTCATCTCATCCTCTAGATCAAAATATGAAATTCAAAATACCTGCTGATTATGCAACTTTTATCATGGAGCATAATCCCTGTATAGACTCTACAGAGATCATGGAGCACAATCTCAGTGTAAACTTTACAGAGATGTACACAAAGCAGAGCTTAGATTCAAAGGTAGCAGTTTTGTGGGGATTAAGTTGGGAGAAACCAATCTTGGAAATCACTGAGATGATAGCAAAAGCTGTTCTCGGGTGACAATGCTGATTTCTTTCTGTTGATACCATGGATGATGCTCTGGCGAGGTCTGCTCAAGATTTGGGTCTACTCAAAAGAGTTATATTTTTATTTTTTTGAACGGTCTACTCAAAAGATTGATCCCATAATTTGTTCTGAATATAATATCCAGTTCTATAAAGATGTAAGCATAGTTTTCTACCATTACAAAAGTAGTAATTCATGGAAAGTGGAACGAGTAAATGTACAAAAGGAAGGAATTTATCCTTGTATGACTTGCAGAAGATATGTGTTGCTTACCATTTTCATAATCACCTCCACAGCACCCTTTCCTTCACCAAGAGCTCCATCAATCTCATCAATTATCTGTTAATGATGCAAACACAAGAAAAAATAAATCAAACTCTCCCCAATGCGTAATTATGAAACATCTTTGTCTACATGCAGGGTCTGCTTGTTTAATAAATTACAGTGGCTTGGGTGGAGCCACACGGAAGGCTGATCTCGGTGAGAATGTGTTACTCATAAAGCAGATCATCCTCATCAACAGTGACTATACATAAGTTAATCACGGTATGTTTTCAACTTCCATGGGGACCTACCCATCCCAAATCAAACTTGTTATTGCAATTTCTTGATGAGATCAACCTCTTCCAACCAACCCCGGAACCATTTCAGTGTAGGCACTATTGAAGATCTTTTTCATTCGCCACAGTTGCACCACTTTCTATAGTCCATGAAGATGAAGCTAAATTTTGGTGCAGATGTTCTCCTTGCTATGTAAATAATCATAATATCCAAACTCGGCATTTTCCAAAAAAATTTAACACCTACATCCTTTCCTTATCATGGATGAATGAGCTATTTATGGGACTAGCAGTTAATAAATGAGCTAATTTTAAAGAAATGATTGATCTCCAAGTGGCATCACACTGCTGGAAAAATTTGGATGTAGCACTGGTACATCATCAAGGACATAGTAACAGAGTCGATGACCATCTAGCAAATATGAATGTCATCCGACTAATCTAATTTTCTCTTCTTCTTTTTTTCATTTTGCATGTATCATCACAACAATGGTTGGTTGTGGCACTGCTACAATTGCGCTACATTTAAATTTTTCCCACATTGCCCCAAGGAAAAAGTGGTAAAGGGGTGGGGCAATATTGCAAGTGACATTTCCTTATCGACCCCAAAAGTCACTGTGTCAGTGTGTGTACGTGTACACATATTTTAGGTAGCATTTTCAAAGAATACAAACCAGGCACTTAGGCTTTGCATCAGCCATGACGGAATTCATTTGCACAACATCAAGAATTTTCGCTTCAATCGATGATGATGACCTATCATCACTGGCATTTATCTGCAAAGGGATGTAATACCAAACGCATTAAGTACTTTTGAGCATGCTGAGACCAGCAAAGTAGACAAAAAAATAAGAGAGAAAACATAAAATGAATGCACAAACCTCCACAACGCGGTAACCACAATGCTTAGCAGCTACATGTGCAAGAGTCGTCTTTCCAAGCCCTGGTGGACCACAGAGCAACAAGACCTACGAAGTCGATCGTTAGGGGATTAACTACAAGAAGTATACAGAATACAATCACAGGGACTTGTGAAGCTCAAGGATCACAACAGAAAGAGAACCGCTCTGAACTATCAAGATCATCACTGAAAGTATGATATTGTATGACAGTACAAGAATTTGAACAAAATATCACATGCTTTAGGTTTTAACTCATGAGCATCTAACTTACAACTTACGAGTTAACAGATACTAACTGTAGAGTATAGTGTTGTTACATATAGAAATCTCATTAACCATAAAAAAAAGTAGAAACATAAAACTCACCTTATGATCTGGCGGACTGGTAACTGTTAACCTATTGTTCCATGACTCTTGGATGCTTTTTATGTTTTGTTCTTCTCCGTATGAACTGTCTGGACGTTTGTAAGATTTGTTGGTCGAATATGGTGTTCGGTTCTTTCCATTTGGATTGATACCAGAGAGCTTTTGGTGGTGAGCAAGTGATGAATGCCGTCTCAAAGCAGTCAAAACATCATCTGTTGTACTCCTAATTTCAGATCCAAATACGCAAGAATCCCACTGTTTCAACCATAAGAGGACCTGAAACCAGCTGAAGTTAGCATCAGTTATTGAAGTTAATTAAGCCTAACACAGAAGCAACATGTAATAACTAGAATAAATGTCCCAAGATAAGAAAGTACAGAAAAAAGAAAAGTAAGTTAAAAAAATGAAGTGTCTGCGCTAAACATTTGCAATATTTAATGACTTTCTACCTCACGATTTGTCTGTTCATCGCTCAAAAGATCTGTAAATGAATTTGGAGCGTATTTATTCACCCAAAGCTGTTCAGTGACCACTGAACTTGGGGTATCAATCAAATTAGCGGATGATCCAGATGAGTCCTGCAAAGCCTTCAATGCACAACCATGGGTGATTAGTAGAAGAAAAGTTCTCAGGCCTCAATATGTATAAGCATCTAAGATATTAGACAGCTCTTCAGGAAGTACTAACAATTAAATCTTTTCATATACCAGGAGTATGTTAATACAGCTTCATTTCACATGAAAGGCAACATGACTTGGTGCAAAAAAAAAGTAATTTGGTTTCAAAGAAGCTAGCTTGAGTATAAATGAGATAAAGAAACCTGAATTTACAATTGGAGTGGACTCACTAGAGACACAATTAATGGCTTCAGAGGAAATGCAAGCATCATTAGCCTCGCAGTAAGACCTAAGCTCGGCATTTATTAAATTTTTATTCTTCTCTCATTATGAGTACACTGTCACACACCGTTACCTACTGCATTTTCCTGTCTTAACAAAACTACTCTACTAACAGCACATCATCTATGACCAAAAGTCTCAGCCTCCCAGGTCTAAGCTCAACAAAACTCAGCTGTTGATGCACCCATCCATATCCAGAGTTGGAAATTGAGGAGGAAGACATATAACTGGAACAACAACGAGATAGAAGATAACCACTAAGTAGAAGCTCGCTAAGAATTGATGAACCTTCACCAGTAGACATGTTCCAATACAAATGCCTAGACAGTGCCTTACTCCAGATCATATTTACCCAGAAAATGTTTGCATACTATTTCTCAAAATCACTTCAAAAATCCAAAATAAGATACGTTCAGCAGTAAAAACAGATGCCTTCTTCACTAGTAACAAGAAATTCACAACAACCACACAAGTTTTCCCATCATGCAAAAAATTTCTAGAAATATGTAAGATAAATACCTTTGATAGAGCATCTTGTTCCAGTCTTTCCATAAGAACAGTAACAGGGACTGAAATTAGACCTGTGGTACAGAAATTTCAAAACTGATGTCAATGGACAATCCACATCTACTACTGCATATCTAAAAGAGATTAGTCTTCAATAAAAAAAAAAAGTATGAACAAATTCTAAATAAAGGTGAAGGTTCCTAGTCATTTACCTTTGGTACTGGTAGTTAATTTTTTGAGATCATTGTTGAGCATTTCATTCTGTTGGTACGAAATAATCTTAGTATAAACGCGATCCCCACTAGGTCCAGTAACCGGAATGAAATTCCCATCAATTTCTGAGGCGAATCTATAAACAAATTTCTCCTGTACTGCCGCTTTAACTGGTGATGGTGGCTGCGGAGGTGGTGAATAACGAAGCCAATCCTCCTCCTCCTCCTCCTCCACATGCTCATCCATATCAACAGCTCCTCCAACCTTTCCCCCTTCTCTACTGGGAGGATGAGGAGGAGGGATAACTTTATTCCGCTTCGCATCCAAAGAATCAACATTATTATGAGTATCATTAGGGTTTTCCTTCAAATTTGACCATGGTCTTTTCTTATTATTCTCGTTATTATAGCTGATCTGGTTCTGCGATGAAGATGTACCACCAGTTTCTCGAGATGAAGACGGTGGATTTTGATGAGGAACAACAACTTCTAATTCTTCCTCGTATTCTTCGTATATTTCTTCTTCTTCTTCAGGGAGTAGACTGTTAGATTCGAGCCATTCGAGTTCTTCTGGAAGAGGAATATCATCCATGACTGAGATTTTACCCTTCTGCAAATTTTGGGAGTTAGGGTTTTCAGTGGGGGGAAATGAAATAATGGCGGGAAAATGAGAGAGAGGGATGACCCGACAAAATTGGGAATATGATTTGAGGATGATAACCTAGAGCCTATAAAATTAGTCTTGTAATAAGGACATAATACTTATCAATTTATCATATATGTAAGCCGAATTTTAAGTGCCGAACTCACATTTATAAAACGAGTATGCGCATACGTATGCCGTTCCGAACAACGAACCGTTGACCGGATTTTTGACCGAATCCGACCTATCTGAATCCGTATAATTCCCGTACGAATGTCGTCCCGAACTACTACCCGTACCCCGAATTGCTAACTAGGACCTAGAGCCGGATCGGCCGAGGCCAAGGACACAACTTCCAAGGCTTTGTGCTGGTGTTATATGACAACCCAAGATCGTATAAGGGGCATTAATTTGAATGGCCAGCTTGTACCGGGGATATGTTATATGACAACCCAAGATCAAATAAGCGACATCAATTTGAATGACCAGCTTTATACAACTTTCCAGAGAACACTTTCCACTGTTACATTTCTCATGGATGTTTTCACTTGCCAACAAATTAACAAGATAGATATAGAACCATAAAATCACTAAATCTTAATAATATTAATTAACAAAGGATTAATCTTGTACAGATGCTTATATTGAACATTGGCTAAGTTGATCCAAAGTTGATCCAAGTTACTATTCGTTATGAGAAGTTCAGAGTTTAGACCCAAATATCCGAAGTGCAGTCACCACCAGGATATCGCATTTCATGAGCTAATGAAGGACCGTCAGGTTCAGATTCAAAGTCCACAAAGAAGTTTGGGTTTATCGCTAAACCTCCTTTCTCAGTGTCGACATCAATTTGTATCATGTGAGAACCTTTTTGCACGAGCTCCGGATAAAATTGTTTGTCCCAGCTGCTGAAGAGAGAATTTGTCACATACAGCCTTTTTCCATCTAAACTTAACTGGAGCATTTGAGGGCCTCCCCTCAGTTGCTTACCCTGAAAAATTAATGCACCGTTAGGAAAGAAATGGCACCTAACATGTACTGTATTATGGAGCATAAGAAATCATTGTGAAGAAAACGATTGACACGAGCAGGGGCGGAGTTATGTACGGACTCCCCCTGGCTTAAGCCACCCCTGACCAGAAAAAATTAGTTTACTTAGGTATTAAAAGATGTCCATTTCAGTTCAAGCCCAGGCACACCTACAGCCAAGCCAGGGTAGTATCAAGTTAAAACCAAATTGATGTGCTAAAAGAGAAAGAACTTTTCTCTAATTCTGTTTGTGGAGCGGAGAAAGAACAAAACACCAAACATTGGAATATGTTTTCTCTAGTTCACCCTACCGCCACAAACTAAATGAAAGAGTTATAGTTCATTTCGCAGTCTAATTTTATTAGTAGTAACTAAACTTGTGCTATGATTTAGTAATGTTTACATTATTGTTATTAAATCCATCAGCCAGAAAGAAGCCCCAAAAAAAATTGCGGGCCTTCGGCCGCCTTACAGCGTGCATACATTTTTTTTTCCAAGCCCCCCCTAATCTTGAATCCTAGTTCCGCCACTGGACACGAGTATGTATGTGTCATGTGCGAAACGCTGATTGATTCCTTACATACACTTGGCTTATTTGCAGCAAATCAGAGTCTATGTAAATACATGTAAAGAGAAAGGCTTTACTGTTATAGACATACCTGGACCTCAGGAACATCACACTGCCAGTCGTTTCTATTTTCATCTTCTGCCACAACAGGGCTTCCTTTTTTGAGCAGTGTACCAACCCAAAGTTGTCCTTTTAAAACAGGATTCTTGGGGTCCTCTATGTTATATTGTCTAACATCTCCATGAAACCAATTAACAAAATACAAGTAACGATCATCAAGAGAGATGAGCAAATCAGTGATAAGTCCTGCCATTTCAGGAAGAATCCAGTTTTTGACCTTCAATGGTTTCACTGAGATGGCAACCTACATAGATAATACAGGTCGAAGTCAGGGATATCACTCAAATTTGCTGTGAATTTCATGCTAACAGGAAATATAAGATGGAGACTATATACACACCTCATGGCTCCATGAATCATCAGGATTCTTAAAAAACCTCACCATGGTGCTAGAGAGTGCACACCCAACATACCCTATATCTCTTGAAGGTTCATGTAGGAACCTAATCTGTCATTACAAGATGATACCAAATATAAAGAAATAACAGAAGAATAACATTAAATAACCCAAAACTCTAATTATCTTTTAAAATTCACAAATAATCGGAAGTTTTAATTCACAAATAATCGCAAATTCTCAAAAATTAATTGGGTTAAATGAAACCAAAAAAACTAATAAAAGATTTTGGTGGGAGAATTATAAATTATAAGTTAGAGCAAATGATAGTTACCAATTATTCATGCGACAATACTAGTCAACCTTAACATTTGAATCTATACGATGGTTGGATGGTGCAGTTTTGCTAAAGTAATTAATTAGTGGGTCAACAAGATTGGATTCTCCAAAGCGTACCTCTAAGGGAACCATCCCAGTATTGCCGAGATCAAGTGTTTGTTTAAGTTCACCTCCAGGCCAGCTGTAGACATATATTTGTCTTCCATACAGACCATCAGATACGTGCTGAGGGTTGAAGCCCTTTATGAACGTGAATGGAGCTCCCAAAGATGTACTGATCATGGTTTTATGTCGTGGTTGGTACCAGTAGTCATAACCAAAAAGTGGACTATGTCCTGGTTTTTCCCACCTGAGCAGAATTAGAAAGCCCGACTGAAGTTAAAAGGCCATAAGTCGAAAAACGTGAAGAACTTGAACAAAATACAAATATCGGGTTCACACACAAATACAAACATAATACGAGTGCAAGAATGAGAACTCATTTGGCTCTAATATAGTTCAGTTTCTCAATTTCCAAGAATAAACTAACCTTCCCTTAACATTGAATTCTGAATCAAGAAGAAGAAACCCATTTCCCTCGGCATTTCCATCTTTATCCCCAATGCATGATATCATGATGTCACCAGATGCAAGGCAGTGGGAAGTATGTGGATATGCTAATCCAGTCTTTTGGACAATTTCTTCTGACTGAACAACCTTGTGCAAACGAGGAGACTTCGGATCCTTTGTGTCAACCACATATATACGACCAGACCTGATAGAAGAAATAGTTTATTCAATTGTCAATGTGACCTATCTGTGCCTATATCATGATATTCTGCTGGAATTCGATTATCACCTATCTAACCAAGAGCATGATCAAGGAAAGGAAAATGTGATGCTTTTGGCATCCTTATTCAAATTAGACAAATTTTGATAGTCATCTGGTATACTTATGTCTAAAATTGGCATCAGTCGCACAAATAAAACTCAAATGTCGGTTTTAGCGCATATTGGTTTTCTAAGAAAGAGTAGTACTGCAATTTAAAAAGATAATGAATCTTACACAAATGATGGCAAGATGAGGAAGCCGCGGTTGGCGGATGGATCTCCATGGCAAGAGCTGCATGAATTCCACCCAGAATGATGCAATTCATCACCCACATAAGGAACAGGCATCCTATGGATTACTTTTGAATAGGTTGGTGAGCTTGGATCAACATCTATTGTAGCCAAGTAATCAGGCTTCTCTATTCCTGTTCCTGCAAAGATAACACTGTAACACACTATGAGCATTGCTCTTTGCACATTTTACTCATGAGAATCAGATAAAACTTGTTCAGCTTCATGAAGTTGAAGTCTTACAAAAGCCCTAAAATTTCCCTACAACTAAAATGATAGCAATCTAAACAATTTCTAAATTTGTATTTAATCAATTATGTGCAAAAATCACTAAAACCCCACAATAGGCATCAAATTTCAGGGTTCTATTACTAATCAACAACAACCCACAAAATCACGCAGATAACTCTGTAACTGATCAAACTTCAAAAACATAAAGAATTAAAATAATGGGTACCTGAGTAAACACAAGTAACATAAATCAGTGATTCTTTAGGACCAGAAATAGCTTCCATTGGAGTTGCATAACCAGGACCTTTCTTACTGCAACAACCCTTAGTTTTAGTACTCATTTCTGCGTGTTCTACTATAACAGTATCCATCTTATCTCAATCTTTCTTCTTCTTCTAATGGAGTTTAGTTTACTGCAAAACACTCAAAACAGTGTTTTCTGTCACAAGAATGGACTCTTATCCCAATTCCCAACAAGATTGTTTACTACAGCTTGTCACACACGTGTCTTTTGCTAATTCGTCTGTCGTAGCATGACCTCCGTCAGAGCAGGCACGGTCCAACCCATTAAAACATGCATTTAGAACATGGCTCTAATGGGCCTTCCCTGCCCAACACAATGGGAGGGGTTTGAGTTTTTCCAATCTCATATAATAGGACTAGGGGTGAGTATTTTGCCCGAAATTCGCGGATTCGATCCGAACCATCCGCAAAAGGTGTCCAAACCGGATTCTATGCGGATGCTATTTTTGAGACCTAATAGATTTTGGATTGGGAGCATGTAGAGTCTTAAAAATCCATTGAATATTTGCACTCGTTAAATTAAGGGTATTTATGGTATTTTTGAAAGATACGATGTTAGTTTAGTGTTTTTAATAGTCCACTATATATTAAATTTGTGTCCTCTTCATTTTCTTCCATCAAACTTTTAGGGGTTAAGGTTCAGAGGAAGATTCAATTCTTTTTTTCTTTCTTGATTGACCATTATTCAAGTCATTTTTGTTAGTTTTTTTTCTTCTTCTAATTTTAAGTTTTAATTATAAAATAAATTCATTGGGTCATCCGCGTCCATCAAATTATGCATCCGTTGGGTGTTGGATTAATTGTGGATGTCAAATTTTGAAATCCATCATACATTGAATCGCATGCGGATAAGGCAAAATCGGCCTAATCCGGACCGTACTCGCCCCCATATAGGAGCTATAAAATCTACAAGGTGTACACCGTAGAGGGAAAAAGAAAAAAGAAAAAAATTACAAGCAGAAAAAAAGGATGGCAATCTAAACAATTTCTAATTTTGGATAAATCAATCATGTACCAAAATCACCAAAACCCCCTGAAATGAGAGGATACCAAGTACACCACCGACTTTTTCGTTTGGACCTATAAGACAAAACCTAATACTATCAACAAGTAAACCTTTAGAAAGATCATTGTATATGATTGTATTTACGGATTATCTTTCTTGTACAATCAGTAGTTTAAATCAAACATTCATGAAATTGATTGTATACAAGAACTCTTGGATGATCTCAAAAATCAATATTTAAGATCAACCTAGTATGTACCGAAATAGTACACGAACCTAATTCAAACAAGAACAAGTCTTGTAATCTATATTTCAAGATACGATTTCACAAGAACAAATCTTGGAAGTTATATACAGTTTTAGTTAAAAATTGTATAAGTTGATATCGAATCTGTTAGAGCACTGCTCGGTTGAACTTGCAAGTATTGCTATCTCAAGCTTGTTTATCAAGTTTAGGTGTCAAAACTATAAGTCTTGATTTCTAGTCTACTTATAGTTATGTCTCGGATTAGGATAGAATGTGTAGTTGAGCTTTAGACTTCACGGCGTTCATCGATTGAAGACGAAGATCTACTAAGGGGAGCTTGGAGGAACTTCATCAACAAAAGGTATGTGGATACTTGAACTCATCTATCGCTCAGAAATCTATTCTATTTTATCTCCTATTGAGACTAAGTCGTATAGCTATATAGACTTTCACATTATACACATTTGATATTTCGAGCTGAGTTTAACTCGCTTATATCTTTCTCGAAATATATGTTGGAAAGCTTTTTGCTTTAACCACGTTCATCATTATTCTTGACGAAAGTCAAAAGATGATCATGTGAAAATCGCCTTATAACATCTTACATGATTTGTGTGAGACAGTCATTTGATGTAGACTCGGAATATTTCATATTGATCATTCGATCACTTGAAAATTACTTATAAGCTAATAGTTTGTGTGAGACAGCTATTGTCGTCTTCTAAGGATGTTTCAATGATTGAAATGGGAGTTAAGAACAATTAACCATTGTCTTGATGAGCACAATATGCATATCCGTATGCAAACTGTTGTAGTAATGATTCGGGTGCGGGAACCAAGTTTGCGTACCTGTATGCGAACGGTTTTAACTGTCAAAGTCTGGGAACCAAGTTTGCATACCCATTTGCGAACGGTTTCACCTGAGTTCGGTCTGGAACGACAGTATGCGTACACGTTTGTGAAATGTCGTAAAAGATCAATGTCCGGAACTTAAGTTTGCGTACCCGTTTGCAAACTTATGAGGTTAAGTTCTAAAATATGTTAAGTATGATTTCATACTCATGAACAAATACATTTATATATTAAGGAATGCAATCTTTGCAACCCGTGGCTAAATGTTCATGAATTGATTCTTGTGAATCAAATCCGATTTTGCTTCAATTGTGTCTTGTATACTTCTTTGGGAATATAAACAATTGAACAACTCTATGAGTAACACAATTAGATTCATTTGATTTTCATTTGATCTAGAAGTTTTAAGATGAATAAGGTTAATACAAAAGTGTTCATATGGCTAACTTCGGTTAACAATTATTGAGACAACTCAATATACATGTTTAGTGATAGACACATTTTTGTGTCTAATTTGATCTCAATACTATATATTGTTGGCACTCGATTTTGTACTTATTATGGTGTTTTTATGTTTGTGTAGGTGTTTTTGGATAAATACACTTGTGTGGAAAAAGTTGCTCAAAAAGTGTTAGTTGGACCCCCGGGAGAAAAGTGATAAAGGCACCCTCATTTTGGATAAGGGCACCCCAGGCACCTCAGATGATAAAGGCGCCCCTGTTTTGGATCGGGGCACTTCATCCTCTCCATTTCAAATTTCGGTTTTGGCGGGAAAATCTGTTCTTCAACGCGCATTCTTTCTTGGATTTTTGGGCGTCTTTGAAGGCGACTCAATGGCCGAAACTTCTTGGGATGGTCTGTTTGGGCTTAACGTACGTGGTGTATGTATTTGGTTCGACTAAATTTGGCCGAATAATTCAAACAAAGAGAACAGAGGTGCGTGTGCAAGGGAGGAGTTTTCACGGGATATCGTGAATCACCGTGAGCTTTGAGACGTGCACCGCTCGTGTTTGGAGTGTGGGGTTGTTTCCGGACGAGTGTAGAAGGTAAATGAGGAAGAAAATAACAAACAGGGCGCGTGATGAAGAAAATAAAGAAAAAATATCCCGTATCTTGCATGGAGAATAATCAAAAATATATTGCAATTACACGCGAGATTTTGCTTCGCCGGGTTATAAATAGGTCTTTGGGATGTCATAGAAGAGACAGAGAGTTTGGGAGAGGTATAGAGCCTCAACAGAGCCGAGAATCAAGTTGCAGAGAATTGTTTTCTACATGCGCATGAGCCAAGAACACGAAGAATGTACATGCTCGAATGCAGCCGTTCTTCAACAGTGTTAATGACTCGCATATGTGGGTCGTAGTTTTGGGGCAGACTTAAATCAACAAGAACAGAGAACACTTTACATGTATCGTTCTCTGTAAGAACATCCGTTTGTAACAATTAAAACTGTTACAAATCAGGCTTTTCATCTTTTCTCCCTTGTTAATCATTTGTAAACCATTTTTGAGCATTAATAATGATTTTTGAGCGTGTTTACACCATGATGAGCTAGAACCCATCACTGGGACGACTGAGGAAGTCTGTTTTGCACCCATGTGGTAATTCTATTTAATTCCTTTATGA
The DNA here is from genome assembly GCA_023531295.1 of Papaver armeniacum. Classification (NCBI taxonomy): domain Eukaryota; kingdom Viridiplantae; phylum Streptophyta; class Magnoliopsida; order Ranunculales; family Papaveraceae; genus Papaver; species Papaver armeniacum. The sequence goes on along the minus strand of JAJJWW010008725.1, from coordinate 207,105 downwards.
CTATTTGCACTATTATAATTGATTTATGATTTTTATTGATTATTTGTGAATTCGTTAGATGTCGCATGCTTAGTCTTAGGTACTTTAGATGCGCCATGCTTGTGAGTTATATATAATTCTTTATAAAATCTACCTTGTCAAAGAATTAGAGTCGATGTTTGTTATTTTTTGAGCTTTAATTGTCCGGAATTAATAGATGAACCACATGAATGTAAGAATTGGTGGAATCCCGAGTCCCAAAGAATCCTCTCTCCATCTTGTGACATAAATTGTATATATTCTTTATATTTATTATTTTTCTTTATTAAATCCTAGAATCGATTTCATCAAGTCCGAGTGAACGACAACCCTTCTTACTACAACATTATTGAGTCACATCAATTTTTATGCCGACGCGGACTTGTGTATAGATTTGTTTTTAGGTTTTATTTTTATTTTTATTATTTTTGTTCTTTTTTACGCGTTTTGGTATTTCTGTTTGCTTTCAGATTTGCAGTGGAGCGAAAGAAAAAGAGAAAGTGCTGAAAAGAAAAGCAAAGCCAAAATAGGAAAGAAAATAGAGATCCGAACGGAGTGAAGAAGAAAATTTTGTATATAGTGTAATTATTTTTTTATTTTTATTTTAGAAACTGTAATTAGGTAATTAATTTTGTAATTTTTATTTTTTGGACTTTTTAATTTTTGGACTTTATTTTTGGACCATTGGACATTTGTTTTTTTAAACCCTAAGGAACGGTTATTTAAATACAAACTGCACAGGGAAGGACGACGATTACGATATCGTCTCGGCCCCTCGGGTTCGTACATGACATAGGAGTCGTGGCCCGAGTCGACTTCAACGGTTCATCCCCGTCTGGAACGGGAGGTAAAATTCTAAACACCCGCGAATCCCCGTCGCCGGGTTTACTGGATGATTTCGTGTGATTATATGTCGAGGAACTGAATCTGGCTGCTTTAATTTCCTAGTAAAGGGCAAGGACTGGCCATACAAGATAAGAGTTCGGATTTCATCACCGTTCTCTTCTTGCCCGCCTTAGGAAAACAAAACCAAACGCGAACCTAAGCCTAAAATTTTGAATAGAACGAGACCGATAGGGTAACGAGCTTAATAGGAAAGTCGTTCGAAAAATATTGGTTACTCTATTAAGCATACTTGAAGTTCATGATGGTTTCGTGAGTTGAATGCGTGATCGCGCCGCCTTGTAATGCGGTGAGGCCTTGGGTATCAAAGCTCCACGCAGCTTCCCTCGCCTCTATTCAACTTACTTAAACTCGGATTGATTCCGAGAGGGTTTGCTCAGATTCTAACGAATTCCCTTTCGAAGGATTAGAAGCTGGTCTAGAAAACAATCTAAGTGGATCCATCATGCTTTTTGTTTGCTAGAAATCAGTAGGTTTGTTGTGGTCGAGTCAGCCTTGTTTGTGTTTGTGTAGAATTCCCTTGCAGTTAGGATGTCAAACTGGTATAGCCAATACAACGAATATCCAACTGAACAATATGGACATCACTACTATGACCATAGTGTGAATAGTGGTTGGGAACGCCAACCTTTTGAAGGTTATGGGTCATACCATAGTGAGCCCAATTACTATCCACACGTGCATCGGTCTTATGAGCAAAACAATTCATCTATTTCTCTAGAAGAGGCTTTCAAGAGTCATTCCTTATTTGTGAAGGAAACCTTAAATATTCCAAATGAGTCCCTAGAGTAGTCAACTAGGATGTCTTTAGAAGAGACTCTTAAGCAATTTACTGAAAGTACAAATAGGATTGTCGAAAAACTTGCTCGAAATAATCTTAATTTCTAATACAGTGTTTCCAATAATACCCATGAAAATGAGGATATTTATAATCAAGATGACGAGGTTAGATTTGGTAACACTAATTTAGATGAGGTTCAACCATTTTCATGTTATGATTATGATGAGGACAGTGTTGATGAAGAATTTAAAATATGTAGGCATAGTGATCAGGAATTTGTTACTCCGATTGAACTTTATAATGATAATACTATTTCTGGTTCAAATCCCAATAATTTTAATGATTATTCACCTATTCGAAAGGATGAGGATTTGACTAGAGATGCCACCGTTTTAGACGATGCAGTTCATGATCCTTTAGCCTGCAATATGTTGGATAATCCATTATTTGATGTGCCTATTAGTGAATCAGAGGAAGTAACTATGATTAACACCTTAGTTAACGGGCCTTTACTAGGAACTTTCGATGATAATCCTTTATATGATTGTGATGATGGTTTAGAGGAAAGAGTTTACCCTGAGAATACTGTTTTAGAGTCTAGTGATTTAGAAACACTAGTCTTAGAAGACGATAAACTCGTAGAGATGAGTAAGGATGCATTACCTGATAATAACTTAGAAGAATCAATTGACCATTTTCGGGATTCTCGATGTTCTAGAAATTAGGAAATTGTGACTAGTCTATCTAGAGACACTGAAAACTCTAAGTTTGGGGGTGATTATCACTCTCCTAGTGCCTTACCTTTAACTCTCGTAAAGTTCCCTCACTTAGGACTGGACATCCGTGCCTCAACCATTTTACAAGATTATCTTCATACACTTTTTCCGAACCTAGTTATGTCCATAAAGAAGTTCAGTTGTTAGAAACCCATCCTCTCGGTTGATGTGGTTAACCCAGGCTATGATACCACGATTGACTTTGTTTTCCCACCAAAAACCTTCCTTCCAATTGTGGGTACGTATAAGTTTCAGATGTGTCAATTATTAAGTTTTGAGACTAAACCTAATTACTTTAGGATATTAGGGATGACACATTTGCTTAAGGAAGACCACCAATCTTATTGTGGTCACTATGTAAGTCAAAACTGATTGACTTAGAGGATCCTCAATTATTCAAAGTTATTATTATGTGCTTCTAAATTTTTATTTGAGTTTTTCCAGACTCTAGAACCTGAACATTCGGATCTAACTTATGAGGAAACGCAACCCATGAAAACTTTTTATCTAGACCCTTTTATAGAGCCTGAGCCCGAACCACAACTAGATGTAGTTGTATTAAACTAAAAAATAGATAAGGGTGTATTGGATATCTTCCTGGTTTGTTGCAGTCTCCTCTTCTTGTGGTTAGCACTTTTTGATCCAAATGACCCGCAGCTTATTCCTACTGTTGCTATATGATTCTTCGAGGTGACTAATCCTTTCCAATGTCTGGCTGAAGACTTTAAACTTAGCACTTCTTGGGAGGTAACCCATGCTCATGCAACACAGTAATATCTTTCCTTATCTCTTTTCTTCAAGTGGTAACGGTTTTTCCTTGTTCATGTTTTTAATTTCATCTTTAGAACATTGAGGACAATGTTAGATTTAAGTTTGGGGGTATGGGAGAAACTTTTTAGTTGCAATAAATAAAACTCCACAGATCCTAGAAATTTATGTTTATTAAGGATGGCACTAACCAATCTAAGTGGATGGAAGCATCTTGGTTGTAGGAGTTGAGGAACCAATCTGATTAGATGGCAACATCTAAAGAGTCTATTCATAAAAGCACGAGCTCGGGTGTTAGAAATAACATGATAGTTTCACCATATCTCGTTGAGTCCTTTTCACTTTGTTTTTATTTTGTTTTGTTCTTTGTAAACTATGTTTCTCTAAGTGATTAGGTGGGGCCCACGAATCAAGTTGTTACCAATGCTAGGGTGAATTAGAGTGATTGAGATACAAAAAAAAAAAAAACAAAAAAAAAATTGAGACCAGACCATCGAACAACCTAATAAATTCAATAAAGTCGACCACCTGGAACCCTTGTATATGCCAATTGTGTTGACCTAGAGTTAGGATTATCGACCACCGGTTCCCTTGTATATGCCAAAGGTGTTGATATTAGTCGACTGGTATCTCAGTCCATTAGGATAGGTTCATTTTGGCGGAGGCCTTGACAGTATAGAAACACCTTTCACTTAGTAAACATCAAAACCATCTATGTTTTTCTCTATATCCATCTTCTTGATCTATCCATGTGATTAGTTTTGACTCCGGGTATTGATGTCCATAGTGCGACTATCTGAGTAGAGCTCTGTGACTTATATATGAATTTTAGTATGCTTGAGTGCAAACTCGTGTACAAAGAATTGGAATTTCGCATCGGGGTACTTCCTCCCGTAGTCAATAAGTATGCCAACCAAGGAGATTCTTTAGTGCCTTCCAAAGTTCTCGCGTAGATAGTTAGGTCCTGGAGTAAAGGTTTTGTGGGTACACCTCTCGTAAACCCTCCTGAGACAACACTCCGCCACTAGGGCCACCTAGGGGTTCAAATGATTTTTATTTTCTAGAATAAATTTGCTCGAGGACTAGCAAATAATAAGTTTGGGGGTATTTGATAGACACATTATTGTGTCTAATTTGATCTCGATACTATATATTGTTGGCACTCGATTTTGTACTTATTATGGTGTTTTTATGTTTGTGTAGGTGTTTTTGGATAAATACACTTGTGTGGAAAAAGTTGCTCAAAAAGTGTTAGTTGGACCCCGGGAGAAAGTGATAAAGGCACCCTTATTTTGGATAAGGGCACCCCAGGCACCTCAGATGATAAAGGCGCCCCTGTTTTGGATCGGGGCACTTCATCCTCTCCATTTCAAATTTCAGTTTTGGCGGGAAAATCTGTTCTTCACTGGCAGATTCTTTCTTGGATTTTTGGGCGTGCTAGAAGGCGACTCAATGGCTGAAACTTCTTGGGATGGTCTGTTTGGGCTTAACAGACGTGGTGTATGTATTTGGTTCGACTAAATTTGGCTGAATAATTCAAACGAAGAGAACAGAGGTGCGTGTGCAAGGGAGGAGTTTTCACGGGATATCGTGAATCACTGTGAGCTTTGAGACGTGCACTGCTCGTGTTTGGAGTGTGTGGGTTGTTTCCAGACGAGTGTAGAAGGTAAATGAGGAAGAAAATAACAGCTGCAGGCGCGTGATGAAGAAAATAAAGAAAAAAATATCTCGTATCTTGCATGGAGAATAATCAAAAATATATTGCAATTACACGCGAGATTTTGCTTCTGCTGGGTTATAAATAGGTGCTGGGATGTCATAGAAGAAATATAGAGAGTTTGGGAGAGGTATAGAGCCTCAACAGAGCCGGAGAATCAAGTTGCAGAGAATTGTTTTCTGCTGCTGCATGAGCTGAAGAACACGAAGAACGACACTGCCTCGAATGCGTTCTTCAACAAGTGTTAATGACTCGCATATGTGGGTCGTAGTTTTGGGGCAGACTTAAATCAACAACAACAACAACACTTTACATGTATCGTTCTCTGTAATAGTCCGTTTGTAACAATTAAAACTGTTACAAATCAGGCTTTTCATCTTTTCTCCCTTGTTCATCATTTGTAAACCATTTTTGAGCATTAATAATGATTTTTGAGCGTGTTTACACCATGATGAGCTAGAACCCATCACTGGGACGACGGAGGAAGTTGTTTTGCACCCATGTGGTAATTCTATTTAATTCCTTTATGACTATTTGCACTATTATAATTGATTTATGATTTTTATTGATTATTTGTGAATTCATTAGATGTCGCATGCTTAGTCTTAGGTACTTTAGGTGCGCCATGCTTGTGAGTTACATATAATTCTTTATAAAATCTACCTTGGCAAAGAATTAGAGTCGATGTTTGTTACTTTATGAGCCTTAATTGTCCGGAATTAATAGATGAACCGCATGAATGTAAGAATTGGTGAAATCCCGAGTCCCAGTAACTCTCTCCATCTTGTGACATAAATTGTATATATTCTTTATATTTATTATTTTTCTTTATTAAATCCTAGAATCGATTTCATCAAGTCCGAGTGAACGACAACCCTTCTTACTACAACATTATTGAGTCACATCAATTAGGTACGGTTACCCATATCTAAATGAAGGTATATTTCATTTGTGTGTAACAAACTAAGACCATCTAATGGTGGAGAGATATTGATTTGGTTTTAAGCAAACTTAGCTTGAATCTTAAATAAGATTTTCATCTAACAGTGAATATTGATTGCTTTGTTTCAAAACTATCAAACCCTAATTTGAAGACTATATAAGGGAGAACTCTAGCAACTGGGATACCTAATCTTGACACCTTCTGTGTGATACTAGTTGCGACTAGAGTCGATTCTCCTTTAACCTAGGTTTTTCCTAAAACCATTATAGGTTAACGACTTAAAGACTTCATTGGGATTCTAAAGCCAGACCCAACTATTTTCGTTGTAGTTGCGTGTTCTGATCTTACTTGTTTTATCGTATTAAGTACTATCTTCACTAAGATTTGCTCGAGATTTATCTCCGATAGGTAAGATATAAAAATTAATCACAAAGCTCTTCGTCTCATTCTTTGTGATTCCACAATAACTTGTTCCACTACCATATGGTTAAGTTATTGTGAGGTGAATGATATTTCTAGACTGTTCTTCGGGAATATAAGACCGGATTATCAATTGGTTCTTGTTCACCTTAATTTATCAAAAGACAGAACAAATACTTCGTAGGTATTTACGTGGGAGACAGATTTATCTATCAGAATAGACTTTTATGTGGGAGACAAATTTGTTTATAAAGTCTTCGACTTTGGGTCATATCAACTCTTAGTTGTGGGTGAGATTAGTTAAGGGATCAAGTGCGTAGAGTCCTGCTGGGATTCAGAGGCGTAAAGAACGCGACTGTACCTTGATCAGTGTGAGATTGGTTAGGGCTCAACTACATTCCAGTCCGAAGTTAACTTGTAGTAGGCTAGAGTCTGTAGCGGATTAATACAGTGTGGTGTTCAAATATGGACTAGGTCCCGAGGTTTTTCTGCATTTGTGGTTTCCTCGTTAACAAAACTTATAGAATTATTATTATTATTTTAGTGTCTGTGTTATTTCTTTTTCGCATTATATTTGTTTATATAATTGAAATATCACAGGTTGTGCGTAGTTCAATCAATTGGTAAATCCAACCTTTTGTTGTTGATTGAAATTGATTGACACTTGAACATTGGTCTTTGGTAATGTTCAAGTTGCTTCTCAAAATAATCTGGCTCACGGGTTCCTATATGTTTGATTTGCTAATTATATTGAGAAACAGAGATATAACTCTTGGATATATTTTCCTTGATTGAGTATGACTGTCTAGTTGATTCTCTTGGAATTATATTAGAGTTAGTCCATACAGATTGCCTAACTAAATATTGGGTGTGGTTGTTAGACCCCCGCCTTTTCAATTGGTATCAGAACATGCAAACACGTTAAGACCTCATAAGTATGTGTTTATAGCAATCCGACTCTATGGACATAAGTGTTATCTCTGACAAACGCATCACCACAGACAAAAGTTATGTTTCTATGAAATCTATTAAAGAGAAAGACTTGTCGATCTCGCATATAGAAGAACATTTTGTTCCCACAAAACAAACAAGTATTGATATGTGTTACCCTGATTATTTTACTGCCGAGTCTTACTCTGAAGTATAAAGGGAAGCATCCAAAGAGAGTTCAACGATTCTGCAACTGCTTAGAATCCAGGCAGTTGAAAACAATAGGCTGAAACACAAGGTCAATACTATGATTTGTATGGTAAAAGATCGTGATTCCCAATTAAGGATTCTTCGTGAGGAAAATGCCGAATTTTGTTCATCACGAACTCTACTCGAGACTAAACTCAAGGAGGATGCCTTGGAAATCGAGCGCATGTTGAGCAATCTCTCTATTCAATATAAAGGATGTTTTGTGGAATCCACTATACCAATTGCTTATGACTGAACTGTGGTGTTAGAAAACGTGACTACGTGTAATCATGTTTCTCTGATGAAACCAGTTACAAAAGCTAATTTGCAAACCCTTCCGTCTGCTAAATATGTGGTTACCACTTCCATTAATCAAGGAATCACCACATCTCATGGAAGGAAGAAATTTTCTAACGATATTGTTAATCCTACTCACTCTTATCACTCTGGTGATCAGAAAGTGTGTCTCTTTTGTTATTCAAAAGGACGGTTTCAACGGAAGTGAAAATTGAGGTTGAACGACAATTATTTTGGTCGACTTCAACACACCTTAGATTTAATACTCAAAGTTGTAACTGGCATTCGGATGTCTAAGCCTATTAGTTTTAGTACTCACCCTGTGAATTCTTCCAGGAAATTCAGTTCAATCTGCTCATCGAATGTTCAAACTAATTATAGCATTAATAAAAATCGTTCAAGGAGATTTCAGAAAGGTCCTTCTCAACCTAAAGTGAAGGATGATGTTCAAAATGTGAGAAAGGTACCAGTGGATGAAAACAACAATGGAGATATGAAGGACAACCTTAATCTGATAATTGAAGGATACAAGGATCTCATCAACAGGCTGTCAAAATCCTCCAAACAAACCTCTCATGGTAAGGATTCAAACTTAGTCTCATTCTTTGATGATAATAAGTTTTATGATACTTTTCACATCAAAAAGGGTTTCCTCCAAAAATTGGAAGGAAAAAGAGGATTAACAATGAACAATATTCATTTTGATGAGCATAAAGCTCATACTTGTGTTAATTAATCACAAGGGTTGAATTCTAACTCATTAAAAATCTTGTTGAGTAAGATATTCTAATAATCGAGTATACTTATTAGTAAAATGCTTTTTGATTAGTTGAGCTATTTTCTTATCGTTCATAGCTAAACTATTGTTTGCAGATAGCTTTGCCTAAGTATTTTTCTTTTGTTTCGAATCACTTCGATTGTCTACTTTTTATTTTCCGAAAAAGTTTTTGTTACAATTGAGTTGTCTACTACTCTTGTGCTCTAAATTTTCCTCTTGTGAGAATATAAAATTTATCGAGCCAAAATTTGTGAAAGAAAATTTTTCACATAGCAAAATTTTGTTGTATTCTTTTTACCTTGTAAAGAGGTACGTTATAGTTGTTTAAGTTTTGTTTTGGGTTCGGATTGTGTTCGTCGGGTACCCAATTATTACTTGCCACAAACCATCTCTAAAAACCCTAAAATTATATTCCCTAAGAAACCATTTAAATAACAAGCCTATTGAGTCATGTACGCATACTCTAGGTTATTTTTTTTTTGTCAAGAATGTCATCACCTTCTCGCACTTGTAATTTTACAAAAGGTTTTCTTGATAAGGGTATTGGTTTCAAGTCCAAAGGGAAGAAGAAAAGAACCCTAGTAGATGTTGATGATATCAAATACCAAAATCCTGAAGATTGTGATGATGATGTCTCATGCTACTATGCATATACTCATCAAGATGAAGAGAATGAGGATATGGTTTTTGCTGAAGTGGTTCATGATTTTCTTAAATACTTTAAGGAAGCAAAACTGCAACTCGTTGATATTATGAAAGGTATCGATGTGTTACGAACTGAGTTGAAAAAAGTTAACTCTGACCATGTTCTCATGAAGACACATGTTAAAGATCTTCTCAATGAGGATATCTTCTCTGAAGAAGCAATGGATGATGTCAATCACAAGCTCAAAGGTCTCAAGACTCGTGAGGGCTCCGGAAGTGTTTTTTGATTTCGGTTCATGATCGGTTTTGTTGATTTAGAAGTTATTTATTTTTAGCTTGTTGATTTTTATTATTGTCTAGGAAACTTTCTTATGAGAATTTATTCTTGTGTTTTAAGAAGGATAACTAGGGTTTGGAATAGCATATATTGTGATTACACATAGCTATTGCCAATGATTTTCATCTTGCAATGTTTTAGATTTATTTATTTAAATTCTAAGTTATTTGGAAGATGAATTTGCGATATTAATCTTTATTGGTTTATATATTGCAAAAATACTTTATGGGATATGTGTGTTTACGTCCGTGAACTATGATTGTCCCAAATATGTCAAAAGTTAAGTCTATTATGTCTTTATGCAAATAATGATAAAAGATAGAATGAACTTTTGAATATTCCGCGGTATTGATCTTTCCCTGATCCACTTCTATGTGAAAGTATTGTATGGGTCCGTAAGTTTTCTTATGTTGAGCATTTCCGATTAAATTAATCATTGAGGTTCTCTTGTGGTTAATTTAATTGAGTTTTCTGGATACAAATTCATGTTTCATGTGATTTGTTAATGTCTAAAGAAATCGTTCTTTTCTTGTAAAAGTAAGGTCGCTCTTGTTGTTCTTTCGGAATGACATTTTATGGGGAGAATTCTTAATTGAACTTGTGCTTAATTGCCAAATCTTTGTGGGGAGTGCGGCTGTGGAATATTGTAGGAGTTATCTTGTACCTTTATAAACTCCTTGATGAATACACCAAGTTTCGACTATGTGAAATCATCGAAACAAAGTTGATATGTTTTCTTTTAGTCATGAATAATCTCTTTGAGAATTTAATTATGATCCCGCTAGTTTTCGTACCTTTGCCAATTTTATTGATAAAAAGGGGGAGAATTATTTTGTAGTTCACACAACATACATATGGTTTACGGATCATTATATAAGGGGGGGATTGGTTTTTATTGTAAGATGAAGTATTGACTAAGGGGGAGTTATACATATCACCGTAGTATTATTGTCAAAGTTGTGATACAATTGAACTTTGATGTTGTGTAATAATACTATGACATTGTATAACAATGATTGAGAATAGATGTTTTTCATATGTTTTCTTATTGTTATGGCTACGGATCTTCAACAACTATGATGCTGAGTTGAACACGTTCAGAATCACTGGAGTACTTGGAGTGACGAATAATTCAAGGAATGTTGAAGAACCAAGGAAATCAAGCATGTTGGATGAGAAACTACAAAGTTTATTTATTTTGTAATCTATAAATTTTGATAGTTTTGTCACTAAAATTGACAAAGGGGGAGATTGTTAGAGAACTGCTCGGTCAAACTCGCAAGCGTTGCTATCTCAAGATTTTTTTGTCAAGTTTAGGTGTCAAAACTATAAGTCTTTATTTCTAGTCTACTTACAATTATGTCTCGGATTATGATAGAATGTATAGTTTAGCTTTAGACTTCACAATGTTCATCGATTGAAGACGAAGATCTACTAAGGGGAGCTTGGAGGAACTTCATGAAAAAAAGGTATGTGGAGACTTGAACTCATCTATCGCTCAGAAATCTATTATATTCTATCTCCTATCGAGACTAAGTTGTATATCCATATAGACTTTCACATTATACACGTTTAATATTTTGAGATGAGTTTAACTCGCTTATATCTTTCTCGAAATATGTGTTGTAAATATTTTTGCTTTAACCACGTTCATCATTATTCTTGACGAAAGTCAAAAGATGATCATGTGAAAATCGCCTTGTAACATCTTACATAATTTGTGTGAGACAGTCATTTGATGTAGACTCGGAATGTTTCGTATTGATCATTCGATCACTTGAACATTACTTATAAGCTAATAGTTTGTGTGAGACAGCTATTGTCTTCTTCTAGGGATGTTTCAATGATTGAAATGGGAGTTTAGAACAATTAACCATTGCCTGGATAATCACAGTATGCATACCCGTATGCAAACTGTTGTAGTAATGATTCATGTCCGGGAACCAAGTTTGCATACCCGTATGTGAACAGTTTTAACTGTCAAAGCCCGAGAACCAAGTTTGCATACCCTTTTGTGAACGGTTTCACCTGAGTTCGGTCTGGAATGATAGTATGCGTACCCGTTTACGAACTATCGGAAAAGATCAATGTCCGGAACTTAAGTTTGCGTACCCGTTTGCAAACTTATGAGGCTAAAATTGGTTAAGTATGATTTCATACTCATGAAAAAATACATTTATATATTAAGAATACAATCTTTGCAAACCGTGGCTAAATGTTCATGAATTGATTCTTGTGAATCAAATCCGATTTTGCTTCAATTGTGTCTTGTATACTTCTATGAGAATATAAACAATTGAACAACTCTATGAGTAACACAATTAGATTCATTTGATTATCATTTGATCTAGAACTGTTAAGATGAATAAGAATAATACAAAAGTATATGGCTAACTTCGGTTAACTGTTATTGAGCCAACTCAATATACACGTTTAGGTACGGTTACCCATATCTAAATGAAGGTATATTTCATTTGTGTGAACAAGCTAAGACCATCTAACGGTGGAGAGATATTTCTTTGGTTTTAAGCAAACTTAGATTGAATCTTAAATCAGATTTTCATCTAACGGTAAATATTGATTGCTTTGTTTCATAGCTATCAAACCCTTATTTGAAGACTGTATAAGGGAGAACTCTAGCAACTAGGAAACCTAATCCCCACACCTTTGGTGTGATACTAGTTGCGACTAGAGTCTGAAAAAGTGGGGGTCTAACAACCACACCCAATATTTTGTTTAGGCAATCTGTATGGATAAACTCCAATATAATTCCACACAAGAGAATCAACTAGATAGTCAGACTCAATCAATGGAAATATATCAATGTAATCAGCAAATCAAACAGATACAATCCGTGAGCCTGATTATTATGAGAAACAACTTGAACGGTACTAAAGACCAATGTTCAAGTGTCAATCAATTTATATCAACAACCAAAGGTTGGATTATCTAATTGATTGAACTACGCACAACCTGTGATATTTAAATTATATAAACAAATATAATGCGAAAAATAAATAACACAGACACCAGGAGTTTTGTTAACGAGGAAACCGCAAATGAAGAAAAACCTCGGGACCTAGTCCAGATTTGAACACCACACTGTATTAAGCCGCTACAGTCACTAGCCTACTGCAAGTTAACTTCAGACCGGAATGTAGTTGAGCCCTAACCAATCTTACAATGATCAGGGTACAGTCGCGTTCCTTACGCCTCTGAATCCCAGCAGGACTCTACGCACTTTATTCGCTTAGTTGATCTCACCCACAACTAAGAGTTGTAACGACCCAAAGTCTAAGACTTGATAAACAAATTTGTATCACACAGAAAAGTCTATTGAATAGATAAATCTTTCTCCCACAAAAATACCTATGAGTTTTGTTCCGTCTTTTGATAAATCAAGGTGAACAGGAACCAATTGATACACCGGACTTATATTCCCAAAGAACAGCCTAGTAATATCAATCACCTCACAATAATCTTAATCGTATGGTAGATAAACAATATATTGTGGAATCACAAACGATGAGATGAAGATGTTTCTGACTACTTGAAAAGGCGAGGGTACCCAAATATACCTCAAGCTAAAAAAATTCCTACCTATAAGTCCTTTCTCCGAAAGTGATTGTCTATGGACTGAGTCGAGACAATGCAACTAATCGGTTCACACTTCGTGTGATCGTCTATGGATACGAGATCGAGACAATACAACAACGAAGTATGTTTACTTGATAAAAAGGTTCGGACTTAACCAAACACTATAGGATTGTTGATCAAGTAAATAGGAATGAACGTTTGTGTAATTTACTTTAATTATAATAAAACAATTATAATGCGGAAATATAAAGTAAATGACACAGCAAGATTTTGTTAACGAGGAAACCGCAAATGCAGAAAAACCCCGGGACCTTGTCCATAATTGAATACTCTCAGGATTAAGCCGCTACACAAAATTAAACCAACTTCGTATAGTTTAGACCAAGCAACTAAACATATAGTTCACCTAGTTCCGTCTGTATTCCCACGCCTCCAACTTATGAATAAGTCACGTACTTGTAACAATTCCTTTGGTTCGTATTCCAAACAGTAAAGGAACAACAAATCTATTTGGTATCAACTCTCTTCAACTAAGTGATGTGAGTTCGACAAAGGCTCTTCTGTTTATCTCAATAAACTCCTTCACAAGTTCTTAGATCTATCTTATGTTCAACTACCAAAGGTAATTGTTAAGATTTTGCAATCAATACTTTTAATCACAAAGAAATGTATTGATGCCGATATACACAACTAATCAATCCAATCTATCACAAGGATAAATCGATTATATTTGGAACCTCTTATACCGAAACAAGTATTGTGCACACCAAAGATTATGAACCCCAAATCAGAAATCTTCAATATCTTATTTGTCTTCAAATCTTCTTAGATCTTCAATAAACACCTGCACACAACAACTTGAATCTCTTGTGATCAATCACGCACGTAATCTGAGTCTCATTAACAATGGATTATCACAAAATCGTCTTCAGAACTAACAACAGTCTAAAGATCCATGTCGAAACTTCGATCTAGTTTGAGTGAATCTTATATCAGAAGAGAAGATTCTCAAGCATAAACAAACTAGGTGCAATCAAAGTTCAACCACCGTTAGTCAATCAAATCAATCGAAAACACAAGATAAACCGCAATTATCTATTTTCCCACCAACGGTACTAATAGAGCTTCTCAATCCCAAAAAAGACTTTAAACTGAGCGACCGTAAGTAGGGATGGCAATGGGGCGGGGACCTTGAATCCCATCCCCTACCCCGTTCAAAAAACCAAAACCCATACCCTACCCGTTCCCCAGAAGAATGGGACGGGGACGGGTATGGGGAATCCCCGTAGGGGATGGGTTTCCCATGGGTTACCATAACATTACAATAAATATTTAAAATTTTGTAAATAATAATAATTTAAAAATAATTATAATGGTTCAAACAGTGATACTAACCTAAGCAGTGCATTTTAAAATTTAAGTTTATAATAACCAACTAAAACTGAAAAATAAAGGAAACAATTGATCCACAATTAAGTATTATGGTTCCTTTTACTTCTTAATTCCTCATTATTAACCATCTTCCTCCATGTTAATCATCTCATCATGATCTTCTTCGTTATCTTCCAAAAAAGTTCCTCGATCAGATATAATAGGTTATGGTATGGGGAGGGGACCATGAATCCCATCCCCACCCCATCCCCGCATCACTACTTTCGGGGATTCCCCGTACCCCGCCCCGTTCCCCATTTATACGGGTAAAACCCTAACCCATAGGGGCGGATCCCCACGGGGATGGGTTTGGGTGGGGAAAATTGTCATCCCTAGCCGTAAGAGATTTCGCCTAATTAGGTTACTCTCCTCTCCGAATAGGCGGCTACACCAGTAACAACACAACCGAGGAAGTTTGCTGTTACGAATGATTAGTTTGCTAGAAATGCAAACTTCAAGTATTTATAGACAAGGAAGTTTTGACACCAAGGAATTTCCAAAACCGAAAATATTCTCCAAGATATTTAATATATTCCAAATTCGGTTTCCATAATTCCTGGAAATGCTTTGTCCAAAATATTGACCGGAAATCTCTTTGGAAAATCTCAACTAGTAAATGCACATTACTAATTCTCATTTTCCTAAAATAAAATTAAAAACCTTAAATAAAAGATTCTTAACTCATTTATGTTTTGATCCTGGGATTTCCTTCCTGTAGCTATTAAGGAATAACTTTGAACAATAAAAGATAAACATTACTGCACGTGTTCATGACTAAAAGAGAACATATCAAATTTTTTCCCGATGATTTCACATAGTCGAAACTTAGTGTATTCATCAAGGAGTTTATAAAGATACAAGATAACTCCTACAATATTCCACAGTGGCACTCCCCACAAAGATTTGGCAATTAAGCACAAGTTCAATTAAGAACTCTCCCCCATAAAATGTCATTCCCGAAAGAACAACAAGAGCGACCTTACTTTTATAAGAACAAAAGGATTTCTTTGGACATTAGCAAATTGCATGAAACATGAATTTGTATCCAGAAAACTGAATTAAATCAACCACAAGAGAATCCATGATTAATTTAATCGGAAATGCTCAACATAAGAGAACTTACTGAGCCGCACAATACTTACACATAGAAGTGGATTAGGGAAAGATCAATACTGCAGAATATACAAAGATTTATTCTATTTCCATCAATATTTGCATAATGATATCATAGACTTAATATTTGTTATGAAAAGTTCATTCTATTTTCCATCAATATTTGCATAATGACATATAATAGATTTAACTTTTGATATATATGGGACAATCATAGTTCACGGACGCAAACACACATATCCCATAAAATTATTTGCAATATATAAAATCAATAAAGATTAGTACTGCAAAATCATCTTCCAACTAAACTTTAGAATTTAAATAAATAAATCTAAAAACATTGCAAGATGAAAAACGTTGACAATAGCTATGTGTACTCACGATAATTGCTATCCTTCTTAAAACACAAGAATAAATTATCATAAGAAGTTTCTTAGACATTAAGACCTTTGAAAAATTCTTTATTGTCATCGAACTCCTTGTCGTCAACAACCATTGGAACATAAGGTTCATGAAGAAAGCAGTCAATTTCAACAAAACTTCTTGACTAATGCCGAACCAGGGCCTTCTGAATTTCAAGAGTCTTAAAAACAACAACCTTTATTTCCTGCATCTCCTTTCTTGTTTCCTTCAACTCTTCAAGAATACCAGAAAACTTCTGAAGATTTAAAGGGACAGCCCTTGGTTTCCTCACATTCCTCCCCTTTCTTTTCAAGGAAAAGGGTACCGGAGATTTATCTTTTTCCTTCATGATTGATGGCTTAACAATCATATTAACCTCTTTTCCATCAGAAGTCATAATGTTTAGAGTTTCCATACAAATATGGGTTTGTGAGAGAAATTCACAAAGCAATCTCTACAAGCAAACTTGTGATAAAAAGAGTTTTTCAAGGAAGGAAAAAAGAATGTAGGGTTACAGAACCTTTATAAAAATACGAAGATTCACGTACGCACAACTCTCAACCCTAAAGAAGGCAAAATTGTAACCCTCTTTTGATGAATCAAAACATGGAAACATCTTTTTAATACCAATCTAGGATATGAAAAGATCAACCGAAATCCAAATAAAATCAAAAAGATAAAAATTCTTTTTCTTAAGGCCTGAAAGTGCTAAACTCTTGTCTTTTTGGAATCAGGCACTTGAGACAAGATGCACAACCAACACAGCTGTGTTGGGGTGAACAATAATTTGTTCACCATGAACTTTGTGGAAAGAGTTACGAAAGTCCTCTTTCATAGAATGTTTAGACGGTATTTTTTTTCTGTAGTGGTCTAATTTTTTCTTTAAAATTAACTTCTTTGGAGAAGAGTTGAGTTTACATACCTCAGACGACTTCTGAACAAGTTTGAGCTTGTTTGTTAATCGATTTGCTCTTCATTGAAGTTTGTTGACATATCTTACTTTATGCTTGTACTTGAAACAACTAGAGAGTTCGTAACCCTTAATAGTACAGTAAGAACATGTCAAAGTGGAGGATGGTTCAGACACCATAGTGGAGCAAGCTGCTAGACATATTGTAGTACCTGAAACATTAGAAATAGAATTTCCAGTAGACAGAAGAAAAAAATCCATCTTATACTCCAAAATAGTTGAAGAAGTTTCTCCAGGAAAAATATCAAGATTGATGTGAGTATTGCTACAATTATCAAAATTAATATTTTCTGCAAGGAGCGCAACACTTGATTTTTCATCTTCATTTGAATCATAGTGTTCAGACATTTTATCAAGAGTTGTAGCAAGACCTTTGTTCCCAGTGTATTTTCTACGATTTGGACACTCATTGGCTAAATGACCAAAACCTTTACACTTCAAGCACCGAGGCATATCCTCATCGTCAGTATCGACTGTATCCCTATTTTTAGGAGGAACACGGTCATGAGGTTTAACTGATGATCTAGGCTTATCTCTGACGAACCGTTTACTTCTCTTCAAAAGAAGATCTCTAAACTGTCCTGTGATCAAAGAGACTAAGTTATCAAGATCTTCATCCGAAGAATCAGTCTCAATAGGATCATCTACAGAGTTGCCAACACATTTACATTTTGTCAAGCAATTTTGTGTTCTTTTTTTGCTTTGAAAGCAATATCATTTCCATATTTGGATGTATGCTCATGATCAAAGATCTTTAACTTCCCAACCAGAGTATATCTGGATAGAGTATTAAGGTTATTTCCTTCAACGATGACATGCTTCTTAGAATCGTATTTGGCTGGCAACGATCTGAGAATTTTCATCACAATGTCCTTTTCAGGAATAGTCTTACCCAATGCAAAAGATGCATTAACAATTTCAGACACTTTGTGATTATACTCATCAAATGAATCTTCATCAGCCATACGAAGGTTTTCCCAATCAGAAATTAGGTTTTGAAGCCTAGCTTCTTTCTCAGAGGAGTTTCCTTCGAATATCGTTTCTAAGATATCCCAGGCTTCTTTAGACTTAGTGCACATAGTCACATGGTGCTGAAGATCTGTGGTAATGGCATGGATGATAGCATTTAATCCGTCATAATTTTGCTTTGCAGCAAGAATCTCGACAGCATCATAATCACCAATATCCTTAGGAACAGTTACATCGCCTTCTTTAACAACCGAAGGATCATAGCCATTAACTACACGAACCCATGATTGAATCCGTGAGCCTGATTATTATGAGAAACAACTTGAACGGTACCAAATACCAATGTTCAAGTGTGAATCAATTTATATCAACAACCAATGGTTGGATTATATAATTGATTAAACTACGCACAACCTGTGATATTTCAATTATATAAACAAATATAATGCGAAAAAGAAATAACACAGACACTAGAAGTTTTGTTAACGAGGAAACCGCAAATGCAGACAAAACCGCGGGACCTAGTCTAGATTTGAACACCACACTGTATTAAGCCGCTACAGACACTAGCCTACTGCAAGTTGACTTCGGACTGAAATGTAGTTGAGCCCTAACCAATCTCACAATGATCAAGGTACAGTCGCATTCCTAACGCCTCTGAATCCCAGCAGGACTCTACGCACTTGATTTCCTTAGCTGATCTCACCCACAACTAAGAGTCGTTAAGACCCAAAGTCGAAGAATTGATAAACAAATCTGTATCACACAGAAAAGTCTATTGAATAGATAAATCTGTCTCCCATAGAAATACCTATGAGTTTTGTTCCGTCTTTTGATAAATCAAGGTGAACAGGAACCAATTGATACACAAGACTTATATTCCCGAAGAACATCCTAGTAATATCAATCACCTCATAATAATCTTAATCGTATGGTAGCGAAACAAGATATTGTGGAATCACAAACGTTGAGATGAAGATGTTTGTGACTAATTTTTATCTTGCCTATCGGAGATTAAATCACGAGCAAATCTTAGAGAAGATAGTATAGTACTCAATACGATAGAATAAAGCAAGATCAGAACACGTAACTACAGAGAAAATAGTTAGGTCTGGCTTCACAATCCCAATGAAGTCTTTAGGTCGTTAACCTATAATGGTTTTAGGAAAAACCTAGGTTAAAGGAGAATCGACTCTAGTCGCAACTAGTATCACATAGGAGGTGTGGGGATTAGGTTTCCCAGTTGCTAGATTTCTCCCATATATTGTCTTCAAATCAGGGTTTGCAATCAATGTTACCTTGGTAAGAAAGCATTCAATATTCATCGTTAAATGAAAACCTGATTAGACTCAAGCTAATATCTAACAACTGTTAGATCGAACTTAGCTTGTTACATACGAATAAAAAGTGACTTCATTTAGATATGGGTAACCGTACCTAAACGTGTACACCTTGTTGGCTCAACAATAGTTAACCGAAGTTAGCCATATGAACACTTTCATATCAACCTTGTTCATCTTAACACAACTAGTTCAAATGACTCAAATGAAACTAGTTATAGAGTTGTTCAATTGTTTATATTCTCATAGAAGTATACTAGACACAATTGAAGCAAAATCAATTTTGATTCACTCGAATCAATTCAGAAACAATATAGACACGGTTTGGAAAAGATTGTATTCCTTATTTTATAAATGTATTAGTTCATGAAACAACCGATTTTAGATCATAACCCGCTCAAGTATGCAAACGGGTATGCATACCTAAGTAGCCAGACTTGGTCTGGGTTCGCCAGTATGCACTATCGTACACCACAAATCTCAATTGAATTCCGGACTTGAACTTACGCCGGTAGGCATACGGGTATGCATACTAAGTTCCCGGACTTCAACTAACCAACCAGTACGCATATGGGTATGCATACTATGGTTCCCGGACTTGGAATAACTTGCAACATTTAGCATACACGTACGCATACTGTGCTATATCCAATCAATGGTTAATTGTTCTAAACTCCCATTTCAATCATTAAAACATTCTTAGAAGACGTGAATGTTGTCTCACACAAACTATTAGCTTCAAAGCAATTTTCAAGTGATCGAATGATCAATAACGAAACATTTTGAGTCTACACCAAATGACTGTCTCACACAAATCATATAAGATATTACCAGGCGATTTTCACATGATCATATTTTAACTTTCGTCAAGAATATAAGATGAACTTGGTTAAAGCGAAAGCTTAAAACCACATATTTCGAGAAATATGTAAGCGAGTTAAACTCAGCTCGAAATATCAAATGTGTATAATCGAAGTCTATATAGCTATACGACTTTTGTCTCAAATAGGAGATAGAGTAGATAGACTTTTGAGTGATAGATTAGTTCAAGTCTCCACATACCTTTTGTTGATGAAGTTCCTTAAGCTCCCCTTAGTATTTCTTCGTCTTCAATCGATGAGCGCCGTGAAGTCTAAATCTCAACTACACATTCTATCCTAATCCGAGACTTAGCTATAAGTAGACTAGAAATCAAGACTTATAGTTTTGGAAACTAAACTTGACAAACAAGCTTGAGATAGCAACGCTTGCGAGTTCGACCAAGCAGTGCTCTAAAAGATTCGATTCTCTTTTAACCTAGGTTTTTCCTAAAACTATTACAGGTTAACGACTTAAAGACTTCATTGGATTCTGAAGCCATACCCAACTATTTTCTCTGTAGTTGCGTGTTCTGATCTTACTTGTTCTATCGTATTGAGTATTATCTTCTCTTAGATTTGCTCGAGATTTATCTCAAATAGGTAATATATAAAAAGTAATCACAAATCTCTTTGTCTCATTCTTTGTGATTCCACAATAACTTGTTCCACTACCATATGGTTAAGTTTTTGTGAGGTGATTGATATTTTTAGGCTATTCTTTGGGAATATAAGACCAGATTATCAATTGGTTCATGTTCACCTTGATTTATCAAAAGATGAAACAAAAACTTCGTAGGTATTACAGTGGGAGACAAATTTATCTATCAAAATAGACTTTTCTGTGAGAGGCAGATTGTTTATAAAGTCTCTGACTTTGGGTCATAGCAACTCTTAGTTGTGGGTGACATCAACTAAGGGATTATGTGCGTAGAGTCCTGATGGGATTTAGAGGCGTAAGGAACGTGACTGTACCTTGATCAGTGTGATATTGGTTAGGGATCAACTACATTCTAGTCCGAAGTTAACTTGCAGTAGGTTAGTGTCTGTAGCGGCTTAATATAGTGTGGTGTTCAAATTTGGACTAGGTCTCGGGGTTTTTCTGCATTTGCGGTTTCCTCGTTAACAAAACTTCTGGTGTCCGTGTTATTTCTTTTCCATATTATATTTGTTTATATAATTGAAATATTACAGGTTGTGCGTAGTTCAATCAATTGGTAAATCCAACCTTTGGGTGTTGATTGAATTTGATTGACACTTGAACATTGGTCTTTGGTACCGTTCAAGTTTTTCTCATAATAATCAGGCTCACGGGTTCCTATCTGTTTGATTTGCTGATTACATTGAGAAACAGAGATATAACTCTTGGATATATTTTCCTTGATTGAGTCTGACTGTCTAGTTGATTCTCTTGGAATTATGTTGGAGTTAGTCCATACAAATTGCCTAACGAAATATTGGGTGTGGTTGTTAGGCCCTCGCTTTTTCAACGATGTTATCTAGTTGAATTTATATATAATTGAAACACAATCATATATGTTAGAGCATTGCTCGGTTGAATCCACCAAGCGTTGGTATGTTGGTTTTCATGTTTTAGTTCCAAAACTTGAGGCTGCTTGATGTGATTACTAGAGTCAACTTTGTTAGGTTGGACTATGGACAATATAAATGTTGAGACTCCCTCGTGTTACTCTGAAGAGCCTAAAGACGTATCAGCATCAACGAAAATATCATCCTTATGTTCGAGGTTATTAACATAGACTTGACTTGTTCCATTTTTTTTTATTTTTTTTTTATGTGCGACACAGATAGGCCCACCCCCCTAAGCATACCTAGCAAGCTGAACTAGCCCCATTGCTAATCCAACCGCCACCCTATCAACAAGACCCAATTTTAGCTCTAACCATAAAGGAAATTGGTGAAAATGGGAGATCCAACCTTCCCTAGTAGGAATTGATACCCTACCTCCTGCCCGCAATATGGACGTAAGGGGGTGCCAGAGATAGATATACTAGTTCATTTTATCAACTTTGGTAGATGGATTACGAAGTATAATTTAGCTATTTGAATTTCGTAGATTCGGCATAACACTATTTGGTAATTCTTTATTATTTAGTGTGTTGAACTTTCAGGTTGATTCTATACCTCGGAAACTATGTTTCGTTACATGGTTTAAGGAAGTAAACTTGCGAAACTTGTTTCGTAGTTGAAAATGAGTCAAATGATCTATTATAGGACCAGACCTTTAAACAAGGATCTTTACTAAGACCGATCCTAAGGAGCTCTAGTAGGACCAATCCCTTATCAAGAATCTCTACTAGTTGCGGTCCCAAAAATTACAAGCGGATGCAACTAAGTATTGTAGAGGAAACAATATTAATGGTGAATGGTGGGATGATGTGTTGTAGAAAGTGGTAATAAAATCTCGATTCTCGGACTTGTAAAGATTTTGATTCTAAACTAAATTTCTAAAACTAAAAATAAGGTTTTACCTATTTTCCATCCCCACTTTCCCTAAATCCCATCTCACCTATACAAATCATATCATATTTTGTAAAACCCTTTTAAGACTGGGTAAACCTAACCCACTCTATTATTTTCCATAAATAACTTAACAGTAAACTCCCACCACCGACGCCATTGCATTGATCAGGTTTGGAAATTCATTCTCAAACCAGTGAAATCACCATCTTAATCATGTTTGAAAATCATATTGCAAAACATGATTTTATTTACCACATAATATGATAGTATGGTCAAAAGTAAAATAATCCATTAGTAAGAAATTGTTTATTAATTTGGGAACACCTGAATAAACCTAAATTGGAATCGTGAAATATCAATGAACATTATATATATACTCTTGTTTATTAATTGTTTATTATGTATATTTTGGTTCATTCATAGTTTGTTTCAACTGCATAAATACAAAACTTAAAAGTTCAATAAAAAAGAAAAATTAATTAGTAATCCTCCGATCAACTATATATCTAAGTCTTCTAATTTTTAGGTACAAAATTGATAAAGCGGGGGTATAACAACCACACCCAATAATTCGTTTGGCAATATGTATGGACTAACTCAATATTATTCCAAGAGAACCATCTAATAAAGATATCAAAGATATCAAGAAAGATATCAAAGATTTATATCTCTTTTCTCGAATCAATCAACAAATCAAACATATAGAAATCTATGAGCCTGATTGATATGGGAAATATTTGGTCGGTACCAAAGACCGATGTCCAAGTGTCAATCAATTTATATCCAACAACCAAAGGTCGGATTTACCAATTGATTGAACTACGCACAACTTGTGATATTTCAATTATATAAACAAATATAATGCGGAAAACAAATAACACAAACACCAGAATTTTGTTAACGAGGAAACCGCAAGTGAAGAAAAACCCCGGGACCTTGTCCAGCTTTGAATACCACACTATATTAAGCCGCTACAGACACTAGCCTACTACAAGTTAACTTCAGACTGGAATGTAGTTGAGCCTAACCAAGTCTCACACCTATTGAGGTACAATCGCGTTCCTTACGCCTCTAGAACCACGCCGGATTCTGCGCACTTGATTCCCTTAGCTGATCTCACCCACAACTAAGAGTTACTACAACCCAAAGTCGAAGACTTATAAACAAATCTGTCTCACACAGATAAGTCTAATCTGATAGATAAATCTGTCTCCCAAAGAAGTACCTATGAAGTTTTTTTCCGTCTTTTGATAAATCAAGGTGAACAGAACCAATTGATAATCCGGTCTTACACTCCCGAAGAGCAGCCTAAAAATATCAATCACCTCACAATAACTTAACTATATGGTAGTAGAAGAAGTTATTGCGGAACCACAAAGTCTGAGACGAAGAACTTTGTGATTACTTTTATATCTTACCTATCGGAGATAAATCTCAAGCAAATATTAGAGAAGATAGTACTCAATATGATAGAACAAGTAAGATCAGAATACGCAACTACAAAGAAAATAGTTGGATCTGGCTTCACGAATCCCAAATGAAGTCTTCAAGTCTTTAACCTAATATGGTTTTGGAAAAACCTAGGTTAAAGGAGAATCGACTCTAGTCGCAACTAGGACACAAGAAAGTGTTGGGATTAGGTTTTCTAGTTACTAGAGTTCTTCCTTATATACTGTAGCGCACCCTAAGCTAGCAGCTGACTAATCCAAGAGATTAACTAACTACAGAGGCACTAAGAATCTAAATCATATACTTAAGCATTCAATTAAGAAATCTGCTACAAATTTAACCCAAAAACTTTCCCCGCTCAGAAATATACATACAAGAACTTCTCTCAGATGATATATATACAATAGTGATTTATTTTACAAATATAAATAACATAATAAACATAGCAGAAGATATCTAATTAACGGAGTCAACTCCCGAAGCTTTCGCTGCGCAACTCTAATCTGTCTCTGAAACTGAAAGTGGGAATGGGTGAGCACATCATCCCTAAAAGGGGTGCCCAGTAGGAATAACATTTAACTTTCATGCAATCACTGGAAATGATTTGAAAACAATTCTTGTTTTTCCCTAAACACTAAACACAACCAATTTCACATAAGTAAACAATCATGTATATGGAACTAACTCCTTCTAAAACAGTGAATAATATGGTGAATCATCCCGCACCAAGATAATAATATGGTGAACTCGTCCCGCACCTAGATAATAATATGGTGACTCATCCTGCACCAGTAAATGAAGGAGCAGTACCCTATTGTTGATGGTGGATTTTCATTTAAGGTTAAAGTTGTAAAAAACCAGAAAATTATGTGCTGACATCTTGTAAAAGATAAGGCCATCGATAAGTGTTGGATACTCCTCACTTAATTCACCTAGAATGGAGCATGTGGCAACAATCCCATTATATGAATACACGAAATTCATCTAGGTTGGAGCATGTAGCAACAATCCCATATACCTGTGAATTTCTAGCATTATTAATTAATGCGCAATTAGCCTTGTATTTCTGTACTCATTATCGCTAAGCGGCATGACGATCGAGTGTTACTCTTACAGAGCAACACGAACCTCCAAGCATTATAATGAAACCATGTACGAAATACCCGTGCATGTGCCGACTCTCGGTGTGTTATACTAGCCCTATTGAGCCCCTCTCGGTGTGTTATACTAGCCCGATTGAGCATCCAAACCGACCGTATCGGTCCGAATATGATCGCAGTCATCCAACTCCACAAGCATGATTGGATGACCCAGATCAATTCCATCACCCCCAGCGGTATGGAATACCCACCGCCGACCCCGCATGGTCGGTCATTGGCCTAGCTTGCCAAAAAACGTTCATACCAAGCAAGATGGACGGAAAATCCTAAATTAGGGTTTGCGGCATATTACATGTGTCGCAAAAAAGCCTCAACCATCCATCTTCGCAGTATAGATGGAGGGTGTAGATGTAAACTCAAAGGGCCCAGAGCATGTCAACACAATCACCGAGGGCCCGCCTACACACTTGACCAACCTGGCCAGACCAACCATGCTTGGTCGTAACAAATTCGTGCGCCCAAACAAGGGGTGACGCACGGCTTTGAAATCCGAATTAGGGTTTTGAGCATCACGGCGTCCATCTTCTCCGGCACGATTGGAGGGTCCAAGATTAGATTAGCAGTCCGGTCATACCAAAGATGACCACCGTGGACCCATATATTCCCTCACCCGATCGGCCAAGGCATATCATGCCCGGCTAATTCAAAACGCACGCCCAAACTAGCGTGGTCACACCTCCCAAAACCACAACCGATCTCGACCGCTCAACTTCGCCGGACGATTTGGATGGCTCGAGATCACGTTTTTATGGGATATTCGTGTATAGACGTAAACACCAGCCTACCACCTTCACACCAGGCCAATCGGCCAAGACCGACCAAGATTGGTCGTCTTGGAACGTGTGCCTGAAGTGGCGTGACGTGCGGCTCTTGCGGCACTGGTTTCCTGTCGCAAATCGATCTCGACCACTCAACTTCACCGGATGAATTGAGTGACCCAGATCATACTTTCGTGAGGTAATGGGGTATAGGTGCCTACACCATCATGCCGTCTACACGCATGTATGGTCGGCATGGCCAAAGTTGTATCCCATGCTTGGTTTCGACCTAGCTGAAGAGTGATGCCTACGCACCTCTTCAAAACCCTAATTTCATTAACGGTCGCAGATGAGTGTCTCAAAGATCATCTCATCCGTCCAACTTCACCATCTTGGTTATACAACCCTGGTCAGGAGTTAGTTAGTCGGTGAGGCGTCATTACCCATCACTTTACCACACCATGATGCAAAGACTCAGATAAAATACACACGATACTTCACAAGTATCAACTTCCTGAATAACGCAGTTATTCAAATTAGCATTACATGCTACCTATCGTGGATCCACGATCCACACGTTCCGGACATCAATCATGTCACAAACTGGGGGGATACATACTGGGGTATTGGTCTGGCGGTTTACAGCGTGCAACGCGCCATCACAAGAACGTGTTAGGAAGTCATGGACGGTAAGAGATGAACATGAGAAGTGGGCAAGACTGGTCGTGTGGCACCGACGCACAACTCCACTACTCCATCACTCCACTTCCTCCACTTCCCACGAGAGACGTGAATAAGGCTCAATGACTTGTATAAATAGGTTCTCCGCCCTATTTCAAGAAAAGGGAAAAACAACAGAGGCAAGTGTTAATACAAAAACGTATTCCAACACCCAGAGCCTGCTTGCATCAATCGTAAGACTGCTCATCTTTCTCGTTACAAGTCATTCATAGCCAACACCTTCACAATCTCAACACCTTCTTCGCTTCCTCCCTAAGATCAACCCCATCTCCTTCACTTTGTGACCGAAACAAGTCCGGAACGGCCATTTCTTGGTTTAGGCCGGACTTGCAATGAGATTGACTTCCGAATCTACAAGCACTCACCGCGCAAGTGCATTTTTTAGGGTTTAGATTCATTCCTCATCCACACACCCCAAATTACCAAATTCAACAGGAGTAGTTTTCACCCATAAACAATTGGCGACCATAGTGGGAGGTTGATCTCTCGGTTGCACAAAATTGAATTCTCAACTTTTCAGTTTCCATCTCGCAATGTATCCGAAACCACAGTGGTTCGGATATCATGGGAAGTGTAGCTAGAATGCTTGGAGGATGTCTTGGAAAATCAAGCCTAAGATCACCGGAAGGCAGAGCGAGACATTTCGCCTTTTGAATGATATAGCAAAGACAATTACAAGAAGGGTCGGCAGCATCTACTCAAGCAAAGGTAAGAAACGCCGAATCCTTAGTCGAGTCACACATTTACCGGGGAGAGGCAAAAAGAGCGTAAATCGCAGGGCGACTCGGGAAAGATGAACAACACGGTCCAGTCCAACAATGAAGAACCGAAGCAACTCCACAGAGGAAAGGACTTGTACGGAGTACTACAACGTCTACCGATAAAGAAAGGGAGCCCAGCCTATGGAGCCCTGTTAGAAGATTTGTATCTCAAAACTCTTGTTGAAGCCCGGAAGACTGTCCAATCCGCATCGACCTTTCATCCAAGCGAAGAGATGCTTGAGGAAAGGGATATCGATCAGGAAATACGTGAATACAGAGGATGGGAGCGTTCAATTCGATCACTCAGCAGTGATATTACGACACCTTCCACATCCCTTTACCTGTGCAAGCGACCATGGATATGATGGCACTCGCAAATCTTCCAACTTCATCTCCGTAACGTGCTCCACATCAAAGCCACGTAGAGACATCACAACGCCCACTAACGCAGAAAAGCCGGACTCGAAGTGCCTACACTTTCCGTTCCCGATGGAAAAGATTTTGGAGTTGCTTTGAGGTGTGGGTACGAAATAGAGAGGTGGAACTACCTCATGTATGGCATCCACCAACCGATCAAGAAATAATGGACCCGAGGTACTGTCATTTCCACCGGTTCCTTCACCACCCTACCAGTGAGTGCAACGCTTTGAAGCGTATTGTTCAGGAGAAACTTGGTTCAGAGGGATAGCTCTCATTCTCTAAAAAATTAATGCGACGACTTCCTTGGAGAGGCTACTTCGGTTTGATACAAGTGAGGCTTCAAAGGCAAGTAAGTTCTATTCAGCAATTTTACGAGAAAGATAGTTTTGGAATTCACTGGGGACTTAGCATCCCCACATGGAGAAAGAGACTCAGTGATCAAACGCATGTTTGCTTCCCTTCATACCTCCCTTTTACACAACATTTGCAATTTCATATGACATATGCAATCATTCATGACCAAGATGCAAATTCCATTTAAAATAATCTCTTTCAGAAAAATCATTCACAAAATTATCTCAAAATAAGCCCATCCAATTACCTAATAAATCAAAACCCGAAGTCAAATTGTGAAAGGAAATCCTCACTAGCACTCAAAAAAGAAAAGCATCTCGAAAGACAAGTAGGTGGCACGAATTCTTCAAGGAAAATCCTTCAAGAAAGAACTCGTCCTTCTGGGCAAGAGAGTCTTTCATCCTTTAAAGAACATCCTGCTTCAGCTTCAACTCCTTAGATAACTTTTCAACCTCTTCTTCCTGGCGAGTAACACAGTCTACGGAAGGGACTTCGTCTTGCAATTTCTGAAGCTCCTGAATCTTGGAGAAACCTTTGAAGAACCAAGGAGCATTGAAGCCGCATCGCGCAAACACGTCTCGATGGCACTTCCGGTCTTGAATCATCTCCTCGAAACCGGCTCGACCTGGCCGTGACTCTCATCCCATGGATAGAAAATAAAGCTTCTTGGACGCGGTTGACCAACGCAAGACGGCTTTTGAGCTTTGCGGTGGTAACAATGTGGCCGTACTTCTCCCATATCGCAAAGATACAACTCTTCGAACCGAGCCGACACGCCAATCCGCCAACCAACACGTGGCCCGGATAAGGGACAAAAAAGGAGGATCGAACAAAGCCCCAGTGTTGCATCACCGATACTTCACCAACCACAGGAGCCTTGTCAGTTATAGTAGGCTTTTCAGAAGGAGTCACCACGACAGCTTTATTAGCCGAAGCCTACTCGAACGTTCTTCAAGGGGAGCAACTCGCAACTATAGCGGATGTTGCCTCTCTTATATTCCTTCCGACATCTACTTCACTCGGATGCTAATTTCCATCACGACCCCGTCAACAAGATCACTCAGGGAGGCGGCTTGTCCAACCGAGCTTGCATCATCTCTGTCATGGTCGGAAAAAGGAGCGGTTTCTCCAGACTTCTCAGCATGAAGGTCAGTACCGCCAGACTTCTCAGCATGAAGGTCAGTACCGTCAGACTTCTCAGCATGAAGATCAGTACCGCCAGACTTCTCAAAGATGAAGGCTAACATTACCAAATTTCTCATTTTGAATGCGCGCCAACCTTGTGAAGACATTCTCTTTCGGAATCCCCCGATTTCAAGCAAGAATCACTCTTAGGAAGATTCACTCGAAGAAATAAAGGAACCAACGGGAAGAGAT
The DNA here is from genome assembly GCA_023531295.1 of Papaver armeniacum. Classification (NCBI taxonomy): domain Eukaryota; kingdom Viridiplantae; phylum Streptophyta; class Magnoliopsida; order Ranunculales; family Papaveraceae; genus Papaver; species Papaver armeniacum. Next base: position 177,360 of record JAJJWW010008725.1, on the reverse strand, counting down.
TTAAATACCCGCATATTGGAGGAATTGAGGATCATCGAACCACATGCCTCGCCTCTTGGATCTCTCTCCCGCTTGGGGACCGCAATCCTCGGCCTCCGGTCCGTTTGGTGGGAAGTGGCTTCAACCGGAAATGCTTTTTCAAAACGTCGAAGATGGTTCACCACGGAACCTATCACAACACTCTCCGAGAATTCCCGAAAAATCAACAGTTGCCTCCTCCAAAATTCCTTGTACTTATCGGTTACCACCGGGTTTCTCCCAATAGGCCGAAGGGAAGGCTCACCCGTTCTAAAAACACGTCGCGTTAAGAATATTTGGGAGGAATTCTTTCGTAACCCCCCGGTGGACGGATAAATGGGACACCCCGATCAAATCCCATTTGACGAGCCGCCCCCACAATATTGTACGAGTCGCAATGAAATTCTTCGTTGAATAAAGACAGGACATATCCCGGGATGCAAACTGCAAGGTAAACAATTTCCCAAATCTCATAGTCTTAACATCGGTGCGCAACACAAAGATCGGGACCATCGAGAAGCGAGAGTAAAAGTCTTCGGCCGAACAATGGAAGGGTGGACCGCCCCCATGGACGGAAATCTACGTAAGACACATTGACAAATATGTCCACGAGTTTTGCGCCTGTTCTGGACGCCTCCTATTCCAAATGAGTATTATCGAGCCACCATACAAGTTGGTGAGCAAATTTGCAGGGATAGGGGCATAGCTTTTGAAGTGTTCCCATAAGAATGCCTCAAGAAAAGCGAAGTGAACGTGCGATTCCACCTTCTTGTACCCGTTAGAAACATGCATGTCCATTGCTAAGGCGTCCGTATGAGAATACAAATGATCCAAGGAACAAGGCACCCGGGGAAGAACTTTACCTTTTCCAAACTTTATAGCGATCTTAACAAGGTCACCTCTAATGGTCTTCTTTCCGTAACCGTCGTCGAATATATCTCTCTCGATAGCCATAAAGACAGAACGCAATCACGCCGAGCTCATTTTCCAACTCTTGATCCGGCTCCGGGTCCAAGGAGACCACTTCGACACCCACCAGGTGTAAAAGCATCTCGTATCTTTTTCTCCTCCTTGTCCCGATCGTCGAATCCCGCCACCTTTTGAAGTATAGCATCATAGTTACGTTGCTCCGTATCGAGAGATCGTAAGAAAGACTTCCAAAGAACAGCGGTTTCATTAATGCAGCTACACTCTCCGGAGTAATAGTCATCTCTCCCCATCTAGATATGGTCAGTATGAGTAGAAATACGCCACCGAGAAATGAAGGTAATCAAACCCGCAACGTCTTTCTTAATTTCAAGAGCAGCAGATGCCATGACCGCATTGAGGATTTGCGCTTTGGTCAAATTATCTTTAATGTCCTTATTACTCAACATGCATCTCATCCATCCTTTATAAGAACCCAGTGGATTATGGCAAATCTTGAAGTCAATAGGGGAAGGCGGATATTCGTTTCTCCGGAGACAAAATCTCATCACAAGTGTTTGAAGAAGAAAATGGATCAAAGATCCATATTTTCTCAATCGGAAAGGTGGACTATCTTATGAGAAGGATGTCTTCTAATGTTTGGAAAAGGCGAGGTGAACAACTCATCATCGATGTTCGGCATATCTTTGAAGCCGTCAACACTTCTGGCTTGGCACCAAAGATTATCTCCTAAGACATCTCAACAAGAATTCTTTTCTTCATTCCACAATGAAATAAAAGACAGGAGTTAGAACTTGTATGAAAAGCGCATGAAGCGTGTATTCACACACGACAAGACACGTTGAAATGCATAAAAGCTGGGATTAGGTCCAAACACCAGTATTACTCAAGTCAAGTATGGTATTGGTTTCAAGTCCAGTACAAGTTTCAAGTCTGGTATTGGTTTCAAGTCCTTGACAAGTTTCATCTGGCATTGGTTTCAAGTCCTAGGTACAAGTTTCACTGTATTGGTTTCAAGTCCGGTACAAGTTTCGGTCTGGTATTGGTTTCAAGTCCGGACAAGTTTCAAGTCCGGTATTGGTTTCAAGTTCGGTACAAGTTTCAAGTCTGGTATTGGTTTCAAATCAGTCAAGCATATGTGGGTGGGACTACATTCACGGCACGTATTACAACACAGTTTTCTCATGATCGTGGGAATTATGTTTACAAAATCCAAGCCAAAGTCTCTTCCCAAGCTACAATCTAAGAAGCTAGTTTTGTATGCAACAATGGAAGAAGAAGCAAAAAACGACGTATTCATGGACTTGCGGAACTAAACCATCCTATCTATAAAAAGATTTTTACCTAAGAAATTAGGGTTTTTCCTAAAAAAAAAAAAAAAAACTTACCTTGGGCGGACGGACGGCAGAAGAAATCCGCAGCACCGCAGAATTTCGGCAACGAATAAGAATCCACAGGCAATGCGTTAGCAGCAGTAGTCACAAGCCGCTCAACAAAAAAATCGTGAAGAAAAGAAAAGGGGTTGGTCTCTTTTATAGAAAAAAATTAGAAGAATCCCAATGGAACAAGGATTCCTCTTTTATTTGGTTTCCTCTTTTGATTCAAATACCCTAAGGAAGGAAGCCGGTCCATCAAGGCTTAAGATTGCGCACGCATGGAGGATTGCCCACGGCCAGAATCCCTCCAGGTAGACTTCCTTTATCTTGTCTTCTTACGTTTGTATATGTCACCATCTCATGCCTACCCCACAATAGTGTAACCATTATGTGCTAGGCAAGGGACTTAATGTTGATGGTGGATTTTCATTAAGGTTAAAGTTGTAAGAAACCAGAAAATTATGTGCTAACATCTTGTAAAAGATAAGGCCATCGATAAGTGTTGGATACTCCTCACTTAATTCACCTAGAATGGAGCATGTGGCAACAATCCCATTCTATGAATACACGAAATTCATCCAGGTTGGAGCATGTAGCAACAATCCCATATACCCCGTGAATTTCTAGCATTATTAATTAATGCGCAATCACCTTGTATTTCCCGTACTCATTATCGCTGTGGCATGACGACCGAGTGTTACTCTTACAGAGCAACACGAACTTCCAAGCATTATAATGAAACCATGTACGAAATACCCGTACAGTGACTCTCGGTGTGTTATACTAGCCCGATTGAGCCCTCTCGGTGTCTTATACTAGCCCGATTGAGCATCCGTGACCGACCGTATCGGTCCGGATATGATCGCAGATCATCCAACTCCACAAGCATGATTGGATGACCCAGGATCAATTCCATCACCCCCAAGCGGTATGGATTACCCACCGCCGACCCCGCATGGTCGGCCATTGGCCTAGCTTGCCAAAAACGTTCATACCAAGCGGATGGACGGAAAAACCTAAATTAGGGTTTGCGGCATATTACATGTGTCACAAAATGTCTCAACCATCCATCTTCGCAGTATAGATGGAGGGTGTAGATGTAAACTCAAAGGGCCCAGAGCATGTCAACACAATCACCGAGGGCCCGCCTACACACTTGACCAACCTGGTCAAGACCAACCATGCTTGGTCGTAACAAATTCGTGCGCCCAAACAAGGGGTGACGCACGGCTTTGAAATCCAATTAGGGTTTTGAGCATCACGAGCGTCCAAATTCTCCCACACGAATGGAGGGTCCAAGATTAGATTAAGCGAGTCCGGTCATACCAAAGATGACCACCGTGGACCCATCTATTCCCTCACCCGATCGGCCAAGGCATATCATGCCCGGCTAATTCAAAACGCACGCCCCAAACTAGCGTGGTCACACCTCCCAAAACCACAACCGATCTCGACCGCTCAACTTCGCCGGACGATTTGGATGGCTCGATCACGTTTTTATGGGATATTCAGGTATAGGCGTAAAACCAGCCTACCACCTTCACACCAGGCCAATCGGCCAAGACCGACCAAGATTGGTCGTCTTGGAACGTGCTCTGGTGGGCGTGACGTGCGGCTCTTGCGGCACTGGTTTCCTGTCGCAAATCGATCTCGACTACTCAACTTCACCGGATGAATTGAGTGACCCAGATCATACTTTCGTGAGGTAATGGGGTATAGGTGCCTACACCATCATGCCGTCTACACGCATGTATGTTCGGCATGGCCAAAGTTGTATCCCATGCTTGGTTTCGACCTAGTCAAGAGTGATGCCTACGCACCTCTTCAAAACCCTAATTTCATTAACTGGTCATGAGATGAGTGTCTCAAAGATCATCTCATCCGTCCAACTTCACCAGACTTGGTTATACAACCCCGGTCGGGACTTAGTTGGTCAAGTGAGGCGTCATTACCCATCACTTTACCACACCATGATGCAGTACCTGCATAAAATACACACGATACTTCACAAGTATCAACTTCCTGAATAACGCAGTTATTCAAATTAGCATTACATGCTACCTATCGTGGATCCACGATCCACACGTTCCAGACATCAATCATGTCACAAATTGGGGGGATACATACTGGGGTATTGGTCTGGCGGTTTACAAAGGCGTGCGCGTGCAACGCGCCATCACAAGAACGTGTTAGGAAGTCATGGATGGTGTAGAGATGAACATGAGAAGTGGGCAAGACTGGTCGTGTGGCACCGACGCACAACTCCACTACTCCATCACTCCACTTCCTCCACTTCCCACGAGAGACGTGAATAAGGCTCAATGACTTGTATAAATAGGTTCTCCGCCCTATTTCAAGAAAAGGGAAAAACAACAGAGGCAAGTGTTAATACAAAAACGTATTCCAACGCCCAGAGCCTGCTTGCATCAATCGTAAGCCTGCTCATCTTTCTGTTACAAGTCATTCATAGCCAACACCTTCACAATCTCAACACCTTCTTCGCTTCCTCCCTAAGATCAACCCCATCTCCTTCACTTTGTGACCGAAACAAGTCCGGAACGGCCATTTCTTGGTTTAGGCCGGACTTGCAGCATTGACTTCAATCTACAAGCACTCACCGCGCAGAGCATTTGTTTAGGGTTTAGATTCATTCCTCATCCACACACCCCAAATTACCAAATTCTGCAGGAGTAGTTTTCACCCATAAACACCTATATACCACAGATGTAAATTCTCATTTCCAAACAATCAAATGGAAATTCTTGTTTCCCGAACAATTCATGAAGACGTCGAAGCATTACAATTCCTTTCCAAGCAATGAAAAGATGAAAAGAAATCAGAACTTCGTAATTCAAAGTTAAAACAATGCATGGAAAGTATAATCAGACAATGCATGAATTTGTTAAACATAAACTTTGGTAAAAGAAAACAACAATAATCACAAAAGAGCTAAATATAAATTCCCACCTATTTTGATGACAAGCCACGCATGCCTCGCGATCCACGATCCACTGGTTCATCCTTTGAATCGATCGTTGTTAATATAGACTAACTGTTAATCACACAAGAAGTCTAAGAATCTAGCCAAAAGGCTCACACAAGAATCATACAAGTCTTTCTAATAATTATAGGCCCATTAAAGGTTCTACATCTTTTATTTATCTATCTTTAGCATAGCTAAGGTCTACTAATTCAATTACATTAATTTTATAGTCAATTATCTAAGTCTTATGAACATCTACAACTTTGTAGAAGAAGTCAAAGGCTAATTCGGACCATAAGGGGTCTAATTCATCTAATTAAGAAAGACTAATCCTAAGCCCAATCCCATGACCCGCGGGCTTACTCCAGCCCGGCCCGTTAACAAAAGGTCTGGTCCATCTAAGTCAACTAACAGTCTTTAACGGTCAAATTGACGGTCTAAGGTCAACTAACAGTCAACGGGTCAAACCCTGGTCAAGAGTCAACTGAGTCAAATCGGTCAGGTCCACTGAGTCAAGCCTAGTTAACTCAGTCAGACACATTAAAACAGATTATCTAAGTATGAGAATCAGCTAGCTAGACAGCTGATAGGTCTGAATCACATAAGCCTGTTGGTTCTGTGAAACTAACAGTTTAAATACTATCTTATAACATTACAACAACACATTGAATCCATCAACACTTCATAACTAAACTGATACTAACACAACTATTGACAGAACTTCACGAGCCAAGGTACAATTCAATTATTCTTAAATAAACTTCAACTTCAATTACGACTACAAACTAGATTTACCTGCAGTTATAGATCCAAGCTTTCATAGCAAACACTAACTACAACTCCAACTCTAAACAACATCAACAACAACATCCATCCACCACCATACACAACACCCTCGACTGTAAGACCATTCTTCTTGCTGAAGTACACTTGCAACTCCAAAATCCTCACAACTACCGTTAAGAAATGAATTGTTTCAAATCAACTCAACTCAATTCACATTTCAGTTCAGTGCTTCAACACTCAGCAGAACTCATTCTCACCAGAATAACATCCTAAACATTCATCTAATACTTGAACCCATTTAGGACCAAACAACATCAACAACAACATAGTCCGACTCAATTCCGTTTTACTCTTTCTTATTCCCTTTCAGCTATAACTGTCCAGTTCAACACCACCACTACAACTAATAACTTGGTACAATCATCTACATCTGCAACAGTTCTATTACAACCAATCACTACTGAAATCCCATTCCACCTGCAACTCTACATCTGCAATTTAGCTGCAGCTGCATCTCAACCATTATCTCCACTCTTAATAACTGCATCATCAACATAACAACAGCTTCAACACATCACTTCAGCTTCCTCAATTAACCACCAGATACAGTTGCAACTCCAACTTCATTTCAATCCTTTTTTTCTCTTCATGCAATTTACATCAAAACCCAAGTTACAGCCACAAAACCATTCCACACTGTTCCCATCTCACCATACAGTTTCATAATATATTCATCATCATCCATAAACTCATAAACTCACTTATAAAGAAAATAACTTTACTAATTACTGAGAAAGCAATTACCTCAAATGGTTTCATTTGCACAACTGAAACCAACTTTTTTTCTTCTCTAATTCAAACCTAAACATCAATCAAACCTTCAATTCTATCAAACCCATCCTTTAATTTTTCTCTTAATCAAAATCCTCAAAAACAGAACCTTAATTCTTAATTTGGGGAAGAACAAGGAAACCCTACTTCTTTGAATCCTCTCCGAAGTTTGAGAATAAAACTCTAATTTATCTTCTTTGCTTCCAACACATAGAAACCCCCGTTAATTACTTAATTCCATCCTCAATTGCTCATAAATATTCAATTGATTCCAAATCTCAGAAAACCTAATTCTTCAATTCAACTTCAAAACAACCTCACAACTTCAATTGAACAGCAACACCTTCATTATTTAACCATTACAACTCAATTACTAAACACTTTTATAGAAACCAAATCTAAATCTCAAAACCCTAACTTCGATTCATCTTCAGAACAGATACATAATATCAATACAACATCAACCCAATCGATCTTCATCCATTATCAACTCGAAATCATCATTAGTTCCACACATACCCAAATTCAAATCCAGAACCCTAAATAAATTCTCTCTGTTTCATCATCTCGAGCAGAAATTCTATCAACCTCTAACCCTTCTCCTTTATGATTCACCATAACACCAACTTTACCGACTATATACTCTCATCAACCGTTTCTCTCGAATCGTTACTCACTCTCACCTCTCAGATCGCCGGAGAAACCAGAGAAGAAGAAGAAACAAGAAACAACAAAGAAAAGAAAGAATAATAAAGAAGAAGAAAGAATAACAACTTTATCTTCTTGATTGAGATAAGGACGACCAAAACACTGAGGCACCCAATACTCTTGGATAAGGTCTGCCAAGGCGGCTAAATTGTAAGTTGACTATTTTTCCCTTCTAAAAATTCGATGACTACTTCTTCATCCGGTATCCGATTGACACGTTCGAGTAGCCCATCTTGCACAAATTTTCGAGACCTAATCGATGATACTAGTTTCGTATCTAGATCTTTGTTATATTAATTCATAATAATTAACGTTCATGTGAAACTAATCGAGTTATTATCGACTGGTCTAATATCGTTGACGAGCTTGAGGGTATTTACATATACTCTTTCAAAACAGGGTTTGCTTTCAATCAAAGCTAAGATAACTTAGTAACAAAGCATTCAAATATTCATCGTTAGATGAAAACCTGAATTAAGATTCAAGCTAAGTTTGCTTAAAACCAAAGCAATATCTCTCCACCGTTAGATGGTCTTAGCTTTTTACACACAAATGAAATATACCTTCATTTAGGTATGGGTAGCCGTACCTAAACGTGTATATTGAGTTGGCTCAATAACAGTTAACCGAAGTTAGCCATATGAACACTTTTGTCTTAACTATATTTATCTAACACTTCTAGATCAAATATGATGATCAATCAATCATGAATCTAATTGTGTTTTAATAGAGTTGTTCAACTGTTCACTATCTCATATAAATATATATGAACAAATTGAAACAAAATCGAATTGATTCGTAATCGTACAAATTACTTATATAAGAATCAATTCATGAACATTAAGCCACGGTTTGCAAACCTTGCATTCCTTAATTCATAAATTTTTCTGTTCATGAGTATGAGAAACATACTTAACCAATTTTAGAACTTACCCACTAAGTTTGTAAACCAGGTACGCAAACTATAACTTTCAGACTTTGGTCTTGTCCAGCCGTTTGCAAACGGTTACGCAAATAGCCGTCCCGGACCTAACTTATACTAGGTACGCAAACAAGGTTCCCGGACATTATAGTTAAAACCGTTCGCATACTCGGTATGCAAACAAGGTTCCCGGATCTGAATCATTCCAAAACAGTTTGCATACTAGGTACGCATAGTGTGATGTATCCAGACAAAGGTATTTGTTCTAAACTCCCATTTCAATCATTGAAACATCCTTAGAAGACGACAATGGTTGTCTCACACAAACCATTAGCTTATAAGTAATTTTTAAGTGATCGAATGATCAATACGGAACTTTCCAAGTCGACATCAAATGATTGTCTCACACAAATCATGTAAGATGTTTCAAGGCGATTTCTACATGATCATCTTTTGACTTAATATTTAGTTTCCAACAAATAAATTGTTTCCAACTAACCTCGTCAAGAATAATGATGAACGTAGCTAAAGCAAAAAGCTTCCAACACATATTTTGAGAAATATATAAGCGAGTTAAACTCAACTCGAAATATCAAATGTGTATAATATAAAAGTCTATATAGCTATACGACTTAGTCTCATTAGGATATATAATAGAATAGACTTCTGAGTGATAAATAAGTTTTAGTCTCCACAAACTTTTATTGATGAAGTTCCTCCAAGCTCTCCTCAGTAGATCTTCGTCTTCAATTGATGAACGGCGTGAAGTCTAAAGCTCAACTACACATTCAATCCTAATTTGAGACATAACTATAAGTAGACTAGAAACCAAGACTTATAGTTTTGATCAACTAAACTTGACAAACAAGCTTGAAATATCAACGCTTGCGAGTTCGACCGAGCAGTGCTCTAACAAAAACCATTGTTAATTAGATATGTCCATCACTCGATGTATGGATGACTGATATATATAACTGGGAGTATTGTGATGGTAATATATAAGTGGCTCGGTGGTGGCATGGGTTATATATATATATATATATATATAGGTTAGTAGTTGTTTATGGGTGAAAACTATTCCTGCCGGATTTGGTAATTTGGGGTGTGTGGATGAGGAATGAATCTAAACCCTAAACAAATGCACTACGCGGTGAGTGCTTTTAGATTCGGAAATCAATCTGTGCAAGTCCGGCCTAAACCAAGAAATGGCCGTTCCAGACTCGTTTCGGTCACAAAGTGAAGGAGATGGGGTTGATCTTAGGGAGGGAAGCGAATAAGGTGTTGAGATTGTGAAGGTGTTGGCTTGCTTATGACTTGTAACAGAAAGGTGAATAGGCTTACGATTGACGCAAGGTGCTCGGGTGTTTGAATACGTTTTGTATTAACACTTGGTTTCGTCTCGTCCTGACTTGTGTTGTTTTTTATCCCGTGTTGAAAATAGGGAGGACAACCTATTTATACAAGTCATTTGAGCCTTATTCACGTCTCTCGTAGGAAGTGGAGGAAGTGGAGTGATGGAGTAGTGGAGGTGTGTGTTGGTGTTACACGACCGTCTTGCCCACTTCTCCCGTCATCTCTAACCGTCCATGACTTCGACACGTTCTTGTGATGGCGCGTTGCACGCCGCACGCTGTAAACCGCTAGACCAATACCCTAGTATGTATCCCCGGTTTGTGACATGATTGATGTCTCGAGTATGTGGATCGTGGGATCCACAAAAAGGTAGCATGTAATGCTAAATTGAATAACTGCGTTATTCGGAAGTTGATACTTGTGAAGTATCATGTGTATTTTATGCAGTCTTGCATCATGGTGTGGTAAAGTGACGGTGGTGATCACCATGACGCCTCACCGACCAATTAACTCCCGACCGTGGGTTGTATAACCAAGTCGGGTGAAGTTGGACGGATGAGATGATCTTTGAGACACTCATATGCGACCGTTGATGGAATTAGGGTTTTGAAGAGGTGCGCATGCATCATTCTTCAGATTGGTCGAATCCAAGCTTGGGAGACGATTTTAGCCAGGCCGATCGTACATGCGTGTAGACGGCATGACGGTGTAGGCGCCCATACCCATTACCTCACGAAAGTATGATCTGGGCCACTCAATCAGTCCTGAAGTTGAGTGGTCGAGATCAATTTGTGATGAAAATTAGTGCCGCAAGAGCCGCACATCACGCCATCTTCGAGCGCGCGTTCCAAGACAACCAATTCTTGGCCGGTCTTGGCCGATCGGCCTGGAGTGTAGGTGGTAGGCTGGTGTTCACGCCTATACTGATGTCCCATGAAAACGTGATCTAAGCCACTCAAATCGTCCGGTGAAGTTGAGTGGTCGAGATCGATTTGCAATTTGGGAAGTGTGACCACGCAAGTTTGGACGCGTTTTGGGATATCCGGGCATGATATGCCTTGGCCGATCAGTGAGGGGATAGACGGGCCTACGGTGGTCATGATGGTATGGTATGACCGGACTCGCTTAATCTAATCTAGGACCCTCTATTCGTGCGGAGAAGATGGACGCTCGTGATGCTCAAACCCTAATTTTGATTTTCACGGCCGCGTAACCATGCTTATTCTACGTACGAATTGGGATAACCAACCATGGTTGGTCCTGGACCGATTGGTCGGCATGTAGGCGGGCCCACGGTGATTGTGTTGACATGCTCGGGCCCTTTGAATCTACATCTACACCTACACCCTCCATCTATACCGCGAAGATGGATGGTTGAGACCGTTTTGCGACACATGTAATTTGCCGCAAACCCTAATTTAGGGTTTTCCGTCCATACGCTCTGTTTGGACGTTTTGGCAAGCTATGTCAATATTTTGGGGAGGCCGACCGGGGTCCGCGTTGGTCTCTGGGCAAAGGAATATTCCATACCTGCTTGGGGATTATGGAATTGATCTCGGGCCATCCAATCACGCTTTGGCGAGGTTGGGATGAACGAGATCATATCCAGACCGATACGGACAGTTCGTATGCTCAATCGGGCTAGTATAACACACCGAGAGTTCTCAATCGGGCTAGTATAACACACCGAGAGTTGCAACCTGCGTACGGGTATTTCGTACATGCTTTCATTATAATGCTTGGAGGTTCGTGTTGCTGCCGGGAGAGCAACACTCGCCGTCATGCCGCACCGATAATGAGTACAGAAATACAAGGCTGCTCATGCATTAATTAATAATGCTATAAATTCACAGGGTATATGGGATTGTTGCTACATGCTCCAACCTCGGATGAATTTCATGTATTTAATTCACGAATGGGATTGTTGCCACATGCTCCATTCTAGGTGAATTAGTAAAGTGAAGGAGTATCCAACACTTATTAATGGTTTTATCTTTTACAAGATGTCGGTATGCATGATTTTCTCGGGGTTTTTTACAACTTTAACCTTAAATGAAAATCCACCATCAACATTAAGTCCCCCGCCTAGCACATAATGGTTACACTATTGTGGGGTAGGCATGAGATGGTGACATATACAAACGTAAGAAGAAAAGATAAAGGAAGTCTACCCGAGGGATTCTCGGGCCGTGGGCAATCCTCCATACGTGCGCGATCTTAAGCCTTGATGGACCTGGCTTCCTTCCTTAGGGTATTTGAATCAAAAGAGGAATCTAAACAAAAGAGGAATCCTTGTTCTATTGGGATTCTTCTAATTTTTGTCTATAAAAGAGACCAACCCCTTCTCTTTTTCTCACGATTTTTTTTTTGTTGAGCAGCTCCGTCCGCGACCAACGTCGCTGCTTCCTCGCTGGACGCGCCACCGTTGTTGCCGGAGTTGCCACCCCGTCGAGGACGTGCGCCGCCGTCGGTCCGTCAAGGTAGGTTTCATTTTTTTTTTTTTTTTTTTAGGAAAACCCTAATTTCTTAGGTAAAAATATTTTGATAGATACATCATGCTTAGCTTTCTCATCAAGATTGATAGTAAAAATCACCCATTTTTGCTAGGATGGTTTAGTTCCGCAAGTCCGTGAATACGCTGCTTTTGCTTCTTCTTCCGTTGTTGCATGCAAAACTAGCTTCTAGGTTGTAGCTTGGAAAGAGATTTTGGCTTGAATTTCATGAATATAATTCTCATGAGAAAACCGTGTTATAATACGTGCATACGAGCGGTTCCGCCATGTGTGTTTGATCCGAACGTGGGTCCCATCCACACATGCTTGAAAGTCGACCTCATACTAGCCTTGTGCCCGGACATGAAGCTTGAGTAATACCAGACTTGAAACCAATACCAGACTTGAAACCAATACCGGACTTGAAACCAATACCGGACTTGAAACCAATACCGGACTTGAAACCAATACCGGACTTGAAGCTTGAGCCGGTGCTTGAAACTTGAGCCGGTGCTTGGAACTTGAGCTTGCTTGGACCCAATCCCAGTCTTGTGTATTCCAACGTGAATGCAACAGACTTCGCACTTTTTTTTTTTTTTTTATATACAAGTACTGACTCCTGTATTTATTGTAGAATGAAGAAAAGAACTCCTGTCAATATGTCTTCTAGAGATAATGCTGGGTGCCGAGCCCAAGGAAGTGTTGATGAGCTTCAAAGATATGCCGAACATTGTCGATGAGTTGTTCACCTTGTCTTTTCCAAACATTAGAAACATCCTCTCACAGATAGTCCCGTTTCCGATTCGTAAAATATAGAACCCGATCCATCTTCTTCTTCGGCACTTGTGATGAGGTTCTGTCTTCAAAGAAATGAATATCCGCCATCTCCTATCGACTTCAAGACTTGTCATACTCCACCTTTGGCCTCTTATGAAGGATGGATGAGGCGCATGTTAAATAATAAGAACATTAAAGCCAATTTGACCAAAGCGCAAATCCTTGATGCGCTCATGGCATCTCTACTCTTGAAATTAAGAAAGACGCCGCAGCTTGATTACTTTCATTTATCGGTGGCGCCCTTCTACTCATACAACTATATCTAGATGGGGAGAGATGACTATTACCCCGGAAAGCGTAGCCGCATTGATGAACCTTCCCGTTGCTTGGAATCTTTATTATGAGCTTTCGACACGGAACAACGTGATTATGACACTATACTCCGAAAGGTGGCAACCCGACGATCTAGACAAGGAGGAGAAAAAAGATACAAGATGCTTTTACACTGGTGGGTATCGGAATGGTCTCCCGTAAACCCGAGCCGAATCGGGAGTTGGAAAACGAGCCCGGTGATTGCATTCTGTCTTTGTGGTTATCCAGAGATATATATGACGACGGTTCCGAAAAGAAAACCATAAGGGGTGTTCTCCTCTAAGATTGCTATAAAGCTAGTAAAAGGCGAAGTTCTTCCCTTAGGTGCCTTGTTCCTTGGATCGTTGTATTCTCATCTGGACGCCTTAGCAATGGATATGCATGTTTCCAACCTGGTACAAGAAGGTGGAGTCGTATGTCCACTTCGCTTTTCTTCAGCATTCTTGTGGGAACATTTCAAAAGTTATGCTCCTGCTCCTGCAACTTCGCTCGTCAATTTGTATGGTGGCTCGAGAATACTCCGTTGGAAGAGGAGGCGTCCCAGAACTGGTGCGAGACTCATGGATATCTTTGATAATGTGTCTTCTGTAACTTTCCGTCCATGGAGGCCGATCCACCCTTCCATTGTTCAGCCAAAGACTTTTGCTATTGCTTCTGACGGTCCTGATGCTGCGTTGCGTACCGATGCCGAGACTATGAAATTTGGAGAACTTATTTACCTGCACAGCTGCATTCCAGGATATATCCCGTCTCTATTCAACGAAGCTCTTACTGTGACTCCTGATAAGCACGTTAGTGCCACATTTTATACCCATATTTATATTAGCTAGGACTCGATATTTTGACTAATAATATTGTTTTAAGTGCTTTCGTAGAAAGTACATGTGAATCCGGTCAATGGTGGATAAACGAAGCAATCAAGCGTTTAAGACGAAAGTGACAACATGTGACTTTCGGTATTTATGTATATCAAAAAGACATAAACCAGCTCACACCCGATCTAATGGAACAAAGAAATGTGTTCGTTTTCCAAACATGTGAGTCTGCACAAGGTTGAAAGAGGGAGACGTGTCTTATTGTCTACCACTGGCTTGTGATAAAACAAACAAGCAGCCTTCATTTCTTATCGGTAGGAGTTTCTCCATGCGCTTGCCTTTACCAATTCACTGTGGGGATTTTTTAATTGATGTGGTGATGGGGTTAGGCCACTGTTGTGGCCGGAAGGAAGTGGAATGAACTGCAGCAATCAAGTTAGGATGAACTATTGGGTTTAAAGTTGAAAATGGATTGAGCTGAAAGCGAAGTCTTGTCCTTCCGGTGATGATCTTACAACAACAAGGGTTCAAGAATTTGCAGGAGGTTATTATGGCATCGATGGGCAGTTGGTTGGAGAATAAGAAGGTGCTAACAAGGAAGAAAAGCTCAAGTTATGCACGGGTCCTCCTTCTAGGCAAAGCATTAGTTCTTGAAAGATGTTTGTTAGGTTCGAAGTTTCTTTGTGGCCGGAATTAAGAAGATATAGATGGGGTTTGTATGCGAGCCGAAATTCGTTGTCGTCGATGGTGAGCAGTGTGGCAGCGAGATGAGTGGACGGTGCGAGATTGGGACTTCACAAAGAGATACTGATCGAATAGGTTGCTAGTGGTGATCGTAATGGGAGTTCGAAATATCGTGCATGCATGAATAAGATGGCAGCAAACAAATGCATTGAACGTGACTGAGATGTTTTGCATGGGGTTGTTGATCGAGTGATTGGGGAAGCTACAGAGTCGAGAGAATTGCTGCAGAGAAATCTGCAGCAGCAGCAGATAAATAGTTCAGAACACGAAGAACAGACTTGCAAGGACAGTCGTAAAACATTGTCGTTTATGCGTAAGAGATAAGACTGTCATCCTGCGACAGCCATCGTTATTCTTTGTAATAATGGGTTTGCAACGCTTATAAACGTTGCGAAATCCCGGTTTAATTTGATTTTCTCATTTTCTCTTCTTTGTAAACACCATTTGGGCAATAAAAATGAATTTTGAGCGTGTTTTCATCATGAGAAGCTAAGCTCCTACACTGGGTCGACGGAGGAAGCCGAATTTCATACGTGGGTAATTTTAATTAATTCTTTATTTGACTTTTGCACTAATTAAAATAGAATTAGGATTTGAAAAAATTAGTTATCATTCTATTAGATGGGTCATGCTTGCTTAAATGTTTGATGGCCCATGCTTACGATTTATAACTAATGTTTGGAGAATCTACATTGGTAAAAAATAAGAGTCCCCTCGTTGTTTTGAGCGATAATTGCTGAAGAATAATAATTGAACCTATTAATATGAATGCGGTGGAATCCTAGACCCAGTGACTCTCGCTTTTGTTTATTATTTTCGTTAAACCTTTTAATTTAATCTCAACAACATCCGAGTGAACGACAACCCTTTTATTACTACAACGAACAAATTAAAAACCTTATTAATTTTGGCGCCGCTGCCGGGGAGCGGCTATGGAATATTGTAATTAGTATTTTTGATTTTATAAATATAGTTATTTTTGATTTTGTACATAGTTTATTTTTGCTTTTATTTTTATATTTTCTTTTAGTTCTTTTTACGTAGCTTATTTGATTTTTCATAGGTACCTTAGTCTGAAGAGCGGCGATTGCAGTCAACAACAGGCCTAAAGGAAGTACTTGATATTCTCGCAAAGCTTTTGCAAGGTGAGTTATTTAGAATTACTTTGTATAATGGTTTCCAGCGAGTTGACTTCATTTATAGCTTTTTGGAATCTTACCAAAAGAGCTGAGACAGAGGAGTCATCTGATATTTTTCATGAGGAGTATGCATATGCACCTTCTCATTATCAAGAACCTGCCGAGTGTGTAAATAATGATTGGAATTATTCTAATAGGTATGATCATTCCGGACCTTGTGAATTAGGTTATGATCATTACCAACCTTACCCTGATTATGAGCCACAATGTGTTGATTCCAATCATTATTCACACACTTCTCCATCACAGTATGAGAGAGATGATCAATCTTACTATGACCCATCTGCATCACAACTATCTTTGCTAGAACGCCTCAATATTGACATTGCTGAACAGACCAAAGCTAATGAGTTATTTTTTGCCGAGCTTAGTAAAGCCCATGCTCATATAGCTGAACTTGCTGAACAAAATGCTTTATCGATTGCTCAACTAACGCAGTCGGTAGAAGATTGTGGTCTTACAGAGGAGACATGTTCTAATTTTTCTAATACTGTTGATATTTATGATGAAATCGCTTTAACTAATGAATCAATGTGTATGGATAATGTTGATGAACTTGATAGTTGTGATCATAGGAATAGAGACATTGTCATACCAAGTGAAGGTGGTGCATTTAGTACAACTCCTGATCGTGTTAATGATCACTCGCCTATTCAAAAGGATGAGTTTAGGATTGAAGACACCATTCTTTTAGACGGTGTGACATATCAATGCTATAACAATAATGCTTATGAAGAATGTGTTAATTCCAAAGAGACCGTAGTTAAGTCTAACGACTTAGAGACATTACACTCTATCTATAAGGTTTCTTTTAATCATCTTTATTGTGATATTCCTATTGATTCCCAGAGTGATGATGTTTATGATGAGGATTTAGTACAGGTTTGCAAACCTAGTGGAGAAGTTAATACACCTAGAATTGTTAGCACAGCTTGTCGGAAGATTCCTAATTTTGGATTAGAACTGCGTGCTTCTCCAATATTACTAGATTATTTTCGCATCTCGTGACTTCTCTTTGCCTCGTGCATGACTCCCAGATCGTTTCAGCCTTCCCATCCCCAGTGAACTACTTGAGTCGGTAATTCTTATTACTGGGATTGATATATCCTTTGCAAAAATTAGGTTTGGGGTAGCTCTTTCCTTTTGATAATCTCTATATCTTTACGTTGCTTCAAATGAGGATTTGAGGTTACCATCGGTTGTATATATTGTGCTCGGGTTGATCCCCAAATATTTAGGTTGTTGATTTATGGTGAGTCTTATTTGTATATTCTAGTAGGTACATCTATGTTCTTATTTCATTTTTAATTGTTTATTTTCGCATATTATGAATTTCTCATCTTAATTTTTACGTTGGATGACTCAATTACATCGAGGACAATGTAATGTTTAAGTGTGGGGAGTGGTTAACTTTTTACTTTTGTTTTTCAGGAATTTTCTTATAATTTATGACCAGCTGTTGAGCGGGTCTATTTTAGGTTCCTAGGTATTTTATGACCAGCTGTGTAGCGGGTCTAAAAAAAAATAATTTTTTTTTGATTGTTAGGGTGATGACCAGCTGTGTAGCGGGTCTTTTATTTTGTCTTGTATGTTATGACCAGCTGTGTAGCGGGTCTAAAAAAAAAATTAAAAAAAAAATGATGATGACCAGCTGTTGAGCGAGTCTATTCTTTTTCTTATCATTTTATGACCAGCTGTTTAGCGGGTCTTTCTGTCTCGCTGTTTAGCAGACATCTCTCGGTCTTGCTGTTTAGCGGATCCGTCTCGCTGTGTAGCAGACAATACTCCTCATATCCAGTTGTGTAGCGGATATATTCTTTGTTTTGCTCGAGGACTAGCAAAATATAAGTGTGGGGGTGTTGATAAGCACGTTAGTGCCACATTTTATACCCATATTTATATTAGCTAGGACTCGATATTTTGACTAATAATATTGTTTTAAGTGCTTTCGTAGAAAGTACATGTGAATCCGATCAATGGTGGATAAACAGCTTAATCGGCGTTTGCGACGAAAGTGACAACATGTGATCGGCTCGGTATTTATGTATATCAAGAAGACATAAACCAGCTCACACAACCGATCTAATGGAACAAAGAAATGTGTTCGCTTGCCAAACATGAGCCGCACAAGGGTTGAAAGAGGGAGACGTGTCTTATTGTCTACCATCGGCTTGTGATAAAACAAACAGCAGCCATTTCTTATCGGTAGAGTTTCTCCAAGCAGCTGCCCTTACCAATTCACCGTGGGGATTTTTTAATTGATGTGGTGATGGGGTTGTGCCGCCGTTGTGGCTGGAAGGAAGTGGAATGAACTCGCAAAAGAATCAAGTTAGGATGAACTATTGGGTTTGAAGTTGAAAATGGATTGAGCTGAAAGAGGAGTCTTGTCCTTCCGATGATGATCTTACAACAACAAGGGTTCAAGAATTTGCAGGAGGTTATTATGGCATCGATGGGCGCTTGGTTGGAGAATAAGAAGGTGCTAACAAGGAAGAAAAGCTCAAGTTATGCACGGGTCCTCCTTCTCGGCAGCATTAGTTCTTGAAAGATGTCATTAGGTTCTCCAAGTTTGTGTGGGTGGAATTAAGAAGATATAGATGGGGTTTGTATGCGAGCCGAAATTCGTTGTCGTCGATGGTCGAACAACTTTGCGTAGATGTGTGGACGCTGCGAGATTGGGACTTCACAAAGAGATACAGACTGAATAGGTTGCTAGTGGTGATCGTAATGGGAGTTCGAAATATCGTGCATGCATGAATAAGATGGCAGCAAACAAATGCATCGAACGTGACTGAGATGTTTTGCATGGGGTTGTTGATCGAGTGATTGGGGAAGCTACAGAGTCGAGAGAATTGCTGCAGAGAAATCTGCAAAGAATAAAGCAGAGAAATAGTGAAGAACACGAAGAACAGACTTGGGGGACAAATATAAAACATTGTCGTTTATGCGTAAAGAGATAAGACTGTCATCCCGCGACGCTTTGCCGTTATTCTTTGTAACAAGGTTTGCAACGCTTATAAACGTTGCAATTTCCTATTTAATTTGATTTTCTCATTTTCTCTTCTTTGTAAACACCATTTGGGCAATAAAAATGAATTTTGAGCGTGTTTTCATCATGAGAAGCTAAGCCCCTACACCGGGTCGACGAGGAAGCCGAATTTCATACGTGGGTAATTTTAATTAATTCTTTATTTGACTTTTGCACTAATTAAAATAGAATTAGGATTTGAAAAAATTAGTTATCATTTTATTAGATGGGTCATGCTTGCTTAAATGTTTGATGACCCATGCTTACGATTTATAACTAATGTTTGAGAATCTACATTGGCAAAAATAAGAGTCCTTGTTGTTTTGAGCGATAATTGCTGAAGAATAATAATTGAACCTATTAATATGAATGCGGTGGAATCCTAGACCCAGTGACTCTCGCTTTTGTTTATTATTTTCGTTAAACCTTTTAATTTAATCTCAACAACATCCGAGTGAACGACAACCCTTTTATTACTACAACGAACAAATTAAAAACCTTATTAATTTTGGCGCCGCTGCCGGGGAGCGGCTGTGGAATATTGTAATTAGTATTTTTGATTTTGTAAATATAGTTAGTTTTTATTTTGTACATAGTTTATTTTTGCTTTTATTTTTATATTTTATTTTAGTTCTTTTTACGTAGCTTATTTGATTTTTCATAGGTACCTTAGTCTGAAGAGCGGGGATTGCAGTCAACAACAGGCCTAAAGTAAGTACTTGATATTCTCGCAAAGCTTTTGCAAGGTGAGTTATTGAGAATTACTTTGTATAATGGTTTCCAGCGAGTTGACTAGATAGAGTGTAATGTCTCTAAGTCGTTAGACTTAACTACGGTCTCTTTGGAATTAACACATTCTTCATAAGCATTATTGTTATAGCACCGATATGTCACAATCGCCTAAAAAAATGGTGTCTTCAATACTAAACTCATCCTTTTGAATAGGCGAGTGATCATTAACACGATCAGGAGTTGGAATAAATGCACCAACTTCACTTGGTATGACAATGTCTCTATTCCTATGATCACAACTATCAAGTTCATCAACATTATCCATACACATTGATTCATTAGTTAAAGCGATTTCATCATAAATATCAACAAGATTAGAAAAATTAGAACATGTCTCCTCTGTAAGACCACAATCTTCTACCGACTGCGTTAGTTGAGCAATCGATAAAGCATTTTGTTCAGCAAGTTCAGCTATATGAGCATGGGCTTTACTAAGCTCGGCAATAAATAACTCATTAGCTTTGGTCCTGCTCAAAGCAGTTGTCAATATCGAGGCGTTCTAGCAAAGATAGTTGTGATGCAGATGGGTCATAGTAAGATTGATCATCTCTCTCATACTGTGATGGAGAAGTGTGTGAATAATGATTGGAATCAACACATTGTGGCTCATAATCAGGGTAAGGTTGGTAATGATCATAACCTAATTCACAAGTTCCGGAATGATCATACCTATTAGAATAATTCCAATCATTATTTACACACTCGGCAGGTTCTTGATAATGAGAAGGTGCATATGCATACTCCTCATGAAAAATATCAGATGACTCCTATGTCTCAGCTCTTTTGGTAAGATTCCAAAAAGCTATAAATGATAAGGTTTCTTTTAATCATCTTTATTGTGATATTCCTATTGATTCCCAGAGTGATGATGTTTATGATGATGATTTAGTACAGGTTTGCAAACCTAGTAGAGAAGTTAATACACCTAGAATTGTTAGCACAACTTGTCGGAAGATTCATAATTTTGGATTAGAACTGCGTGCTTCTCCAATATTACTAGATTATTTTGCATCTCGTGACTTCTCTTTGCCCGTGCATGACTCCCGTATCGTTTCGGTTCCCATCCCAGTGAACTACTTGAGTCGGTAATTCTTATTCTCGACGATATATCCTTTGCAAAAATTAGGTTTGGGGGGTAGCTCTTTCCTTTTGATAATCTCTACATCTTTACGTTGCTTCAAATGAGGATTTGAGGTCACCATCGGTTGTATATATTGTGCTCTGGGTTGATCCCCAAATATTTAGGTTGTTTATTTATGGTGAGTCTTATTTGTATATTCCAGTAGGTACATCTATGTTCTTATTTCATTTTTAATTGTTTATTTTCGCATATTATGAATTTCCCATCTTAATTTTTACGTTGGATGACTCAATTACATTGAGGACAATGTAATGTTTAAGTGTGGGGGAGTGGTTAACTTTTTACTTTTGTTTTTCAGGAATTTTCTTATAATTTATGACCATTTGTTGAGCGGGTCTATTTTAGGTTCCTAGGTATTTTATGACCAGCTGTGTAGCGGGTCTAAAAAAAAATATATTTTTTTTTTGATTTTTAGGGTGATGACCAGCTGTGTAGCGGGTCTTTTATTTTGTCTTGCATGTTATGACCAGCTGTGTAGCGGGTCTAAAAAAAAAATTAAAAAAAAAATGATGATGACCAGCTGTTGAGCGAGTCTATTCTTTTTCTTATCATTTTATGACCAGCTGTTTAGCGGGTCTTTACGTCTCTATTTGTTTGTGCGTGAGACATCTCTCGGTCTTGTCGTTGACGGATCCGTCTCGCCGTGAGGCATAATACTCCTCATATCCGGTTGTGTAGCGGATATATTCTTTGTTTTGCTCGAGGACTAGCAAAATAAGTGTGGGGGTGTTGATAAGCACGTTAGTGCCACATTTTATACCCATATTTATATTAGCTAGGACTCGATATTTTGACTAATAATATTGTTTTAAGTGCTTTTCGTAAAAAGTACATGTGAATCCGATCAATGGTGGATAAACGAAAGCAATCGAAGCGTTTGCGACGAAAGTGGCCGGCTTTGGTATTTATGTATATCACACATAAACCAGCTCACATCCGATCTAATGGAACAAAGAAATGTGTTCGTTTGCCAAACATGTGAGCCGTACAAGGGTTGAAAAGAGGGAGACGTGTCTTATTGTCTACCACCGGGCTTGTGATAAAACAAACAACGGCTTCATTTCTTATCGGTAGGAGTTTCTCCAAGCAGAAACGCCTCCTTACCAATTCACCGTGGGGATTTTTTAATTGATGTGGTGATGGGGTTGTGCCGTTGTTGTGGATGGAAGGAAGTGGAATGAACTGCAGCAATCAAGTTAGGATGAACTATTGGGTTTGAAGTTGAAAATGGATTGAGCTGAAAGCGGAGTCTTGTCCTTCCGGTGATGATCTTACAGCAACAAGGGTTCAATAATTTGCAGGAGGTTATTATGGACTCGATGGGCAGTTGGTTGGAGAATAAGAAGGTGCTAACAAGGAAGAAAAGCTCAAGTTATGCACGGGGTCCTCCTTCTCGGCAGCAGTAGTTCTTGAAATATGTTGTTAGGTTCAAGTTTGGCTGTCAACGTGGAATTAAGAAGATATAGATGGGGTTTGTATGCGAACAAATTCGTTATTGTCGTCGATAACAAACAGTGTTTGCGAAGAATGAGTGGACGGTGCTAGATCGGGACTTCACAAGAGATCTGGCGGAATAGGTTGCTAGTGGTGATCGTAATGGGAGTTCGAAATATCGTGCATGCATGAATAAGATGGCGGCAAACAAATGCATTGAACGTGGCTTGAGATGTTTTGCATGGGGTTGTTGATCGAGTGATTGGGAAGCTAAGGTGATGAGAATCTTGCGAGAGAAATCGCGGCGGCGCGAGAAAATAGTGAAGAACACGAAGAACAGACTCTCAAGGACAGTCGTAAAACATTGTCGTTTATGCGTATGAGATAAGACTCGTCATCTGCTGACAGTTTACTGTTATTCTTTGTAACACTGGGTTTGTAACGCTTATAAACGTTGTGAATTCCCGGTTTAATTTGATTTTCTCATTTTTCTTGTTTGTAAACACCATTTGGGCAATAAAAATGAATTTTGAGCGTGTTTTCATCATGAGAAGCTAAGCCCCTACACTGGGTCGACGGAGGAAGCCGAATTTCATACGTGGGTGATTTTAATTAATTATTTATTTGACTTTTGCACTAATTAAAATAGAATTAGGATTTGAAAAAATTAGTTATCATTTTATTAGATGGGTCATGCTTGCTTAAATGTTTGATGGCCCATGCTTACGATTTATAACTAATGTTTGGAGAATCTACATAGGCAAAAATAAGAGTCATTGTTGTTTTGAGCGATAATTGTTTGAAGAATAATAATTAACCTATTAATATGAATGCGGTGGAATCCTAGACCAGTGACTCTCGCTTTTGTTTATTATTTTCGTTAAACCTTTTAATTTAATCTCAACAACATCCGAGTGAACGACAACCCTTTTATTACTACAACGAACAAATTAAAAACCTTATTAATTTTGGCGCCGCTGCCGGGGAGCGGCTGTAGAATATTGTAATTAGTATTTTTGATTTTGTAAATATAGTTATTTTTTATTTTGTACATAGTTTATTTTTGCTTTTATTTTTATATTTTCTTTTAGTTCTTTTTACGTAGCTTATTTGATTTTTTCATAGGTACCTTAGTCAAAATGAACGCCGATCAACAACAACAGGCCTAAAGTAAGTACTTGATATTCCTTGAAAGCTTTTGCAAGGTGAGTTATTGAGAATTACTTTGTATAATGGTTTCAAATAGTTGACTTCATTTATAGCTTTTTGAATCTTTACCAAAAGAGCTGAGGCAGAGGAGTCATCGATATTTTTCATGAGGAGTATGCATATGCACCTTCTCATTATCAAGAACCCAGAGTGTGTAAATAATGATTGGAATTATTCTAATAGGTATGATCATTCGGACCTTGTGAGTTAGGTTATGATCATTACCAACCTTACCACGATTATGAGCCACAATGTGTTGATTCCAATCATTATTCACACACTTCTCCATCACAAAAATGAGAGAGATGATCAATCTTACTATGACCCATCCGCATCACAACTATCTTTGCTAGAAGCCTCAATATTGACATTCTTTACAGACCAAAGCTAATGAGTTATTTTTTTACGAGCTTAGTAAAGCCCATGCTCATATAGCTGAACTTGCTGAACAAAATGCTTTATCGATTGCTCAACTAACGCAGTCGGTAGAAGATTGTGGTCTTACAGAGGAGACATGTGCTAATTTTTCTAATAATGTTGATATTTATGATGAAATCGCTTTAACTAATGAATCAATGTGTATGGATAATGTTGATGAACTTGATAGTTGTGATCATAGGAATAGAGACATTGTCATACCAAGTGAAGGTGGTGCATTTAGTCCAACTCCTGATCGTGTTAATGATCACTCGCCTATTCAAAAGGATGAGTTTAGGATTGAAGACACCATTCTTTTAGACGGTGTGACATATCGTGCTATAACAATAATGCTTATGAAGAATGTGTTAATTCCAAAGAGACTGTAGTTAAGTCTAACGACTTGGGGACATTACACTCTATCTATAAGGTTTCTTTTAATCATCTTTATTGTGATATTCCTATTGATTCCCAGAGTGATGATGTTTATGATGATGATTTAGTACAGGTTTGCAAACCTAGTGGAGAAGTTAATACACCTAGAATTGTTAGCACAACTTGTCGGAAGATTCCTAATTTTGGATTAGAACTGCGTGCTTCTCCAATATTACTAGATTATTTTGCATCTCGTGACTTCTCTTTGCACATCGTGCATGACTCCCGATCGTTTCGGTTCCCATCCCTTGAACTACTTGAGTCTGTAATTCTTATTCGGACGATATATCCTTTGCAAAAATTATGATTGGGGTAGCTCTTTCCATTTGATAATCTCTATATCTTTACGTTGCTTGGCGAGGATTTGAGGTTACCATCGGTTGTATATATTGTGCTCGGGTTGATCCCCAAATATTTAGGTTGTTGATTTATGGTGAGTCTTATTTGTATATTCCAAAGAGGTACATCTATGTTCTTATTTCATTTTTAATTGTTTATTTTCGCATACTATGAATTTCCCATCTTAATTTTTACGTTGGATGACTCAATTACATTGAGGACAATGTAATGTTTAAGTGTGGGGGAGTGGTTAACTTTTTACTTTTGTTTTTCAGGAATTTTCTTATAATTTATGACTAGCTGTTGAGCGAGTTTATTTTAGGTTCCTAGGTATTTTATGACCAGCTGTGTAGCGGGTCTAAAAAAAAATAATTTTTTTTTTGATTGTTAGGGTGATGACCAGCTGTGTAGCGGGTCTTTTATTTTGTCTTGCATGTTATGACCAGCTGTGTAGCGGGTCTAAAAAAAAAAATAAAAAAAAATGATGATGACCAGCTGTTGAGCGAGTCTATTCTTTTTCTTATCATTTTATGACCAGCTGTTTAGCGGGTCTTTCTGCCTGTTGTTTAGAAGACATCTATCGGTCTTGTCATTTAGCGGATCCGTCTCATTTGTGCGAGACAATACTCCTCATATCCAGTTGTGTAGCGGATATATTCTTTGTTTTGCTCGAGGACTAGCAAAATATAAGTGTGGGGGTGTTGATAAGCACGTTAGTGCCACATTTTATACCCATATTTATATTAGCTAGGACTCGATATTTTGACTAATAATATTGTTTTAAGTGCTTTCGTAGAAAGTACATGTGAATCCGATCAATGGTGGATAAACGGCTTAATCGAAGCGTTTGCGGCTGAAAGTGACAACATGTGACTGGCCTGGTATTTATGTATATCAGCGAAGACATAAAACCCGGCTCACAAAATTAGATCTAATGGAACAAAGAAATGTGTTCGTTTGCCAACATATGAGCTGCACAAGGGTTGAAAAGGGAGACGTGTCTTATTGTGCCACCACTCGGCTTGTGATAAAACAAACAACACTTCATTTCTTATTGGTAGGAGTTTCTCCAAGCAATTTGCCCTTACCAATTCACCTGAGGATTTTTTAATTGATGTGGTGATGGGGTTGTGCAGCATTGTTTGTGGCCGAAGGAAGTGGAATGAACTGCAGCAATCAAGTTAGGATGAAATATTGGGTTTGAAGTTGAAAATGGATTGAGCTGAAAGCGGAGTCTTGTCCTTCCTGATGATCTTACAAAGAACAAGGGTTCAAGAATTTGCGGGGAGGTTATTATGGCATCGATGGACACGTTGGTTGAGAATAAGAAGGTGCTAACAAGGAAGAAAAGCTCAAGTTATGCACTGGGTCCTCCTTCTCGGGCAGCATTAGTTCTTGAAAGATCTTGTTAGGTTAAAGTTTCTTTGTGGATGGAATTAAGAAGATATAGATGGGGTTTGTATGCGAAAAAATTCGTTGTCGTCGATGGTTGAGCAGTTTGAGAGATGAGTGGACGGTGCGGGATTAGGACTTCACAAAGAGATCGTGTTGAATAGGTTGCTAGTGGTGATCGTAATGGGAGTTCGAAATATCGTGCATGCATGAATAAGATGGCAGACAGAACAAATGCATCGAACGTGACCGAGATGTTTTGCATGGGGTTGTTGATCGAGTGATTGGGAAGCTTACAGAGTCGAGAAATTCTTTGCAGAGAAATCTCTGACAGCAGTTAAGAAAAATAGTGAAGAACACGAAGAATGGACTTGAAAGGACAGTCAGAAACATTGTCGTTTATGCGTAGAGATAAGATCACATCCTGCGACAATTTTCGTTATTCTTTGTAACACTGGGTTTGGTAACGCTTATAAACGTTGCGATTTCCGTTTAATTTGATTTTCTCATTTTCTCTTCTTTGTAAACACCATTTGGGCAATAAAAATGAATTTTGAGCGTGTTTTCATCATGAGAAGCTAAGCCCCTACACTGGGTCGACGGAGGAAGCCGAATTTCATACGTGGGTAATTTTAATTAATTCTTTATTTGACTTTTGCACTAATTAAAATAGAATTAGGATTTGAAAAAATTAGTTATCATTTTATTAGATGGGTCATGCTTGCTTAAATGTTTGATGACCCATGCTTACGATTTATAACTAATGTTTGGAGAATCTACATTGGCAAAAATAAGAGTCCTTGTTGTTTTGAGCGATAATTGCTTGAATAATAATAATGAACCTATTAATATGAATGCGGTGGAATCCTAGACCCAGTGACTCTCGCTTTTGTTTATTATTTTCGTTAAACCTTTTAATTTAATCTCAACAACATCCGAGTGAACGACAACCCTTTTATTACTACAACGAACAAATTAAAAACCTTATTAATTTCGGCGCCGCTGCCGGGGAGCGGCTGTGGAATATTGTAATTAGTATTTTTGATTTTGTAAATATAGTTATTCTTTATTTTGTACATAGTTTATTTTTGCTTTTATTTTTATATTTTATTTTAGTTCTTTTTACGTAGCTTATTTGATTTTTCATAGGTACCTTAGTCTGAAGAGCGGCGATTGCAGTCAACAACAGGCCTAAAGTAAGTACTTGATATTCTCGCAAAGCTTTTGCAAGGTGAGTTATTGAGAATTACTTTGTATAATGGTTTCCAGCGAGTTGACTTCATTTATAGCTTTTTGGAATCTTACCAAAAGAGCTGAGATAGAGGAGTCATCTGATATTTTTCATGAGGAGTATGCATATATGCACCTTCTCATTATCAAGAACCTGCCGAGTGTGTAAATAATGATTGGAATTATTCTAATAGGTATGATCATTCCGGACCTTGTGAATTAGGTTATGATCATTACCAACCTTACCCTGATTATGAGCCACAATGTGTTGATTCCAATCATTATTCACAGACTTCTCCATCACAATATGAGAGAGATGATCAATCTTACTATGACCCATCTGCATCACAACTATCTTTGCTAATTTAATAGGTATGATCATTCCGGATATAACTAATGTTTGGAGAATCTACATTGGCAAAAATAAGAGTCCTTGTTGTTTTGAGCGATAATTGTTGAAGAATAATAATTGAACCTATTAATATGAATGCGGTGGAATCCTTGACCCAGTGACTCTCGCTTTTGTTTATTATTTTCGTTAAACCTTTTAATTTAATCTCAACAACATCCGAGTGAACGACAACCCTTTTATTACTACAACGAACAAATTAAAAACCTTATTAACTCCGTATAACATCGACAGGGCTGCTCGTCAAATGGGATTTGACCAGGGTGTTCCTTTTATTCGTCCTTCGGAGGCTTCGAAAGAACTTCTCCCGGTTATCTTTGATGCTGACATATTCTTTGCATCGCAGAGTCTTCCCTTCTGGCCTATTGGAGAAACTCAGTGGTAACCGACAATTATAAGGAATTTTGGAGGACAAACGTTGGCTTTCCAAGAATTCTCTGGAGGATGTCAGACAGATTCCCGTGGTGAGCCATCTTCCGACGTCCCGAAGGAGCATTTTGGTTGAGGCCACTTCCACCAAACGGACCAGAGCCGAGGATTGCAGTCCCCAAGCGGGAGAGAGATCTAAGAGGCAGGCATGTGGTTCGGTGATCCTCACCCTCTAATATGCGGTATTTGAATCTCTTTCTCGTTGATTCCTTCATTTCTTCAGAGCAAATTCTTCTAAGAGTGATCCTTGCTTGAAATCAGGGAATTCCGAAAGAGAATGTCTTCACAAGATTGGCGCGCATTCAAAATGAGAAGGCTGTTAATGTTGTCCTTCATGCTGAGAAGTCTGGCGGTACTGATCTTCATGCTGAAAAGTCTGGCGGTACTGATCTTCATAATTAGAAGTCTGGCGAAACCGCTCCTTTTTCAGACCATGACAGAGATGATGCAAGCTCGGTTGGACAAGGTGCCTCCCTAAGTCATCTTGTTGATGTGGCCGTGATGGAAATTAGCACCCAAAGCGAAGTAGATATCGGGAGGAATGTAAGAGAGGCAACATCCGCTATTGTTGAGGTGGCTCCCCTTGAAGAATGTTCGAAAGCGGGTTCCAATCAATAAAGCCGTCGTGGCGACTTCTTCCGGGAAAGACCTCCACGCAACCGACAAGGCTCCCGTGGATGGTGAAGTATTGGTAGGGCAACACTGAGCTTTGTTCGATCCTCCGTTCATTGTTCCTTATCCAGGTCATGTGTTGGTTGGAGGATTCAGTGTGCCAGCTCGGTTTGAAGAGTTGTACACAGCGATATGGGAGAAACATGGCCACATTGCTACCACTACGAGGCTCAAAAGTCGTCTTGCATTGGTCAACCGCGTTCAGGAGGCTTTATTTTCTATCCATGGGATGAGCGTCCCAACTGGTCGAATGGTTTCTGAGGAGATGATTGAAGACTAGAAGTGCCATCGAGATGTGTTTGTGCAGTACGACTTCAATGCTCCTTGGTTCCTCAAAGGGTTCTCCGAGATTCAGGAGCTCCAGAAATTACAAGGTGAAGCCCCTTCTGCAGAATGTGTTACTCGCCGAGGAAGAAGAGGTTGAAAAGTTTTCGAGGAGTTGAAGCTGAAGCAGGCCATACTTCAAAGGATGAAAGTCGCTCTTGCCCAGAAGGACGAGTTGCTGCTGAAGGACTTTCCTTGAAGGATTCGTTCTATACACTTGTTTCTTCTTTTTAGATGTTTTTCTTTTGAGTGATAGTGAGGATTTCCTTTCACAATTTGACTTTCGGTTTTGAATTAATAGGTAATTGAATTGGTTTATTTTGAGATAGTTTTGTGAACAACTTTTCTGAAAGAGATTATGTTAAATGGAATTTGCATCTTGGTCATGAATGATTGCACATATCATATGAAATTGCAAATGTCGTGTAAAAGGGAGGTATGAAGGGAAGCAAAAAAACTATATTTCTTGTAAAATTGCTGAATAGAACTTACTTGCTTTTGAAGTCTCACTTTATCAAACCGAAGTAACCTCTCCAAGGAAGTCGTCCGCATTAATTTTTTAGAGAATGAGAGCTATCCCTCTGAACCAAGTTTCTCCTGAACAATGCGCTTCAAAGCGTTGCACTCACTGGTAGGATGGTGAAGGAACCAGTGGAAATGACAGTACCTCGGATCCATTACTTCTTGGTCAGTGGGTGGACGCCATACTGGAGGTAGCTCAACCTCTCCGTTTCGCACCCATGCCTCCAGCAACTCCAAAATCTTCTTTATTGGGAAGGGAAAGTGTAGGTACTCTGAGTCTAGGTTTTCCTGTGTTAGTGGGCGTAGTGATGTCTCTTCGTGGCTTTGATGTGGAGCACGTTCCGGAGATGAAGTTGGAAGATTTGTGAGTGTCATCATATCTCATGGATCGTTTGCCTGAGTAAAGGGGTGTGGAAGGTGTCGTAATATCACTGTTGAGTGATCGAATTGAACGCTCCCATCCTCTGTATCCACGTATTTCCTGATTGATCTCCCCTTCCTCAAGCATTTCTTCGCTTGGTTGAAAGGTCGATGCGGATTGGACAGTCTTCCGGGCTTCAACAAAAGTATTGAGATATAAATCTTCTAGCAGGGCTCCGTAGGCTGCAGGCTCCCTTTCCTTATCTGGCAGACGTTGTAGTATTCCGGACAAGTCCTTTCCTCTGTGGAATTGCCTCGAGTCTTCATTGCTGGCTGGACCATGTTGTTTCTCTTTCCTGAGTCTCCTGCGATTACGCGCTCTTTTTGCTTCTCCACTGGTAAAGTTGTGACTCACGGCTAAGGATTCGGCGTTTCTTGCACCGCCCGAGTAGATGCATGCCGACCCTTCTTGTAATTGTCTTGTTATATCATTCAAAAGGCGGAATGTTTCGCCCGTCGTCTTAGCGTCTAGGCTTGATTTGCCAAGACATCCTCCAAAGATTCTAGCTATACTTCCCATGGTATCTCGAACCACCCGTGGTTTCCTGGTGAGGATACATCGCGAGATGAAAACCGAAAAATTGAGAATTCAATTTTTGCAACCGAGAGATCAACCTCCCATTTGTGGTCGCCAATTGTTTATGGGTGAAAACTATTCTATAGGATTTGGTAATTTGGGGTGTGTGGATGAGGAATGAATATAAACCCTAAACAAATGCACTGCACGGTGAGTGCTTGTAGATTCGGAAATCAATTGCAAGTCCTAAAACCAAGAAATGGCCGTTCTAGACTCGTTTCGGTCACAAAGTGAAGGAGATGGGTTGATATTAGGGAGGGAAGCGAAGAAGGTGTTGAGATTGTGAAGGTGTTGGCTTGCTTATGACTTGTAACAGAAATGTGAATAGGCTTACGATTGATGCAAGCAGGCTCTGGGTGTTTGAATACGTTTTGTATTAACACTTGGTTTCTATCTCGTCTGGACTTGTGTTGTTTTTTCTCCTGTGTTGAAAATAGGGAGGAGAGCCTATTTATACAAGTCATTTGAGCCTTATTCACGTCTCTCGTGGGAAGTGGAGGAAGTGGAGTGATGGAGTAGTGGAGGTGTGTGTTGGTGTTACACGACTAGTCTTGCCACTTCTCCTGTCATCTCTAACCGTCCATGACTTCCCCGACACGTTCTTGTGATGGCGCGTTGCACGCCGCACGCCGTAAACCGCCGGACCAATACCCTAGTATGTATCCCCCGGTTGTGACATGATTGATGTCTCGAGTGTGTGGATCGTGGGACCCACAAAAGGTAGCATGTAATCTTGAATTGAATAACTTGCATTATTCGGAAGTTGATACTTGTGAAGTATCATGTGTATTTTATACTGATGTACTTGCATCATGGTGTGGTAAAGTGACGGGTGGTGATCACCATGACGCCTCACCGACCAATTAACTCGACCGTGGTTGTATAACCAAGCGGTGAAGTTGGACGGATGAGATGATCTTTGAGACACTCATCTCGACGGGCTGATGGAATTAGGGTTTTCAAGAGGTGCGCAGTATCATTCTTCGACTTGGTCGAATCCAAGCTTGGGAGACGATTTTGAGCGGGACGATCGTACATGCGGGTAGACGGCATGACGGGCAGTAGGCGCCCATACACATTACCTCACGAAAGTATGATCCGGGCCACTCACCTCGTCCTGAAGTTGAGTGGTCGAGATCAATTTGACATGAAAAAATTAGTGCCGCAAGAGCCGCACATCACGCCATCTTAAGGCGCGCGTTCCCGGTTTGGAGTGTAGGTGGTAGGCTGGTGTTCACGCCTATACCTCGATCAGTCCCATGAAAACGTGATCTAAGTCACTCAAATCGTCCGGTGAAGTTGAGTGGTCGAGATCGGTTGCAAATTTGGGAAGTGTGACCACGCAAGTTTGGACGCGTTTTGGGATAGCCGGGCATGATATGCCTTGGCCGATCATGTGAGGGGATAGACGGGCCCACGGTGGTCATGCTTTGGTATGACCGGACCCGCTAATCTAATGCGGGGCCCTCCATTCGTGCGGGAGAAGATGGACTCGTGATGCTCAAAACCCTAATTTTGGTTTTCACGGCCACAGTAACCATGCTTTATTCGAGCGTACGAATGGGATAACCAACCATGGTTGGTCCCGACCGATGGTCGAGCATGTAAAGGAGCCCACGGTGATTGTGTTGACATGCTCCGGGCCCTTTGAATCTACATCTACACCCTCCATCTATACCTCGCGAAGATGGATGGTTGAGGCTGTTTTGCGACACATATAATATGCCGCAAACCCTAATTTAGGGTTTTCCGTCCATACGCTCTGGTTTGGACGTTTTGGCAAGCTATGCCAATATTTTGGGAGGCCGACCATGCGGGGTCCGCGTTGGTTCAGCGAGTGAATATTCCATACCCGCTTGGGGGTTATGGAATTGATCTCGCCATCCAATCACGCCCGGTGAGGTTGGATGAACGAGATCATATCCGCATCGATAAGGACATGGGATGCTCAATCGGGCTAGTATAACACACCGAGAGTTCTCAATCGGGCTAGTATAACACACCGAGAGTTGCAACCCAGATTGCGGGTATTTCGTACATGCTTTCATTATAATGCTTGAGGTTCATGTTGCTCTGGCCGAGCAACACTCGGTACGTCATCATGCCGCACCGATAATGAGTACAGAAATACAAGGCCGCTCATGCATTAATTAATAATGCTATAAATTCACAGGGTATATGAGATTGTTGCTACATGCTCCAACCTGGATGAATTTCATGTATTTAATTCACAGAATGGGATTGTTGCCACATGCTCCATTCTAGGTGAATTAGTAAAGTGAAGGAGTATCCAACACTTATTAATGGCTTTATCTTTTACAAGATGTCAGCGCATGATTTTCTGGTTTTTTACAATTTTAACCTTAAATGAAAATCCACCATCAACAGTAGTGTAAATTATTGGGATTAGATTTTTTTATTTTTGTTTTTTTTCTTCTTTACCATGGACGAGATCTGATTTCGAGAGAGAGGAAGAAGGAAGATGGTGGTCGAGGAAGATGAGATGAAGGTATCTGTATAATTTGGTAAGTTTTGTTTACCCACCTTATAAAAAGTTAAACAAAAATTGATATGTTTAGATTGGATGGTGTCCCCCTATCCGATTCCGGTGTCCCTTTAGCAGTTGTCCTTGATTGAGGTGCCTTTAGTAATTTTTTGGGTGCATTTTAGTAATCTTTCGAGGTGCCTTTATAACTTTTCCGGAGTGCCTCCAACACATGTTCTGGGTGCCTTCAACACTTTTCTATGGTGCCTTTAGTAATTTTCTTCGTAAGAGTTTATTTCTCCCAAAACGCCTACGAATACGCAAAACACCATAATAAGTACAAAATGAATACTAAAAGAGATCAAATCAGACATAAAAATGTGTCTATCATGGGATGAATGTCCTTCTTTTATCAATCGGACTATGTAATTATTTCCTTTTCATGAAATTTATTTTATACCAAAAAAGTTAAAATAGAGTTTAGTAATGATATATTCACAATATCAACTTTCTAAGGCCGTATACAATGCATAAAGCATATCAAGTGATTTGCCACTTTTTCACCCACTATGGGTATGGAAAAGTGGCAAACATAACCGGCGAAGTGGTACATTTACCACTTAGCCGGCTACGATAGAAACTCTATTGAGCGACCGAGACTCCATCACTCGGTGGTCTTCACATCGCTCGATGGTCAACGTAACGATATTAAGACTATCGCTCGACGCGATGGTCATTGCTCAGTGGTTCATCATCCAGTGGTCATGAACTCATCTTTTTATAGATGCTCAACTCCAAACTCATTTTAAATCACACCTCTTTCATACTTCTCATAATTTCACACCTCTTCCATACCTCTCAAAATTCTTATAGTTTTCATAATATGAATTCTAACATGTCTCCAAGAAAAAACCGAGGTGCGAGGTTTATTATCGCCGAAGATGAAAGTATTTTTTGGAATTATGTTTATTTTACCCAAGTTAGTAGTATGCTTGGTGCATGCACAGTAAGGAAGATCATTATGGGAAAACATATTTCAGAAATTTTAAGAGGAAACAATGAACGTCTACAATCGTGATTCGAGCGCGTTGAGTGGTCGCTTCGTTGTAATCAATAAGCAAGTAACTTTGTATGTTGTTCGGGTAATGTCAGCCGGTCGAAACCTACGAAATGGTGAAATCCTGATGAACATTAAACAAAAGTGTCGGGCGGAGAAAATATTTTGAATGTGGAAGTTGTTCTGAGATCTTAAGAGTGTTGCTCAAATATAATCTAGTTTTTTTATTTAAATAAAGTTTTAATTTCTTAATTATCAAATTTAGTCTACATGTAAGTCTAATTGAATGTAAGTTTTCATTTAAGTATCGACGAATTAAAAATATAAGGTTAATTTTCAACAATACTTCTTGTTTTAAGTCAAAATTTCAAATTTCTTAACAACTGAGTTTTTTACAATATGCTATAATCTTCGAATTAATTAATACTGCGCCATTTTACAAGATATAACAATAAAAACTTATATAAATATTTCAATAAAATCTATGATAATCTTTGACCTCCTGGTTTTCTTCATCTGAAGAAACTTTCATTCGGTACGCTTTTGAGGAGAGTTTCCTTTGTTCGTCTGACTGGTATGGTTAGCTTTCAAATTTACTTTTTCTTTGTCGTTATTTTCCCTGCGTTGGGCTCTTTTTTGCCTTTTAGCTGCACGTTTGATTTGGTTAATATCCAAGACTTGAAAAATTCTTTATTTTTTTTACATATTTCTTTATAACTATCACACATCTTGTTAACAACAACATCAAGTACTACTCCAAAAAAATCAAGTTGGGTTAGAAATTCTACCATTTGAAGTTTTCTTGAGATAAAGAGAAAATCTTTTGTGTTACAAAAAACATTTCCGTGAAATATTTGAGACATTTCATGGCTACAAATGAAAAATGTTACAATCATTTAACCTTAACTAAAATTATTACACTTTAATCCAGATCAGTCATATGATTTAACTTAAAATACAAAAAAAGATTAGCTTAAAACAATCTTTATTTGGCGCTTCAACAATTAAAATTCAACATGACATGATTTTTCAGTAGATTTTACTTAAGTCAATTAGTAAGACAGCTTCCTATTATAAACAACATGCGATGTTGGCATTGATGCATATCCATGAAATTGAGGTGGCCCAAACTCAAGGATGATGAGAGAGTGAAGCATAGGCCAAGAATTGGCCTATGCATTAATCAAAGGCTGGCCAAAGCTTGGAAAATGCAAACAAGCTAGTAATGCAAGAGTAAGCATTGCTATTGTCGAGCAAGTTGGCTAAGTGAAGCATATGACAGATGAATAACCAGAATGAGCTAAGAGAATGACCGAGACGATTGAAGCGCAATGTTGACCGTACATTGACTTAGGCCAAGAAGACTAAAGTGTCATGTTGGTTGAGTAATGACTCAAGGCCAAGTTTAGTAATACGCAAGGATTGTGCATTATGGCTCAAGTGACGGTTATGAGTTCGTTATTGGATTTGCAAGCATGCCAAAGGTTTAAGACAAGTTGGAACGGTTATGAAGTGTGTTTATAATCTCATTAGAGTGTCCACAACCGTTTGGGACATGTGTGGCATGACTTGGACGAAATAGAGAAGGCTAGTCAGTTATGCACGACTTTAGGCGGTTATGGAAACTACCCCTTGGACACTTGGCTGTCCAAGGCTTGTGCATCCAATTATGCCCAATTTTTGGCTATGTAACTACAATATATATAATGTGAGAGGCATTGTAAATCAGTAGGATATGAGAGGCTTATAGGGTTTGTAGAGTTAGTTTCATGTTTTGAGAGAATAAGGCATTACCAAGAGGGTGATAGCATGTTTAGTCCATTGGTTGGAGAAAAGTTTTTTAATCTTCATTTGGTACAATAAAATGGGTTAATTGTGTCATGTCTTTGTGTTTATGATGTTGCTGATTTTATGAGATTGTCAAATGGATTGATGCGTAGCAAATTTCTTATGCTTATGGGGGCATAAAGAGTTAGAGAGAAAAAAGAAAGATTTCCATTAGAGATAAAGGGTTGAAGCTAAACCTACCAAAACCGACACACACTAAAATGATCCCGCTAGAATGGGAGAAGAGGAATAGCCCCACCAATCAAATTTGTTAGAGTCGTTTTTGGCACAGTCCAATTATGTCGGTCTGTTTATAACTTCTCCAAAATTAGACAACTTATTATTATCTTTTAAGTACCACTTTGTTGACAAGTAAGTTGTGTTCAAAACTGAGCTACACTTTAAACCCATTGCGGCCAGTAAAATATGCTTAAGGAAATTACAAAGAAAATCAGAAGGTGCAACTTTTAGTGTCAAATTTGTCCAATTTTGCACATTTTTTACAAAATTTATGATTATCTATTTATGATTATAGATAATCATAAATTGATAAATGATTTTGATATAATCATTTTTAAAATAATTTTTTCCAAACACTTTTTTAAATAATTGATTATCTTAGAAATGATCCTGATCCAACATCAACCGCCAAGTTTAGAGTAAGAACCAGGTTTCATAAAATAATTGATTATAATAAATTTTCCAACTTTTTCATGGAAATAATGGATCTTTTCCATTATGATTAAAATTTTTATTATAATGGTCTGTCCATTATAATCCCAACAAACTTAATGTAATGATTAGTAGGTTCCCAAAACATAAAAACCCAGACAACCAAAAACCTAAAAACTTTCTTTTCCATGAAAAACTAACTTTGTTAGTAGGTTCCAAAAATAAAAACCAGACAACAAAAAGAAAAAGAAAAAACTTCAATAAAAAAAATCAAACTAAACTAGAAAAAAAAGACAAGACAGCGTCCACCTCGGGGCCGAACCGCCGAAACGCTCTCATCATCTTTACAAGCTGACTACTCTATCTGGCTCTCCTGATCCTCCACCTCCTGCTCAGACATCCCACCTAAGATTCAGTACTTTCCATCACATAATAAACATGTAGCAGTTCTCTGTCTTCGTCAACTTCAAAACTCTACTCCCACCCACGATACTTATTACTCCGTCCTTCTGCCTTCTTCTTTGAAAAATCAAAATTAGGGTTTCGTTTTTTCTTTTTCATTTTGATTTTGATTTTCATTTCTACTACTCTTTAGAATTTCCTGATGGCATCACATCCAATTCATTCTTGGACATTTTCATCACTAGTAGGAGCATTTCTAGATCTTTCACTAGCTTACCTCCTCTTATGTGGATCAACTCTAGTATTCGTCACTTGTAAATTCTTATCAGTATTCGGTTTATATCTACCATGTCCTTGTAATGGATTTTTCTTCAACGATCGAACTAAATGTGTCAACAGATTCTTAACGGATGCTCCTTCTAGTAAGATCTCTTCTGTTCATATGTCTGTTATTAGTAAATTTCCGTTTGATTCAATTCTGATGAAAGATCAACAAGGTAGACAGTTGAATTTGAAATTAGTAAGAGATCATAATAATAGAGATCGGTTTGATGGTAGTGGGTTTGTGGAATTGGATAGAGGAGGAGGAGAATATGGTGATGGTTCTTGTAGTTCTGTTTCTGATGCTAGGGCACCAATTAGAAGTGAAGTTGTTGGATTACTTAATTCCAGTGAGGTTAAGGGTAAGACTGTTTTGAATCAGAAAACTAGGGTTATTCGAAGACGGAAAAGAGCTTCTGCTGTTGAGCATGAGCAATTTTCATCTGTTTCTGATAATCTTCAACAGTCGAGTAAGCGAGATGTTTCTCCTTCCAATTATGGTGGTGATCAAACAAGGAGGAGAGTGTTTTCTGATGACGATGATGTAGAAGAGGAGAATCAGGTGGCTGTGAAAACACCAATAAATGCAAGCCAGGGTAATTAGTTTGCTGTTCTTAAATGATTTATTTAATTTTGTGGGTTCTGCTTAAAATTGAATTTTAGCTTTTCATATTAAATTGTCCAGAGAACGATTTAGGTTTTATTTTAATCCTCTTAATAGAACCTACCTATATGCAACATTGATACGGGTATGTGTCTTGGTGTTGGACAATATCGGTATGTCGTGTTCGACAGGGAGGGCTAGATAAGGCTGAAACAATAACACAGGCATATGCTTAGCTATTGTCACATTTATTATGTGCTTAGTTTAATTTGATTTGTTGGATTGGGAACTGCTGTACAGGATACAATGCAAGACATTGATTAAGATCTGAATATCATGTTTGAAATACAATTATGTGCAACTACACACATAATATGCCCTCAGCATTTGAAAGTACTCGTCACTGAGTGTCGGACACGGCAAAATTTTAGATAGTGGACTGTTTTTGCTGCATAGATCCTCTAGATTATTTTACCTTCCCGAGATGATTAAACGAATCGTGTGAGTATTGATCACAGTTTGAGGTTCAAAAGCATGTGATGCATAGCTTCGAGCATTGGTTGGGGAAGCAAGTAAAACTTGCTCTTAAATTTTGTTGTTCTTTTATCTGAGGTGAATTTGTTGTAGGGTGACTTCATTTAAACTTTTGCAGCTTTGTGAATATGATAAGCTTTCATTGATCCTCACTCCTGTGTTCTGACCTTTTATATATTATGACATTTTAGAGGTAAAGGAAGTACCAGCCGACATCAACTCAAATCAAGGAGTCCAGGGTGGTTTTCAGATGACCGAGACGCTGGATGAAGATAAGAATACAGAGAAGGGTGCATCTTCTGCTGGGGAATCTGTATATGATGTTAAGCGAGAGCTAGGATTAGATGGAAACGATGCACATTCAGTTAGAATCTTGGAACATGCACTTGAAGAAGAGCATGCTGCTCGAATTGCTCTTTACAGGGAGTTGGAGGAGGAGAGAAGTGCTGCTGCATCAGCAGCCGATGAGGCTATGGCAATGATATTGCGTCTGCAGGAGGAGAAAGCATCTATAGAAATGGAAGCACGGCAATATCAGAGGATGATAGAAGAAAAACATGCTTACGATGCTGAAGAAATGATCATTCTTAAGGAGATCCTTGTGAGAAGAGAAAGGGAGAAACACTTTTTGGAGAAGGAAGTTGAAGCTTATAGGAAAAACACGGGTCTTAGGAATGAGCACTCAGAAGGTGATCTTTTTTCAATGGAGGACATGATTGGAGAAGGCCATGCTACCTTCGATTTGAGCGAAGATCCGATGCTTATGCTGCTAAAACTTAGTGAATCCATGAGCAACAAGGAAACAGTAGAGAATGTGGACCAATCAGTTGAGTTTGATGTTAAGAAACAGGATCTTGTGTTCGCTGTTGGGGAGAGATTACCTTCATCAGACAGTCTTGAAGATGGTGATTCTCTAAGACGAGTGAATGTTCGGAGAGCCTTAGACGCTGAAAAACAGCATCGAGTTGTATCTGAGTGCATGGATGAACTTGAGCAGAAGTTGCTGGAGAAAGGGATAGTATCATCTGACAAACAACCATCTGCTTCACAACATCCGGGTTTAGCACTAGGGGCAGGCTGTAGGTCTGAAAAATCGTTCGAGGAGGTACATGGGCCTGATTTGCATGAAAAAACAATTATTTTACTGGATGAAGATGAAAAGCATAAGGATAGCTGTAGCCTATTCCAAGGGGTTGCTTCCGAGACAGGCCAAATGCGTAGTGATACTGAAATTAGTTTTCCATGTGATGTTACGGATCTGAAGAAGCAAGGGAAAGATACTGATCGCGAAGTCAGGGATCTATCTTTTGAGAGTGTCTACGATGTCCATGTCATTGATGATGATTCAAAGACTAGTAACCAGGAACCTAGTACATCATCTTTTCCGCTTTATACTTCTGGTTTCCGGAGTCATGTTTTAAGTGATCGCCCTAGTGCAAGCAGTGCTGAAGCCCATCTTGACATCCACAGAAGCTATTCTGACACCACAAATGTGTTGCGACCAGTAGATAAATTAGTGGGCAAAGATATACAGGTTGACTTACTGAAGAGGAGTTCCACATCTGGGGTTGATAGTGAAAGGATGAAACTTGAAACTGAGGTTGAGCGACTCAGAGAAAGGCTAAGGGTTGTTCAAGAAGGAAGAGAGAAGCTTCATATTTCTGTTGAACCCCGAGAAAGAGAACAAATCCAGTTGCAACTATTGGAGGACATAGCCAGTCAGCTTCGGGAGATCCGGCAGTTAAACGAACCTGGAAAGGCTGTACGACAAGCTTCTTTACCTCCTCCATCTGCTAAGGTACTTAATAAGAATTCCATCCACCTCCATACACAGGTCTATGAAAAATGAAATTAGTGTTATTCGTATACTCTTGCTTTTAGTTAGTGTGGTCATATTATCTCATACTTCTGTTGCTGGAAGTTTCTTGTAAATACTAAGCTGTATATAGAAATAATAATAATAATTAACTGAGTGTGTTGGTGTTTTATATGTCTGACAATTTAGCTTAATAGTTGTAATGTATAATATACGGAAACAGCTGTGTAACTCAAGTCATTACTCGTTATACTATGGGGTGATTCAGCACATACAAGTCTGCTTTGAAGATGTAACACTTAAGTTGCTTAGTGAAGTAAAGTAAAGTAATTCGGAAGGTCTATTGAGATAGTGTGTTAAAAAACTTAGAATTTTCAGGCTAAGTACTGGTATGTCATGGTTTAAGATGTTATGTAACATGTAATTTTGTTTGCAGCAATTTAAGTTTCATCCAAGGTTCTTTGAATATAACTATGCAGATCTACATTATCATCAATGAAATGTTGTTTATCTCAATTTTTTTAGAGCTTATATTCCGCAAGTTCTTTTGTTTCTTCCCTTGTGAATCTCCTATCCAGATTGAACAATGTACAACTCCCTCTGCAGTGCCCCTTGTATGCTCCCAGTGAGCTTACTGGAGGGCTGCGAGTTTATCAGCTCTTTAATGCTTATACATAGTGTATGAACCCTACTCTTTAGTCTCCAATTACACACAAACACAAAGTCCAATTTGATCACTGTAGAAAAGTTGAAATCTTTTATTCCATGAAGCAATGGTAAACTTGAATTTTTATCTAGGCATGCTAAATGTTTGGACAATGTCGACTTTGATGTGTATGTTTTTTTTCCTTTGGTTTTAATTGTGTTGCCGGAAATAACTGCTGAATAAGATGTGTATGCTTCAGTTCCATCTAAAGTTGGTGCAACTGTAAGATTGTTAGAAATGATGTTATTCCCTGGTGATACCAATTGTTTATTCAGCATAGAGGTGTGTAAACTCCATGTATCCCTTACAGTAATCATATACTCTAAAATCTATTTTGTCGTATAGAAATGTACCCTCATCCATCCAATAGTATATGTATCCGAGCTCTGTAGATTCATGAACTATTCTGCACATCGTCTGCAACCATTTGTCCATCAGCAATTAATTGTCCAACCACAATGTCTTCCATGCAGACCAGAGAAATTCAGCTTTACAGCTCTTTGTTAGGCAATTCTGTTCTTCTCTGTCTAAAATCAGTACCTTCTGTTAGTTTTACTGGTATTGGTCGCTTTTCATGAACAGGAACTTGGAAATGTGATGGGGAAGTCTTCCTTAAACAAAATTTGAGTAATACTTTAATGAAGGAGCAGACAGTCTACTTTTGTTGTTTCATTAAATAATGCTTATGGATTATTCAATATTAGAAGGATTAGATAATAAAGATGATCTATTGATGAGTAATGCATGTGATACTACTGGCACTTATCAGTGTCTTGTATATTGACCTCTGATACCCTGATCTGTATAAATTATTCTTGTTTACTTTATGGAACATAGTTAGGTTTTCAGCTAAAGCAAAGGTAAAATATGCTGATGTTTCATTTATTTACCTAGCACTGGTAATCTAGCTCGGAATTGCAGTCCGGTTTAATTTTTTTTTTTTACTGGCCAGTTTTGTAGTGTTGAGCTTCCCCTGCGTATCATGCTATAGTTTTTAACCTTCTTCACTATGGATACTATATCGACTATTGATTTCCGATAATTGTTGTTGAAAGTTTTGTAATCATCATTAAATTCAACGAGGTTCAACCATGTGTGCTGAAGAGTCATATGTAAAATTGATGTTAGAATCTATGTTTCAGCCTTTTTCTCCATGTATTAGTAGTGTATATTTCTGGTACAAATTTCTTATGATGTTCAAACCTTAAAGAATGCCCTCCCTGTCTTTCTGAAGTTTGAATAGGACTGGCCTTGATTCATTCGCTCTGGAAACATATAACTGTCAGGAAATTGTTGCTTTTATGCGAGATACGTTGATAACTTGATATCCAATTGGTATTTCTTGTATGTGATTTGATGCTTTCAAGAGTATCACCCCATTGAAAATTGGGAGAAAAGAAAACGAAGAAAGAAGTATTGGAAGCAATGAGAAAGGCTGTGCTACCCGTGCATTTTTGTTCAGCAACAGACTTCATTTCCTCTTCACTTATCTTCTAAATAGCTTTTCAGGAATTACCAGCCAGTGTGGATCATATAAACTCTACTTTGCAGGTTGGCTCGAAGAAGA
This sequence comes from Papaver armeniacum, assembly GCA_023531295.1. Classification (NCBI taxonomy): domain Eukaryota; kingdom Viridiplantae; phylum Streptophyta; class Magnoliopsida; order Ranunculales; family Papaveraceae; genus Papaver; species Papaver armeniacum. The sequence goes on along the minus strand of JAJJWW010008725.1, from coordinate 134,296 downwards.
GACGCTATCGAAGTGGTGCACATTGGGGTATCCATGGGAGTAGCTGAGCCAGGTACCAGTTTCTTTGCTGAAAACGACATATTCCTGAATACTTGTGAGCAAACTCTACTGTATTTTACATTTGAATTGAGGTGGTTGACGATCAGTATTTAGCATTGTGTTTTGGTTGACAGTAACACAAACTTTGGCAGAGCTTCATGTGGAAATGCTTCGTCTGGATGAATCAAAGCTGAGAACATGATATTGTCTACAAGTCTGTGTCAAGCTATATCAAGAAGGGGTCAAGAGGAGATAACAGGTACTCTTAAATGTAATATGTACACACACTGGTAGGACACTGTTTGTCTTAGTGTTACGTTCACATACCACGAATCTGCCGCAAGAACCATGTTGTATAACAAATTCTGTGGGTTGCTATCTAATCCTACAACGTCTCAGGTACATGTCGGTAGACTAATTGTGGCATCACATAAATACTCAAAATATGATCGACAAAATATGAATATAGGATGACTAGTCAGGGTCACAGTTAGTTCTTTGATAACTGCAAGTACTGATATTTTTCTTGACTAATTGTCATTGTATCCCTTGCTTGTTGGGCCCCGAAGGGCACTATGGCACTATCTATGAGGGTTAGGCGGGAGACACCTTTAGTTTCCCTCCAAATATAGTTGTTAGTACTTAATAGTCATACTATTCCAGGACTTCTTGGTGGCATTCAAAAAGCTTAAGAAGTACTGACCCTCGAAGTCCCGGCAAACTTATGATAATACTGTAATAATTAATGGCTGAACCAGTGAAATTTCTGTTGATTGAATGAAGTGGATAACTAATTTTTAAAATTTGAACTTTTCACTTTGATATCTTTGTGTAGACTATACAACTTGTTTTAATCTAGGTTGGAAAGTACCGCCCATGTGAATGCCATCGGATGCCTTTCAGTGTAATTTTCTTTCTTTTATGGAAAAGCTTTCTTTTCTTCCGGACATACAGAATATGTTCATATTATCAGGGGGCATCTCGAATTAGGAGTTTGCATTAATGAGTAAAGTTGATTGTGATGTTGGATATGGTGCCACATGATGTGTAGTTTCCTAGTCGGCATAACCATGTGTTTTGTACAAAAGGTCAAACGCTTCTCACTGCCGGCTTATTTTTTATCCAAGCAAACCATGCTTCTCTGGACTACACATATTTTAAACTATGTGCATATCGACTTAAAATCAAGTGAAAAAAAAAATTCACAAAGACACTTTTAGAGAGTGTGCACAAAATAGGACTGCACAAATACAGCCAATTAGGAGGAATAGTCCGCTGCCGCGGAAGACTGGAAGTTATGATCCCACTTCTGGTAAAGTGATATCAGTTGCCTTTTGTGGCAGGTAATTAAGGCTGAGTAATGGATTTGCCGAATCTAATTCCAGAATAAATCCAATTCAAAACAAAATTGACCATCACTACTACCACATAAAGTTTCTCAACAGAATTTAGGAGGAAAAGTCAGTAGTTATATCAGTGGACCTTCAAAACTCTACATGGCAATATAACAGCGGTGGACTTTACAAGAGTGGGTTCAGGTTGTCAGCGACTCAGCGGTGCTATTGATGTGTACAGCAAGAAGAGGACCAGCATCTAACAACGCTCCCCAAATAGATATTTTTCGTTTGCTGCATAGTACTAAACCCCACCTAGCCATCCTGTCTGTTTGTATTTCTTTCCAAAAGAAAGGTACTATTCTCCCTTAACCCGTTGTACTGTACACTGTATTTTGATAATTGATTCCTGGTGTTTCCTACTCAGAATCAGCAGAAAAATTAATCAATAAGGCCAATATTAAATGTGCCTTCGAATAATACCAAATAAAAATTCTATTCCAATTTCAACTTCTCAGTAAAAAACAACCACCAAAACAACAACGTAACGTGGGGGCGTTAAGTACCAAAAAAACGCTAACATATTTCTTGCTTACTTCTTCTTCGTCTTCACAGAAACCCAACTAATATAACGAGCTGCTTTGGGTTGCTTTGCTTTGCTTGTTCGTTTGTATTTCCCACAAGCTTTCATATATTTGGAAAAAAAAATAGTAGTATTAAATTCTGTAATAATAAAATATACTCCTCCTCCCACCTCCATAGTGTGTGTTTTTATTGGAAGAGTAAGAGAGAGAAAGTGTGGTTTTTTAGAGTCTAAATTGTCCAACAACTAATACCTTTAATCTATTGTTTGATAGAGAGATTTCTTTGACAATAATTCTTTTCATTTTTTCCCCTTGTATTTGGGAATTTGTTTGATTTTTATCGTTTGGAAATTGTTTTTGATTGATTTCCAAATTTTTAGTCATTCTGAATTTCACAACAACTGGATCTTTGGTGCGCCGAGGAGCTCAGGTTTGTCATTTTAAGTTTTTTTTGATTTTGTTTGATATCAGATTTGGGAATTGAATGTGTAAATTTGTTGTTGTTTAATGTAGATGAAATAATCAGAATCTTTCTAATTGAATTGCAATTGAGAAGAATGACAGGTAAATTGTATTTCATTTTTTTTTTTTTTGAGATTTGCTTTTCCGGATCCGGTGGATAATTCTTGTTTGGTTAATGAATTATGATGATTTTTGATTGTAACAGTTGGTGAAGGATTATTAGTTCAAGAAGAAGAGATTTCAAGAAAATCTGATGCTGATATAGTATTTGATGATGAGAGAATTAGAAGAGCTAGGATCGGATCTCTCAAAAAGAAAGCAATGCATGCATCTACTAAATTGAGTCATAGTCTTAAACGGCGAAGGGGAAGAGTAAGCGATTGTCGGTTTCCGATTGAAGATTATAGAGATGCAGAGGAGGTAGAATCAGTTGAAGCATTTAGGAAGGTTTTGATTTCGAAGGATCTACTTCCATCTCAACATGATCATTACCACACAATGAGGAGGTAAAAAAACTAAATAATTCATTGCTTAATCAGTGGGGCATCAGTATAATTTTCATTTAGTATTAAGAATATGGTTTGCTGCAGATTTTTGAAAGCAAGGAAATTTGATACTGAAAAGGCACTTCACATGTGGGAAGAAATGCTCCAATGGAGAAAAGAGAACGGGGTGGATTCTATTTTACAGGTACCTATGAGATGTGTTATCAGTACCATTTTCTTTATTGAATAGTGTATTAGTGTTTGAATAGTTTTAGTGTTATACCATCTACAATGCTCCTCATCATATTCATCAAAATGCTTATTGCGATACCTGTCACGCCTCTGATATAGTAGAATGATTTATTAGTTTTAATCAGCATTGCCTTAGATTGTTATCTGAAAACCAGTATGTAAACTATAACTGACACAACTTTTTAGGATGGGTGTCCACTGGAGTTCTGTTTATGAAAGATCGAGTTATTAGTTGTGTCTTGAGAGCTAACATTGTGCGGTGGTACTTAGGTAATCTATTGTAACACCATGTCCATAGGACTTGAAATACATACCTTCAATAGAAACTACACCTTCAGATGCCTGGCACATACTACAGGGACCAAGGACCTGCTAAAGTGATCAGTGTGCTATGCTACTAGAGTTAACAAGAGAGGGTGAATATCGATATTTAAGATAGGATTATGCTTTAGTTGTTTCTGATGTTTGAGTTCCTATGTGGCTTGTCCACACCCGTCATTTTATATATAGTTGAATGCTAGTTGATGACTTGGAGTTCACACCTTCTTTGAGAATCCAACTTTCGTAGACAGTTGACATTATATCGCACTATAAGATTCTAGTGAGATGTATCTGCAAGTGCTACAGAACAGAAGTGATGGAGCTCTCATTCATTTTGTAATTTGAAATTAGGTCTTTAGTCTCACACACTAGTTGAAACAATGCTGCCAAAAACTTAAACTTCTTCAATTTGTTTTGGAGATTAGGTTCTTAATTTCGGATATTAAGTTCATTAACGAATCTCCTTCTTTAAGTCTGTAACAGTTAGTATGTTGACTGACATGAACTTCGTACTACAATAGTCAGCTTTAATAAGTCACTGAACTCATAAATCCTGACTTCACTAGTGACTCACACTAATATTCTAAGAAATCTAACCCTGTTGTCGATGTTCCACTACCTTTAGAATCATTCTCAGCATTCTATGGATTTAAAAATTAATGAACTTTTATTCAGGATTTCAATTTTGAAGAATTTGACGAAGTTCAGCGTCATTATCCTCATGGTTACCATGGGGTGGACAAAGAGGGGAGACCTGTATATATAGAAAGAGTTGGTAAAGTTGAACCAGGTAAGCTAATGAATGTGACCACAGTGGACCGTTTTCTGAAGTACCATGTTCAGGGGTTTGAGAAGACCTTCCTCGAGAAGTTTCCAGCATGTTCAATTGCAGCCAAGAGACATATTGATACGACAACAACAATATTGGATGTCAATGGGGTGGTAAGCTTCGAGCCTAAAGATAGTCCTCCAATTGTTATTTTTCTTGTTTGGTAGTGTTTGTTTCTCCTGACGTAGTTGTTATGCAGAACTGGATGAGTTTCGGGAAGGTTGCAAATGATCTTCTTATGCGCATTCAAAAGATTGATGGTAATAATTATCCAGAGGTGTGTGTTCAGATCAGTACAAAAACTTGGAACATGAATTTAATTCTTAAAAAATAATCACAGATGTTTTACTTGTACCGTCTTCTGTTTTGCAGACTTTACATCAGATGTACATTGTTAATGCGGGTAATGGGTTTAAGTTACTGTGGAACACTGTAAAAGGTTTTCTTGACCCAAGGACTACTGCAAAGATAAATGTAAGGTACTTCACTTTTTTGTGGGCCATTGACATGTATTAAACAAAGTAACAGTGTTTAACTTTTGGCTTAATTCACAGGTTTTGGGAAACAAATACCAGAATAAGCTGCTGCAACTTATAGATTCAAGGTTTGAGCTCTCTTGCTCTTTGTTTTACAGTGTTTTGGAGATGTGTTATAACTATTGTTCTAAAATTTTGATATCCTTCTCCTTTTCAAAAGCCAATTGCCGGATTTTCTTGGTGGCTCTTGCACATGTTCAACTTTAGGTGGGTGTCTTAGATCTGGTAAGGGACCGTGGAATGATCCCGAAGTAATGAAGGTATGTCTTCTTAAATCAGTTACCCTGCATAATGACCTTTATATATAATGAACTAGGTGACTAAGACAACAAAATCTGGGAATATATTAAGTGGTATTTTAAATAAAATAACAGTACCTGAGTGAACTTTTTAAGATAAGGTTCCGTTTAGCACTAAGGTAGTAAACTTAGTTGATTTTTGCACCTGTATGGTTAACAGGGTTAAGAACTTATATAATACCTTAAATAGTTAAAAGTTAAAACTAGTTGCCTGGACCTTATGTAACTTTTTTGTCCAAAAGTAAAAGCTAATCCATCACTTCTTATGACCCTTTTTGTGCAGGTAGTACATAATATGAGGGAATCCAGTACTTCTGATGATGGAGATGGCAACAAACACTTGCCAGTCACATTGCCTATTTTCAAGGTGATACTAGATCAGATGCATGGAGTTGCTTATATTTCTTAATTGGTCAGTTTGATATTATATTCCTCTTGGACTAAAATGCTCTCACTTTATTTACAGGCTGTAAATAATGAAATATGTTCTGCGGAGTCGGGATCTGACTTTGAAGACTTACGGTCTTCAACGGGCTTAAGGACTTCAGCTTTGATCCAGTCAGTTCCACTTGGTGAACACGTGAGTTTTCTGATCTAGTTATTGTGAAATCTTTAAAATGGTCGTTAGCCGTTTCTCATTTGCAACACTGAAACTAAAGCATTTCACTTTGATTTGGGAATTAGAATGGTGAAGTGTTTAGGTTCCACTGGTCATTTTCATTCTACCATAAGACACCAAAATTGCTGCAGTATTGAGTGTTATTTTGTCCAGCGTACACGACCAAGTTGTGATTGTAAAAGTTTCTACAATGAATCAAGTGACGGGGTTCTTCAGTTGTGACTACATTGATGGAAAATATTACAAAAATGTGTGAAATTGATTAGTGGTTACTATGTTTCTCTTAATTAGAATCATCATCCGTAACATACTTTCCATGTCAAAAGTTTCTCGAACTTTGAAACACTTTTTTACAACTTTATCATGTTATTTGCTGACTATTCAGTGAATTAAGCTGCTGGATTATGCTTTTACTTTAACGCGTGTCTTATGAAAGCAGCAGTAATTGAATCTTACCTGCACGGAAATTTGCATAAGTAATTATCTGAAAATGGTTTACATTTCATTTATACTTGTGAATATGACTTCCTCAGGTAAGGATGGCTGATCCTGCCGCAGTTCATAAATTGGATGAGCCAGTTGGTGCCTCTGTTAGAGCTGGAAATGTTGCTTCAGGAGGTATGTACCACTATGAAACACCATGCTTATCTTTTTGTCATGTTATGAGGTTGTTGTCTGACTTCAAATTACTACTGTACGCCACTACCACACGTCATACCATGTAATAATGATATATATATATTTTTTTAGCCAAACTATCAGCTCGGTTTGTTCTATCATTAGTTTGTAAGATCCGACCAGAATGATCACCTACTAGCCAATTTAAGGAAGGCAACTGCCAAACACAAACTTACCTACATATATATTTGTTTTGTAACTTTGGTAGTCCCCCAGATTGGTGCCACACCATAATGATAAGGTAATTTCTAAAGGATTGTCATGTCTCCTGCAGACCACACATCTGAATTTTTTGTGAAAAACTTAGGCTTCCTTGTAGTGAATCTACTCACGGTTTTGTAAGGATGTTTTTTCCGTCATGTAGTTCATTCTAATAGAAACTAGCTAATTCATAAAATTGCAACTCCATCATCAGTTCGTTGCTTATTTATTTGATGACTAGAAGTGATCAAGTCATAAGATTGATGTGGTTAAATTTTTTTAGAATGCTGATTTTTTGCAAGGATGGTCTACAAGACGAGTCGAAAATTCCCTCCAAAATCAGCCCTTGATGTGATCCCATGTCCACTAATACTCCATAATATGCGGTCTTTAACATTTGTGTTTGCGTCTGAAAGCGTGAGCCTTGTTAAATTACTCAGACTCCCTAGATAAAGAAACTTACTCAAAGTTGAGCTACCCGTCTTTCATGCATGTCCCGTATGCAGGGTCCCTATTCCATTTCAATAAGCAACAATTAGACCAAGTTATTAAAATTGAGTATTGAGTATTATGTTTTCATTCTATAAAATTTATGCCCATAATCATTTTATCTGAATGTTACCATTTTATGTCCACTAAAATTTATACCTAAGTAGACTTCAAGCTCTGGGAATCTGGGACCTAGTTGACATCCATTTTATTCAGTGTGAATCTATCTGCTGAGAGTAAGCAAACCCCCAACTACCTGGTGCTTCCCTTGTATGAATAGCGAAATTAGGTGTATAGCGAAAATAAGTGTACACAGCAAGGGTGTACTTGTACTAAGGTTAGTAAAGCTTATGTGACCATTTGTCCAGTTTCATGGAAGGTTGGGTAGTGTATGTAATCTCTATCAATCATCTGAAATTAGGAAAGGGGTAGCTAAACTGTTCAGCACCATCTAGACCCTAGTTGATTCAAAATAAGCAGGTGCCTCAACCTGATCCTATTCAAGACAGTTTGGCTAGTGTTGAACTGGAGCAAGAATCAAAATGATTCAGTAAACAACGTGGTTAGTTAGAGATATTCATACAACACGACACCAACAAGTTATAGCCATCCTTGAATCTTATTTTTTTTATTTTTTTGTGTTCTTTTTCTTGTTTGACTACTTCAGATTTCAAATATCAAACAAAAGGGATTTTTTAAGAGTATTTAGTAATTCCTGAGAATGTATTTTCTGGACGTTCTTGAGATATTACTAGTATATAATGAATACCACTTTTCTCTTAATTAGAATTTGTCATTGATGACAGGTGGTAATATCAGCACCGTCTTGGCGACGCAGCCTACGGATCTTAATTTGAAAAGATTAGGGGTGACTTTTGCACTCAAGCTATTAGCAGTGTTACAGCTTGTACTGTACATGTTAAGCAAAATGTGGGAAAGGGGTAACATGGTGAAGCCATCGGAAGAAAATCAACGCCATACTGATTTAATCAATCCTGTTGCTCAAGACCAAGTTGCATCTTTACCCGTGGAAGATGCAACTGAAACTGTTCGTCCATACATGCAGAGGCTACAGAGACTAGAAGAATTAGTTACAGAAATTTCAAATAAACCTGTGAAAATTCCTCTGGAGAAAGAAGACATACTTCTGGAGTCATTGAATCGTATTAAAGGCATCGAGTTTGACCTGCAGAAAACAAAAAGAGTAAGGGATTTTATCAAGTTGTCATTCATATTGTTAATATTTTCTTCCATTAGTTATTTATATACTTTGCATTTTATAATTCTATAGACGTAGCCGTTTTTCTTCTTCACTTACACATCTAGTTTCTTTAGGCGTTGCATGCAACATCGTCTAAACATGTGGAGCTTGCACAGTCCTTGGAGAATCTAAAAGAACCTGGAATCAGAGTAAGTTTGATGGTCTTGTAAACTTACAAATTGATTTATTTATCAAAAAATCAAAAACAAAACTAAGGAAGCATGAAAACATTACATATCCAAATCATAGAGAGTCATAAAATATACAGTAATCTTTCAGTAAACCGCATGCAATCAAAATTATTCATCTTCTATGTAAACACTTGATCTTAGCGGAGTTTTAAGAGTTAGCAGACATCAATCACCTCTACTTGTTCTGTAACATTGGTTTGAGTACATGTTTCTTCGGAAGATGAAATATAGTGAGTGATAAACCTGCTTATGTAGTCTACAGTTTTTGATTCTTTTATACATTTGTCTCTTTTGATTTTCCTTTCTCTTCTCTCTTTTTTTTTGGTTTTCTGTTATAATCCTTTCTTTCTAGTTGCCTTATTTTTCCTGCTCCCTTCTCACATGTTTGTATGCTCATAATGGACCTGGAAATGCAGAAAAGAAACTCCTGTTGGTACAGAAACTGTGGAGGATCTTATTCATCAGAAGCATGAGGTAAAAACTGAATCCGGAGGAAGATGTATTTATCGCTGCAACTATAACTCTGGCTTTACAACTACAGACAGAAGTCTCTGACGAATGATTTGTGTATCACTAGATAGATTCACTTAAGGCTGGCTCTCATGCAATCAGTTAGGGAATCCCTTTGGACACTTGATCGAGCCCCCTCATTTTTTTCTCTCGTCAGGTTCCGATATTGGTTTGCTACCCACACATAAAGGAAAAAAAAATGTAGTCCTCTGAAGGGTTTACATGCTTTTCCTTGAGTATAATTTTATAGTTCTCCAAGGCTGTTCTGCATCATTTATAGTCCTCCGTACAATTTTTTGTAAATAGCACACAGTTTAACTCATAATAATACCAGTTGTATTAAATAACAAATGGATCGCATATATCTTTTAATAAAGCAATAGTGATATTGATCAAAAGGAAATAAAGCAATAGTGATGGCTTATAAATATTTTTGGTCATGGGTCAATTTTTCGCTGTTCTTTAGAATTCAGTACAATCTACAGGGCTTATAAACTAATTTTGCAATCTACATACTTTTGAGCACTTAATATATGTTGTACTTACATTTTTCAAGATGGGTGGTAGAATCAATCAGGCCTGCTGTTTTACTACACAATTCAGCTGTTTTTCCAAGTTTTGGTGTATGCCTGCAAGTATGAGCAACCAAATTATGGAGTAAATTCTATCGAAAAAAATAAATTATAAAGTAAAAAATAAAAGAAATGTGAGGTGACAAGAACTAAAACAATTTATTATGAAGTTCTGAAACAATTACCTTTAAATGTTTCACATGATCAAGAATAACTGAACATAAAAAAAAAAAGAAGAGGAAACAATATCTGCCATCAGTTTCAGAAGGTGTCATCGAGAGCTCTAGTCATTTCGTCGAGCAGGCCTATCAGAATATGATCCCGGCTTGAATCTTGCGAGCTCAGGAGGCACACGGCTGTTACTTTGAATAAGAGCCTGTCTAAGTTTATCGAAGACATCAGTGTCTTGCAAAGTCAAAAATGTTGTGGCGATACCTGTTTTCCCAGCACGACCCGTTCTTCCAATACGGTGGGTGTACATCTCAATTGTTCCCGGCATGTCGTAGTTAATCACATGAGCAACATCAGATATATCGATTCCACGCGCTGCCACATCTGTCGCTACAAGAACATTGGACCTATTGTTTCTAAACCCCTGCAGATTTCTTTCTCTCAGATCCTGTGATAGATCTCCATGAAGAACAGTCACACGATAACCACTCTTATCCAAATTCTTGTAAACAGAATCGGCTGATTTCCTTGCATTGGTAAATACAATAGCTGTTTTGTCACCTAGCTCATTGAGCAATTTCTGTAACTTGGGAAATTTCTCTGATTCTTTCATCATTGTGACATTTTGTGTAATCCGTTCATTTGCCTCACCAGCAGTTCCAATGGTGACCACCACAGGATTCCTCAAGTATTTCTTAGCTAACCGCTCCACGGCATACGACATTGTAGCACTAAACATGTAAGTAGTCCTATAAGTGCGTTTCGCATCAAGTTCTCCATCTTCATTATCCGGCTTCAAATTACTCGAAGGCATTGCATCTAAAATTTTCATGACCTGCGATTCAAAATTCATGTCAATCATACGATCAGCCTCATCAAGAACAACATAACTGCACTGTTGCAAAGCGACATAATAGTTGTCCAAACAATCACCCAAACGTCCAGGAGTTGCAATAATAACTTCACAACCTTTCTTAACCTCAGCCGCCTGTTCCAGAATAGATTTTTTACCCACTATAGAAACAACTCTGATGCCCAAGTAATGAGCAAATTTCACAGTTTCGTTTTCAATCTGTTGGGCAAGTTCTCTAGTAGGTGCCAAAACAACAGCATAAGGCCCTTGCTCCGCATTGGCGTCGGTCATGGGAGGAAGTCTAGATATATATGCTAGCATAGGAAGTACAAAAGCAGCAGTCTTACCTGAACCTGTCTGCGCAATTCCAATAACATCCCGTTGCTGCAAACCTAATGGAATCGCAGCCTTTTGAATCGGTGTTGGAGTCTTATACCCAACTCTCTCCACAGCTTTCAACAACTCAGTACTGAGCAGCTTGCTCTCACGCCAATTCCTCATAGGGTTTGGTACTTTAGAACCCTTGTATGAAATATTGAAATCCTCTCTGAAAATTCTCCAATCTCGTTCAGTCATGTGTTCCAGTTTCTTGTCAGACCAGTGCCTATGGATTTTCATGTCAGACGTATCGTAAAGACGATCAGCTGCTGCATGTTCTTTCTGTTTCTTAGCTGCTGGCGCATGTTCAGCTGCTACTTTCTTTTTCTGTTCTCTACGGTCCATACCAGCACGAAATCCTCTGCCGAACAAAAGCTTGGCTTCATGAGGGTTTTGATATAAAGAATTCAAATCTCTTGAAGTGTCTTCAGTGGAATCCCAATCGAAGGTGAAGCGAAATTTCTCGCTTGGTTTAACGACTCGCATCTTAGGTTTCTTAGCAGTACCCAAGTATTGTTCTCTGATGGCTTCAAGATCTTTTTCTTTCTCCTTCTCTACTTGTTCCTCCTCTCTAATTCTTTTACGACTTCTTCTTTTCTCATCTTCTAATTCTCTTTCTCTTTTTCTTCTCTCCGAATCTCGTTCTTTGTCTTCAAGACGTTTTTGTGCAGATGCAACATGCTCATCACGCCGTTGAAGGGATGCTGCTTGTTGCTGGCGCTGTGCCCTAGTTAGAAAAACTGGTTTTTGGATGCAGGAGGAAGCCATGGAAACTGTGGCTAGTTTTTTTATTTTCCTTGCTTTAGCTTGCTGACCTATTTATAGACTTCGAGATAGGAAGGGCTTTCTATATATATATATATATATATATACGGACCCAGGAATCAGTGTCGGGTAGGGCTAAACTTAGGTAAAAAAAGAAATTGTACACCTTGTTGTTTATATAGGCTTCAAGCATTCCTAAAGCAACACCGAGACTGCTAAGAGAAGAAATTCTTGTAAACTAGGAAACAAAGCACTAGAGTCTAGAAAAGGAAACCATCTAGTATTAATAATAGTCTTCCACTTAAGTTTGATTAAATTTTGTTTGTGGAATTGGGAGTCCTAGCTACTGTAGTTACTCGAGCTAGCATTGTCTAATGGGAAATCCCACTAATCTCATAAAGGTACTGTACTACCATCGACTTCAACACTAGCAGTATGACTATGACCTTCGCGGTGCCACGCTTTCTTCAACTCATCTTTTGTCGCAATAATCACCTTTGACTTAGCTTCTTGTAACTCCTTACATCTCAGAAAAGAAGGAACACTAGGGTAGCCTTGAAATTTTATTGGAGCATCAGTGCAATCTCTTCTTCAAACTTCAAATTGATTACCGATGTTGTAAAATCAAATTGAACAGACTTGAAATTGAATACGACAGAACAGAGTAAGTTCTCTTTCCAACTCTTCGACCAAGCAAAAAGAAAAATCTTTCCAGACTTATGTCTTCGACTAGTGGTGGACCTGGTGGTGTGGGAAACTTATTTCTCACACGTATCAAATTTTTGATGTGGGCTGAAATTTGGCTATGATAGTGTTGGGCTAGGGAAATGATTTACATCCGGCGTTGCACCGATGTCTCACAGGAGATGGACCCACACTAAATCCACTCCCTTATAAATCCGCCGGATCATTAGGTCTGTGTTTCTTTGTTTCTAGCGGGACAACCTGCGAGATTGGTATCACTTTCCATTGGGCTAAATCCTGAAAAAGGATTAATATTATACTTACAATTCTTGTAAATCTAGTAAGGAGAGAAGGAGACACAAAGTAGACAGAGAAAAGAAGAGAGAATTCTTATTATTGTGTGTATAGAATACAATGTTTAAGCCTCTATTTATATAGATAGAAGACTTGGTGTCCAAGATATGTAAACCCTAAACTTAGACACTAAGGGCATCTTAGTAAATAAACTTGGTTTATAACACTCCCACGATGACCACCGTGGCTAAGTCATTACAAATATACCGGAAAACTCAAAAGAGAAAAACACAAAATTGCATAAGCATGTAAAGATTCGAAACTTGAGTGTTGGACACGCAAATGTTGCCTCATTAAAACCTTGACAAGGAAAACCCGGTGGGACAAAACCTTGACGAAGGAAAAAGAGTACAACGCGATAAAGTCCAGTGAATGCACCTTAATTTCGATGATGGCGCTCCCCCTGATAAATACTTCAGTCAAATCTTGGCGTGCAAATCTTCGAGTCGAGACTTTCTAATTTTGAAGAACGAATTTATTGAATGCTGGAGATAGCAATGCTTTCGTGAAAAATTTCCAAGTTGATGAAGTCTTCTTTTGTGTTAGTCTTCTAATGGTAGTGTTCTCGAGTCTTCACACTTCTTTAAGTACATTGAGGACTTGCTTCTTGGATTCCTAGCTTCTCGTAGATGATTTGCAAAAGTAGTTGATGTAGTTTCTTCAACAAAGTGCCAATATGCAGTTATAGTACCATAGGTGAGTAAAGTTTGTGATCATATCATATATGGATCAAAATGATATCCAAATTCCTAAGGGTTCTTATGTTGATGTGGTCTAACAAAAAAGAATGACCTAGTTAATGGTGGGAATCCACCAAATAACAAAAATTATACAACTCCCCCTTGGATGACCACCATGTTGAATAAATTGCCTCACTAAAACCTTTCCAGTAAAAACCCAATGGGAAAAAAAATATATGGACAAAGGAAAAAGAGCACAATATCAACATTTTGAATAAAAATTCATCGTCTACGAGATGTTGCCTCATTAAAACCTTGACAGGAAAACCACATGGGACAAAACCTGAAACGAAGGAAAAAGAGTACAACTTTTGACGATTTAAGGATGCTAACTCAACTGTATGAGTATTACAAAAAAAATAAGCATCAAAATCATAACTCTAGTCTATATCAAAGACGAGTTTAAGCTAGCATAATTCTAACTGCAGATTTAAGAAAATAAAATAAAATTTATGCTGTTAAAGCGTGGCTTTTGGTGTTTTTAAGGACTCCTCAAGAGACCTATAAAGCTAATAACATCAACTAATTAATCCGGATTTTTGGCTCGTACCAAATTTCTAAAAACACAGAAAGGATTGTTAAAACCTAACACAATCGAGTCAGGTGTGGCTGTTTGAATATAATTTGAATCCTCTAAGGATTACAAATTAAATCATATTCTCCGAATACAATACGAGTCATTCAAATTAGACTACCACGCCAAATGCATTGTTCAGGGAGAAAAGAACATTATTGAATCAATCCTAGGGTTTAAGTAAAAAAATAAAATAAAACCCTTAAATCGTTTAGAATGAAAATATTTCTCATAGAACGCATTATGACAACACTAGCATGTAATTAACTGGATTGGGAATTTTAAGGTGTTAAGTCTTGGATCCAAAATTGCGTCAATCGATAAATTAATCCAATCTAATTTGGATTATATGCCAACCAATCACATATGTCGATTTTCGGTAGCTACTTTATATGGATATTCGACAACATATTAATGACGATCCTACACAATTCTCAAGTGTATGCATATCTTGAAAAAATTCAAAGAGTTGCTGGTACCAGCGCCCACGGGCGTTATAATCTCATATTATTCAAATGAAGAGATATGAATTTGGAGAATGTGAATCGTATTATCATAGACTCCGTTGGAGAATATTTGTAGCATATATAAAAATACTACATACTTGCTAGATGTGATTGGATTTGCCTTTTCAAATGGCATAAGCTTATTGGAAAGCTAAATGAGATTTTTTCACGCCTAGTAGACAGCCTTTTTCGATTTGATCAAAATGGGAGAGAAACGTCTGGTAATGTATAGTCTCCCCCTGATTATGGCGGAAATATAATCTCATATACGAAAAATAAATATATATTCGTAGAGTATTATCCGATTAAATCAAGGACATATACTCATAATAATTTATGGATTTTAATGACCAGTTGGACGGTAGATAATGACTTCAAAAGCCATAAGAAATTGTCCTAAAAAAAAAAATTGTAGTCTTTTTGACATACAAATTTAAAATCAACCATGGATTCGTTGGTTAGAGCAAGAAAACATAAATCTCCAATGACCTATAGGGCCGACGATATATTCATTCACCTAAGAATGAAATTATAGACACTTTATTTCATTCAAAAAAATAAATAATAATACTTAGATCAATATAGTCACTACAAGGACTAATTAATGATTTAGGCTAACAAGCCGGGTGCGCACCCTTTGATCTTCAGTGTCCAATTCCAACTACAAGTGGAATTATTTTAAAATTTTGGAGATTTACCATGAGAAAAAAAATGCTCAATATCCCTAAAGAATACAACAATTCCTCTAGGTGTTTGCAATTGGGAATATCATAATAACGATACTTTATATATCCTCTTAGGACCGATAGGGAAAAACCAAATCAATTGGCTTATATGATTCTTTTTAAGAAAATAAAGAGATCATTTTCGTTATTAAGGAATCCATGGTTTTCCCGTAAGAAATGGAAATCAATGGTTTATTAGTAGAAAAATAAAACCATAATTGGTAATGGTTTTTTTTAAACGATTATCGTCAAACTACGAGAGAAAAAAATAGTGGCTAAAATTTCTTAGAATGCCAAATTTAACATCTCCTTCCTCGGAATTGATGGAGAAAACCAATACCGGTTGGTATATACGATACACCAAAATTGCATCGACTAAAAGAAAAAGAAATGCCGACTTAGTCATCACATAGGAAAATCCACTTCGTGGTTGATAGATGGTTTCTTTGAAAATAAAATAAAATAATAGAAACCAATCATAAAAATCACATGATCTTCATCAAATAGACGAAAATACCAAAATTAATTGGCCGTAGGTTTTTCAACCATGCATATGATTAACTACCGTAAAGATAGCTAGATCGCGATGACACCAATTTTTGAAGATTACAGTTTCATGAAAGAATAGAAACTGTATACCATATATCAATGGATTTTATTTTTCTCTCTATGAAAAGGGATATAAGAAAAGAAAGGACAACCAGAATTTTTGCTAAAAGTTGGTTACCCATGACATACATATAATAAAAATAAAATAAAATAAATCAATTACGGTATATGAAAAAGAAAAAGAAATCTTTAGTATCTTAGTGTATAATATGACCATGTCACTTCGCCGTTCATTATACCCATTTAGTAGTGGAACGATATTGATAATGTTCTGATAATGACTTAGAAAATCATCTTTAATGTTTTGATACCCATAAGCTAGGATCATTATGTGGCCCTTGACATAAAAGAGAACTATATGCAGCTGGTGTACGAAGGGTTAGCGCTTAAGCAACACATAAAACAACCAATTGTAAGCCTTTTAATCTTTGTAGAGCAAACCCTACTTTTTGTTGATGACGATTTCTTTGAAGGAATAGAAATCACTAACCAATATTGGCTAAAAGTTGAATGCCAATTTTTTTTTTTATCTCATTAAGGAGAATTGGTGGGAAAAAAAACCAACATCAATTGGTTTGTACAATTAATAAAATTGTGTCGACAAATTAAAAAAAATATTGTTGTTTTCAATATCGCATAGTCAACTTTGTAGCTGACAGATGGTTTCTTGTAAAAAAAATCAAAATCAAAATAGAAACCATATATATAAATCACATGATCCTCAGATGAAGATACCAATTTAATTGGACGGAGGTTTATGAACCATGCATGTGATTAATTACCACAGATGTAATAATATTTGCGATGACATCACCAGTTTTTGGTGATTACAGTTTCATGAATAGAATAGAAACCGCAGATAGATTTTCTTTTTTCTCTATGAAAAAAAAAATTTAGAGAAGAAAGGATTTCAAATTTATTCGACAAATCGATCACCCATGTCCCGTGGTTATGGACTAGATTTCGATTTCACCTCAAAATAAATTCTATACAAGAAATAAATGAAATCCATTGCAGGAGAAAATCCATAATGTTGAGAACATATTTTTGGACTCATACGTGAGTTCTGTTACTATCAATAATACAACAATATAATATTCCCAAATAAGTCAAATTAAGTCTCTAGTTTGCTTATGCGTAGCTTCCCAAAGTTAAATCAACACTGCACATGCAAACAAACTTAGGGACTTATGATATTGTAAAGCCATGGTACGTGTCTACCCTAAGACCTTGCATACCAATTGTAAGTAGCACGTAATAACAAGCTTTAAGTAAATCGACCAAAAGAATAATAAATTAAAAGAAGAAAGAAAGAAAAAAACGAACAGTAAAACGAGTCCTTCTCAGATTTTTCTTTTATTACCAACTATGGCGGAATCTCAACTTGCCGATAAGTAGATTCCATATAGGTTACGGCAGAAACCTATAAAACAATCAATATAAGAAACTTAATTAGAGTCCGATTATTAATGAATAAAATAAGAAAAATATAAAATCAAACCAATAAGAAAAAAGATTAAGGTTAGATATAGAAGGAGAATCTTTTTTGTTTCCACAATACGATCAGTTGGTGGAGCAACGTGCATGATAACGTCTTGTAAATCTAGTAAGGAGAGAAGGAGACACAAAGTAGACAGAGAAAAGAAGAGAGAATTCTTATTATTGTGTGTATAGAATACAATGTTTAAGCCTCTATTTATATAGATAGAAGACTTGGTGTCCAAGATATGTAAACCCTAAACTTAGACACTAAGGGCATCTTAGTAAATAAACTTGGTTTATAACAACAATTATCTTTTTCAAATCTAGGGACGGGCTGTATCCAGGGTTAGCCCCTTGCTAGGCCCGTCCATGATATATGTGAACTCTGTCTTGGAATCGGAAAACTACTCCTAGTTCTTAATGGACTACTAGAATATATTCCCTCCGTACCTAACAAAAAGACATAGCCTTTTTCAATTTGGCCTAAAACTGATTTATTTTTAGAAATCTATTATTTCAAGCCTCCGAGTTTAACCAGACATATTTACATTCTCAAATTATATTGTGTTATTGGTTTCTTTACGTGAGTATCTACCGTCCCAAATTTCTTCAAGTTGTCTAAATCGCCTTTGACCAGGAAATTTAGCGTTCATATGTTTTCTTCTTATTTTGGTCATTGGAAAATTTTAGAAGTTTCCTGCCTTCAAAATGTTGCATGGTGTCTCCCACCACGTAGTGGTACTGTTTACAAAAGGGTGTTCTTTAAGTCCGGTCCTGAGATTATGGTGGCCCATGCAGACCCAAATTTGTGACCACCCCCCATAAGTAGACAAAAATATGTCTAGATTTGCCTTAGATTTGCCTAAACTTTGATTCCGATACACGTTAAATCACTGACCAATCGGGATTTTGAAAGTTTTAAAAATTAATTTCTGCATGTATTTAATTTTTTTGGGTTTATCAATAGCAATATTTCCACCGGGAAAAAACTATTTTACATCAATGAGGCTACACTTACTGAAATATATCCCGTGAATCCGTGATACATAACGAAGAGGAAATCAAGGGTAGTAGATGAGCGCTGCTAGCATTGGGATTGATAAAGTTAAAATGGATCCTATTGTTTTGTCTCTTGCGGGATATATTTTGGAAATATATCTCGGTCAATATATCATTTTACACTAAACGTACTAAATAAAATGATGATCCTTTGTCACAAATAGATGAGCTTTTCACTAACCAGGGGATATTTCTAAAACTACCCTTTTAATTGATTATTTTTTCTATAAGAAATATGTATAATTTGATAGTCATGTTTATATTCGTTGCGTAGGTGTTTTAAAATGCTTTTCAACGGTATAAAGTTTACAAAAAACCGTGGTATAGTTTAAGAAATAAATCGTTTTTAAATTTTACTAGTTATTGCCCACAAGGTTATAATTGTAAAAAATACTTAAATATACTCCATTTTCCTCCTTGCCTTAAAATTTGTGCAAATAAAGTAGCTATCTAATTTATTTAATAGTAAGACGAAAATAGAAAGCTATCTAATAATAAGAAATTATATAGATTTAGTTTTCTACTTTATTTGCCCGGCGAGATTGGGGTATACCCAATAAGACAAAATAGGGTTATTTTGAAGTAAAGTCAAGCTACCCCTTAACTTATATTTTTCTAAATGGCTAAAATGCCCCCACAATGATTAACTCTAATTTAACTAAAATGATTAGATTAGTTAAATTAGTTAGATTAGTTAGTTGATTTAGTTATAAGTTGGGTTTTAGAAATCATTTAGAGAGAGAATTAGTATGAAGGAGTAGAGGAGATTTTGGGGGGAAAAAAGTTAGGGTTTTTGTGAAATTTGTGATATGAGTGAGATGAGTGATTCTAATCCTGATTTTGAAGTGGGGGAGTCTTCTAACTTTCCTCCTACAGATGAGTACTTGTATGATGATGTACCAGATCATGATCGAGTGGATTATATGCATGACCCTCACTTTTATTTTCCTCAAACTCATGATGGGTATGGAATGATGAATGTATTGAGCCAAACGAAGAATCCAATGACCAAGAAGAAGAGAATGGTGCTGCAAGTAATCAGGTAGACAACCTAGGTGGTGAAGATTGTGATTTTTCCATGCAAATGATCGATTTTGGTTTTTTTTTTCAATTCTACTTGTACGGGGTCGGCAAGGTCGACGCTTGTCGATCATGCCGTAAGAGCCGGCGTGGTTCTACTTTGTACAACGTGCCGTCTTTTCATGAGCAGTACCACGCCGGCAGTGTAGAAAATTTTAACCTTGCCTCAATTTTTTTGAAACAGTTTCAGACCTTGCCGGCTGTTTCCATGTCGACAATGTTTATATTCTCTTACGTGCCGGATTTTTCTAGCCGACAGTGTTTTATATGTCGAACCTGCCGACCTTGGTAATACATATCAACTAAACTTTTGATGTTTTGTAGATTGTGGCATTGGTACCTATGGCGGATCAGCCTCAAGCTCAGAAAATTAGGGGTCCCGATACTTCCGAACATTATGCTAATGATTTGGAATGGAAGGAAAAAGACGACGCGGTCAATTGGATTGTTGAGAAAGCCAAAGAGAAGATGTGCGTTCTAGTGAAAAACACCCAACAAAAAGATACGCGGTTTGAAATGGTATGTGAGTGTTATAGGTGGCCGGAGGAAAGTCACAAGAGAAAGGGTTATGTGTATGATAAGAAGACGACTAGGGTGTACAAGATGAAGTCAAAGAAGTGTGGATGCCCATTCAAGATTATTTTTGGGAGGAACAAAGAAACCGACAACGTGTAGAGAATGAGTAGAGTTGATGTTGGTTGGCATAACCATAAAGATCCGGACACTCTTGTTGGGCATTGTCAAGTTGCCAAGTTGAAACCGCACGAGTTCGAACAAATAAGAACAATTTGGGGAATTAAACCAAGTAAGCTCCTAAGTAAGTTCAACATGGATGACCCGCGTAACCTTTCTTCATTGTCTACAATTTATGCGGCCAAGGCAACTATTAAAAGAATTGAATGGGATGGAAGAAAGGTGATGGAAGAATCACAATGGTTAATACACGAATACAACTACACGGTGAGACACCATGAGTCATCGGAGGGGAAGGTGGATCGTATTTTTCTTGCGCATCCCGATATGATTCAATTGGCGCGTTGCTTTTACCAAGTTTTGTTCATGGATTGTACTTATAAGACGAATAGGTACAACATGCCTTTGTTGAACATTGTAGGACAAACCTCGGATAAGCAATCGTTCACGGTGACATGGTGTTTTATGGATCGTGAGAAGGATGATAGCTATATTTGGGCATTGGAAACTTTGAAGCTTCTCTACCACGAAGACGAAACTCCGGGGGTTATAGTCACCGACAATGAGCAAGCAATAATGAACGCCGTGAGGATAGTTTTTCCCAACGCACAAAATTTCCTTTGCACTTGGCATATACAATGCAATCTTAGAAAGAATTGTAGGAGTCATATCCAAAAACCGAAAGCAAAGAAAGGAACTAAACGTGAAAAGGAGGAAGATGAACGTCTTAGCAAACTAACTAAATAGGAGCGAGAGAAGGAGAAAGACAAAGAAGACGAAGAATGGAAATAAGGTGAAATTAAGTTTGGGTTATTCATGAAAGCGTGGGATAAGGTGGTTTGGTTGATGAGTGTGGGAAGATATGAGTTAAACTTGAAGGATTTCGATGATGATTGGGGGACTAATTACCCCAAAGTAGTGGAATATTGCAAGAAACAATGGTTGAGGCCACACAAAGAGAGGTTTGTGTATGCTTATACTTACGACTATAAACATTTCAAACTTGAATCCACAAGTATGGTAGAGCAAGCTCATGGGAAACTAAAAGGTCTATTTTTCACGAGTCAAAATGGGATTGTGACGGTGCAACATGCTATCCATGAGTACACTAATAATTATATCGACAAGATAAAAAAACAATTCCAAGAAAGTAGCTTCCGGAAGTTGAAGGAGTTTAAGGAGGATGATTGGTTGCTTGTTGGTATACATAGAAACGTCTCGCATTGGGCAATACGTTTCATGATGAAACATCTCGCATTGTTTAAAAAAGTATAAAAAGTATGATGACCGAACACTCCTTGTAAGTGTAGGATAATGAAGGCTATCGGACTTCCATGTCGTCATACGCTTGGTAGGTATAAAACTCCCATTCCTCTTGATGATATCGATTCTTATTGGAAGCAATTATCTTTCAAACCGGCTCCAAGAGAAGATCCCGGTGAAGAGTTTGGCGACATGGAACTTGGAAGAATAATCATTGAAAAGTTCCCCAAGATGAATAGGTTGGACAAACAAACTATGAAGCACAAGTTGATGCCGATTGTTTACCCTTTTATGGAAGAACTTGAAGAACCGGAGAAACAAGATCTTAATGGTAGACCAACTACCAAAAAGACGAGGGCGTAAGAAAGAGAACAAATCAAAGAGTTTTTGAGTACAAATTGCGATCAAGATCAATCCGAAAGAGAACAAATCAAAGATTTTTTAAGTAGAAATAGTGATCAATCCAAAAGGGAAAACATTAAAGAGCATTTGAGTACAAAGTGCGATCCATCCGGACATGTTTATATCGAGGCGCAATACAAGGAGGAGCCCGCTAAAAAGAAAAGAGGTCGTCCAAGGAAGGATTCAACTACACCAACGGTCTCTAACTTGAATACAAATGGCACTCTACCTCTTGAGAGTCAAGCAAGCGTGGAATTTGTTGGAAAGAAAAGGGGTCGGCCAAAGAAGGATTTAACTATACCAACCGTCTCTAACTTGAATACAAATGGAACTCTACCTCTTGAGAGTCAAGCAATCCAAGGAGATGTTGCGAAGAAAAAAGGTCGTCCAAAGAAGGTAGTACAACCGGTGTTGCAAAAGTATCGCAATCAACTCCCTCAAATTATTCAAGATTTCGTGATTGGTACCGAAGATGTTCCGAAAGATGGAAATTGTTGGTTTCACGTTATCTCGCAACAATTGGGACACCTAAGTGGAGCGGTTGAAGAGAATCTCACCCAATGAAAATACATTAGAAAGAAGATGGCCGCTCGACTAGAAAACGACAAGGAGTTCCATATCTCAATGATGCTAAAAGGTTGCATGGAGGAGAAAGAAGCAACTTTCAAAGGTTTGCTAACTAGTGTTAAAGGCCCGGAGGGAAATGCACTGATCAAATGGGAACATTAGTTGAGAATGCCGGAGTGTGGCCATCTATTGGCGTGCGTGGTACATTTTTTTAGTGAGGGACTATCTATAGCATTTGCACCGAAACATGCGGTTTACGTGGACCAACTCAAGCATAGAAGAATTGTCATTGCTTTGGTGGATAAAAATCATTTTATTGGTCTACAACTCAATAAGGAATGTCCATTACCTCCTCTATGTAGGTTTAGTTTGTGGGAGAAGTTCACAAAAACAAGAGCAAGGAATGGATGAAAATTTATGAGGATAACATGGCCCTTTGGAATGTTATAGATGAGTCTAGGGAATGTCCCATAGATTTGACTAAAGGAGGTTCAATAGATTTGAATGAACTCCCTCCAATAGATTTGAGTGAGGAGTGATTATGATTAGGGAATAAAGCAGCTTTTTGTGTAGTGTACAATGGAATACTAGACAAAACATTCGTACTTTTTGGAGTACTTTTGTAATCGCATGCGTGTTTTGTGCAATGTACTTTGGAGTGCTACAAATGAATGAAATGGATGTGTTTTTTTGGGTATATTCTCATTTGGTCGGCATCATATTTATTACCAAACCTACCGGCTCTCCCAAGGTCGGCACGGTATTATTTCGTCGATCTACCGCCGCGCAATGCATGACAATCGGAAAAACACACTGATATGGCCGGCAAGGTCGCTTTCGCCAAGCTGCCGACGCTTTCTACTCCGGCAATGTTTATGAAATTTACCATGCCGGCTAAGAACTCCCTTAAAAAGATTGTTCCTGAATGTTTTTTCTATCAAGCCGGCAAGGTCCTGGTTTTGCCAGGTTCTGCGCTTTATTCTTGCTTGACATTGTTATTGAGGAGAACCATG
The DNA here is from genome assembly GCA_023531295.1 of Papaver armeniacum. Classification (NCBI taxonomy): domain Eukaryota; kingdom Viridiplantae; phylum Streptophyta; class Magnoliopsida; order Ranunculales; family Papaveraceae; genus Papaver; species Papaver armeniacum. The sequence continues at coordinate 110,716 of JAJJWW010008725.1, read as the reverse complement.
CCGGCTAAGAACTCCCTCAAAAATTGTTCATGAATGTTATTTTGTATAAAGTAGGTAAGGTGTATTATAATATCCATGCCGACAGAACAACCGTCGGAAAGCTTTTAATATAGGATAATGCCGACTATGAGAGCGCCGACAAGCTTCTAATTTAGGACAATGCCGACTATACATCGGATACAAACCTTAATTAAAGCATACAAACGTTAAAAACTTTACCCTAACACATTTGGGACATAGATAGTATCTTTTTCCGGTACACAATTTCTTAGGAGAGGTAATTAACTTCATCTTATCGTCGCAACATGGATCTGTGCATGGTAGAAGGTTGATTTTAGAAACTTCATCTTCATACGGAGCTACATGCTCATCTATCCAATAGAAAAACCCACAACAAGTGCATTTTGAAGCATACGGCTGATATACACCTCCTATTGCAGTTTTCATGAGAAATAAGAATCCCTTACAACCTTCAATAGTGCATTTGCTTCCTTCAAAGGGACAATCGTTTGCAAAATGACCACTTAGTGTACAAAGACTACAAATATTTGGTGGTGAAACTTCCATTCTTTATGCAAGGTTGAAGATGAAGTTGGGAATGCTTTTATAATAACAACATACCTAATATCTTGATTTTGAAATTTCTAGCCGTTGAGCATTCAATGGGTTGTACTTTGTACCTAAAAGGTGCAACTAACATTTAGGTCGGCAAGGTATAGATTTCATACCATGCCGACCTCAAGTACTTTGTCTAAAACTGCATAAAAAAAATAATAACTTCTAAAGCAACTAAAACTGAAAATTAAAATAAGTTTAACAAGTCTAAAACCACAATCTAAGAGTTCAAAACATAATGTAACAGTTCAAACCACAATAAAGTTTCTAAAGCAAGTAAACATAATAAAGTTTAAGAATTTCAAGGATCCTTCTCATTGTTGTTATCTTCCTCCCTATCACTAGCTTTTTCACCGGCATCGACTTTTGCTTTTCCCTTCCCCTTTCTTTGGACCTATGTAGTCACCATCCTCATTGTAATAGGGGTTCACTCCAGAAAAGTCACATGCCCTGAAAAAAGTTCTTGGATCAACCTCCTCTTCTTCCTCCTTTGATGATGTGCATTCTTTATAGTTGAGGGGATTGCTAGGACTGTTCATAAACCTTAGAAATTCTTATGGATTTTCCTTACCCATTAAACATAACTTTCTAAACAGGCAATTCTCTTCAGTTTCATCTTTAAGATCTTCTAAATTGGGATAAATTGTGTCCAAATATTCAAATAGCTCTTATGCATTGTTAACAAGACAAGGTAGATCTTCTTTTGTTTCCTCTGGGAACCTAAACAATGCACAAATAAGATATATGAAAACAAACAACACAACACTGTTGAGCGTCTTCCACTGGCCGGCAAGGCCGATAAACTAAACAGTGCCGACCACCATATGGTCGGCAAGGTGTAAACCAATTACACTGCCGACTACAGTAAAGTCGGTAAGGTGTTAACCAACTACCTTGCCGACAAATAAAAAGCCGGAATGGTCCTATTTATGAAATATGCCGACTAATAACTTAGGAAATTAAGGTTTTTGATGCCTAACGTCGGCATGGTACAAGTCTAAAATCACGCCGACCAAATATAATCCGGCATGGTTGGTTATTATACCCTACCGGCCCTGGTTATTGTCCAACAGTCGCCATGGCTCTGATGAAAAGTCGGCATGTTATTCATCCTGAGACTATGCCGGCTCTTTCAAAATACCAATGGTCGGCGTGTTGTTCAACTATCGACCTTGCTGGCCAAAAATCTGAAAATCATAATTTTCGATTTCTAACCTAATCTAACAATCATATAAAACAAAACAATAATTGGTTTGAGTTTATAAATCACTTACAATCTTCGTTTCGCCTTTAGAGGTTTCTTTTCAGCATCTTCAAGGATTGCATTCTTGGATTTACTCGTTCCAACCTTTCCCTTACCTTTTCCCTCTGATTTGGATCTTTTCATGTTACCAGTTGAATCTCTCTTGCTGCTGGATCGTTTAGAATCAACCATTTTTTGTAGAAAATCAAAATTGAAAATTTTGGTTGATTTTAGGTTTTTGGAATGAAAGAGAATAGGAGAGGGATTAGTGGTAGACTCAGTAAAGATGCCTACACTTATACTGCAAGTGCACAGTGCCTTATTGTGTATAGTGCAAATACAGGTTGATCCTCAGGGATAAGGTGAATGCATAGTTAGAGTCCAAGCCTTATTTTACTAATTTGAATTGAAGGTTTTGTTGAAATGATTAGATGTTGACAAAGAGAATTGATTGAAGAACAGAATGTAATTCAGATGAAAGATTAAACACCAGATAAGAGAATACTAGAGCTATCAATTCCACCACTCACCCTACACTAGATAGTTTCATTACTGAAATTGTTCTTGTCCCTTATAACGGATTAGCGGTGAAGATACAAGTATTTCGCCTTTCCAAAAGGGTTTCAAAGATTAAAGGTTCAATCACAACTTAAAAGATCAATTCCTAGTATTAGTTGTCTTATTACAGCACAACTAATCACAAATTGATAACATTCAGTGAAGCCTGAGTTGATGCAACAACAAACAATTGATCTATCAACCTAAGATGCAAAACATACTAGGTGAAAGTTGTAAGTAGCAACATAGAAACTAAACCAAATCCTGCTCAATTAAGATCTACAAGAACAATCTCATTAACAAAAGACTTTAGTAGTAAGCTAAGGGATTCATCAAAGCCCTAGCTAAGAAAGTTAGAACATAACTAGTTATAAAACAGATGTAGTTTTTAATATTCAACAATATAAGCACTTCTCCTTCTTAACTGAGTTTTTCTAATTCACATACACAAAATAGAAACAGAGGCAAGGACTGTGAACTGGCTTCTATACCCTGCTTTTGTTAACCCTTTCATCCTTTACACAACTAAACAACCCCTATTTATACAACAATTCTTTCCCCCAAAAATCCCTTCCACACAACCCACTGATACAATATAAAATTAAAGGGGTTTTGTTCTTGAAACTCACCACTCAGTATTACTCCTTAATCAAGCACAACCACTCATTTATCTTCACCAATTTGACTGCTGCCGTTGAAAGAAATCAGATCTAATTCTCCACTTTCTTAATCACCACAGCCACCCTACTTTCGTGATTATGTGCTGCTGTTGAAGGCTTAGGTGCAGAGAGAAACAACATCAAATCCCTAGCTTAATGATTTCTTCGGATTTGAAAATCAAACAACTGACCTATCTTGTAGGGGTCAAAACCTAACCCTAGGTTGAATCAAGTGTAAAGAAATGGGTAGAAAATGAGTAAGGGGTCTGATGGAGGAAGGATGTTGATGGAGGTGTGGGTATGAGTACTGAAGTTGACAGGGTTTTGTTTTCTCGAGAGGACTGATAGAGTTAGGGTTTGATAGGGAGAAGAAGAAATTGGAAAGAGAATGGGGTCGGGTGATGTCGGGGAGGATGAAATGTAAGATGGGTTAAGGGATTGTTTGGAGATTTGTACCTGGGTTAGGTGCGTGAAGTTTTAATTTACTCTCTCATTTTCCAAACATGGTTAGCTCATTCTTCAGCCCATCTATTTTCTGATATGAGTTGATCCTTAAGTCACATGTGAATTCCACTTTCTATACTGCTGCCCTTTTAACCTCCAGCCATCTGCTCATCTTATGAACCTCCAAATATTCAATACTCCTACAAACACAAAATATCAATAATTACAACAAAACAAATTATCGACACCCCGAGACGCCAAATGCAAAATTTGACTTAAAAAACGACATTGAAGCATTTGAGATGTGATAAAAGACAACAAAATGATATAGGAATATGCATTATTAGGCACCGATCACACCCCCAAACCTGCATTTTACTCGTCCTCGAGTAGAACAAAAACCAAAAGAAAAGTCTACCTACGCCACTGGCGCTTGACAAAATATACCCAAAAGTTCTTATGACAAAATATAAGCTCAGATTCCATGAAGTGTGACCTGTGCAATTCAGTTTTAGCTCACAAAAAACGGATATGTCAATCTAGCTTTCAAAGGCACAATTCTAGCACTGAAACAACTAAAGACATGTGAAAAGAGTGTAAAGTGTATCTACACATGTTTATAAAATGACCAGAAGTTATGACTGCCAATCGCTAAGAGATAGTTTTTAGGCTAAGAACTGAATTCAAAGCCAAGCTAGCTGTCCGGCTTTACGAGAATTGTGAATGTTCACCTAAGAGTTGGTGATATTTCAGCTTACCCGCGTTGTACATCGATGGCTACACCCTCCTTGCGTATTACAAGACCATTTACAACACAAAACAGAACATTGATTGTATATTTACATTGACCCCTCTCTCATTTTATGCAAGAGAGACACTTTAACAATAGCACATAATGAGTACTTTTTTTTTTTTTAACTGAAGCTTTTCTTTTCTTATCACTGGTTTTTTTTCAACTGACTTTGTAATTACAAGAAATACAACATGACACAACTTTATTCAAACCCCAAAAAAAAAAAAATTACATGACACATTTAGCAAGAGGCAGCCCTTTTCGATGCACCCGGTCAAATTCAATGGTTGCTTTTCTTAACAAATCCTCCACCTTCTAACCCAGCCAACCAAAGAACAAGCTAGTCAAGTCTCATTCAGTATTCTAGATGATTGGCAGCTGATGAGTGCCAAATATTGCATATTTATACATCTTTTTATTGGCATTTTACTCATCTTTTGTGCTCAAGAATCAGATATTATCCCAGATTCTGTGTTTTCTTTGTTTTCAAGAATAAATATTTGTATTAATTAATTTTGTGTTTTTAGGTAATAAATAAAGCTCGGAGAAATTGAGGAGCCAAAAGAGCAAAGAATTGGAAGCAAGCGTCTATGGAACAAAAAGCCAAAGCCCGCGCGCAACAGTTGCAACCCAACAAGGAGCAACCCATCCACAAGACATGGGCCCAAGCTATCCAAGACCCGACCCGCGACCCGGAACCGAGTCCTTTTCGAGCCGTTAGATTTGATCTCTTCTTCATCCAACGCTCGCTGCCTCCTACACATCATTCCTTGATGCCTCCGCTCAACAGCAAAATCCCCTCAGCCGTTCAGATCTTACCCGCTGCATCCAACGCTCGCTGATGCCTCTTCATCAAACCTTGCTGTGCCCGCTCAACACCCAAGCTACCTACATCCTTACACCATCGACCACATCCCCATTTCCCATTCCATCTTCTCTTTCCTCTTCCCAACAGCTCTGCAGAGAACCATCCCCCTTCACCACCTTCACCCATACCGATCACAGAGCCATCACCACCTCCATCATCACCTCCTGACACACAACAATCACCCCTACAACAGCCGCACCACCTCCTACCTGCTCTACCTCTCTAGAGCTAGTTTTCTCTCTCTTAGCTTTTCTCAACCCTAGAAGCTAACTTAGAGAAAACTAGAGCTAGGGTTTCACCAACTATGGACGCATGGAGCTCTGAGACAGAGGAGAGCACGATTCAGCGACGTGGGTGAGAGGGTTCTCTATTGTTTTTCTATTTTTTTGAAGTAAATTAGGGTTTTGATTTTTGCAAGTACAAATAGGGTGAGTCTGAGGTTGTGAAGAGTTTATGCCTGGGCTAGCCAGAGCACCAATAGGTGTTAATTTTGTATCTTGTTTGCTTTAATTATGTTTTAATTTCATTTACTGGGGTGTTTGATGAAACCCCTAATTTCCATGTTAAGCATATCTAGTTAGGTTTTATTCTTGCTATGAACAATATGCTAGGATTAGTAATTATCTGAGGAAGCTTATGACCCTGTGATGAGTGGTACTGTAAGAAGACCACTCATACTAGGGGGAGTTAGTAGAATTGGTTAATGAAAATTCACCTTAAACCTTCAAGTGAAGGCACAAGAATATAATTCAAATTAGATTGACTGAGCATGGGTTTAGAGGTGGATTCACCACCCTGGTGCTTTCCACATTGTCACTGCCTTAGCCTAGAGTCACAATACAACCAGCTCAGTCGTGTATCGACACCAAAAGCCCCATATTTGTGTTACATTTCCCTGAATTCAGTTTAGGCAAACCTTAGATCAATATAAGCACCACAAGTCTCTGTGGATCGACCCGTATTTGCTCGATCTTTGCATTGTAGACACCGTGCACTTGCGGTTATCACAAGTAGGCTAAAATCAGACCATCTTCCTAGCCTACCAAGTTTTTGGCGCCGTTGCCGGGGACTTGGCGTGTGCCATGTTGATCTATTTCTTGCTTCAATAAAATCCATTTCACCCCTGTACATATTCACTTTGCTTTATTTAGTTGTTAGTGTAATTTGTAGTGTAACTTGTAGTGTAATTTAGTTGTTAGTTTCTTTTCTGCATTAGCATATTGTTTATTAGATCATTGCATTTTAGCCCATCTTAGCCGCATATCCGCATTCCCGGTCTGATTAGTCAGTTAATCTAGCGACTTGTGTACACTTGCCAATAATCCCGCATTTTGGCATCTCTTTTTGTTAAACCTTGCATCTCTGCATTTTTTTACTTTAAAGAAATTTGCATCAATATTCTGCACTCACGATGCAGTTTGCATTACACTTGCATTACAACAACTCATTTGCATCATTCTCATGATGGCTGAACTTGCGATGTTTGGTGTCATTTAAACTCGCATTGTTGGAAATCATTAGCTTAACTCATAGCTCTCAAGCATATCATCACACTTTGCATATCATATCTCTCATTGTGCGATTTTGGAACTTTGCGGTGCTTATATTCTTTTTGCTTTAACTTGCACATCCCGAGAACTAAAACTTTCTCTTGAGTAAACAGGTGCCTATATCCGCTCTTTGAGCCAACCCAAGGAGGAATAAAAGAAAAAAGCAGAACTTGAGTTCACAAAGCCCTGAGAAACCCCTGCAATTCAGGTAAGTGGCCCCTTGATATGTGAATACACTTGTTAGCTGAGTATGCCATGACTGTGTGCTGAAATGTGTGGGTATATGCATGAAATTATTTTCATATCTATGAGCTTAGCCAACCGTGTTAATGACCTGAGAAATCATCCCTGAGTTGATTGAAAATCTCATAAGCATCACCCGGATTGCATGATAAAACCCTGCTAGGTATTGCTCACACCCTGAATTGTGTGCTCTGTGCTCAGCTTCCATCAGGTGTTCCGATCTGTGAACCCTTGGCCTCGACAAGGCTTGTATTCAACTCCAGCCCCTGCTGCTGTGAGTTTGAACTACAATAAGTACAACCAACTTTGCTACAAACCCTGCTGACAGACCTGCTGTCAACTGAGCTTGTTGAGCTTGTTGAGCCAAGTTATGCATGCTCTACCTGTGAAACCCAAAAACATCAACCAACCCAGTTGGTACTTTGTGTGCTGTCAAATGTGAAATGTTGTATCTCAGCTGTTGCATCTGTTGTGAACCCTTAATTTCTAGAATGACATACCAGGCTTGTCAGCTGAACTGATTGTGTGCTGTAGCATTTGTGCTTATAGCATCACCCAACCTCTGCAATCTCTGAAGTTTGTGCATAACCCTGTGACCTTGTTGAGTTGTGTGCATAATTCTGTGACATTTGAAGCAAAACTGAGTTGGCTGAAACCTCTCACTTTTGGGTGATTTATGCATTAATTTCTTTGCCTTAACAAGCACCAGGCTCCATTTCTGCAGCTGTTGAGCTTGAGCTCAACCGAGATATCCAATCTGCTACAATTTCATGTGACATCAACTGGCTGGTTGATATCAACTATCCCATTGACTCAAAACCACGAGCTTACCACAGACCCTGTTGAACCTCTTCAACCAGCCCTGTGCCTTGTGTGAAACCTTGTAAGCTTGCTATCAGCTGAGCTAAGTTTACCAAACCCCTAGCATGCTCATCCCCCTGTGCAAACTGGTGTAATTACTCTGTGCACCTTACTCCTACCAAATTGTGTTGTGCATTGTTATTCTATGCCTACCTGTGCTTGTAAGCCTGCAAATTTGAGTGATACACTATTGTGTGATATGTGAGCCAAACTTGAGCATGCTCTATGAAAACTGGTAACCAATCTGTCCAGAAATACCTGTGCTGTGCACACATTGCATTGAGCTGTGCTGTGTACTTTGCAAAAGCAACAAATAGCTCCCATGTATGCTGCATACTGTGTGATTACCTGTGTGTTAATGGAAATTGGCTGAACCATTTGTCGTTTCTCTGTGAACCACTTAGCTTTCAAACCTTGCTGTCATACTCACCTGTTGCATTAGCTAAGCTGCTCCCTTGCTAGCCCCCTGAAGCTGCAAGTTTGAGCTTAGCCTGTGAACTCAGAGCATCTATGGGATGTTTGTGATTTTGTGGCATTTGAGTGAGCATCACCCAGCCTGATCCTGTGCACCTACCAACACCCTTGCATGAGCTTTGTGCACATAAACCTAATCTGAGCATAAGCTAACCTGTGCTGTGCAGCTGTGCCATTCACATAAGCCTTGTTTTTGCCAATCAGTCTTTGTGAGTTTTTCTTAAACCGGCGATCTTGTATCATTTTTGTGAGCTGGTGTTTCCTTGTGTTGATTTCACTAAGCTACACTGTGCTATATCATTTCCTTTCTGTGAGTTTGCTTTGCTCTGTGCACTTAACTAAGCTGTGCTGTGTTGTTAGCACAAGTTGCACTGTACTGAAGCCCAACCATTGGGCTCAACCTAAGCTGCAGAAGCTGAGCATATAACTTGGGCTGCACAAACTGAAACCCAGTTCCACTGGGCTGTCCCTATACACTTAAGTTGTAGCCCACTCACTATGCCTGACCATTGAGGCCTGCTGTGCATCTTCACTGGGCTGTGCACTGTCACCCAACCTGGGCTCTACACACAACTGAAGCCCACCAAAAAAAAAAAAAAAAAAAAAAAAAAAAACCAAACAAGGAGCCCACATAAGCTAAGCTGCTGGGCTACTTACAAACTTGTTTTCTGCATGAAACTGAAGCCCACAATAAACCAAACTGCACATCCCACACAAACCAAAGCCCACTTAAACCAAACTAAGCCCACTACAACTGGGTTTTGAGTTCAATTTGAGTTGCTAAATCATGTCAGGATTTTGGTCTGCAACTGGGGATACAAACAAATCCATTAGAGAGCTTGCTTATGGGCATGCTTCACCATATGAAACCCCCACAGACCATGATGATTTTAGGGAGTATTATGAGCCTTCTTAGGGCCCTGACCTTGAATACTCATACCCTAACCATCATGAGCACATGTATCGATCACCACAGGTGGGGAGTTGAACAATTTTATACTCCCCAGACTCCTTGTTTACAATCACTAATGGAAACGCTCATGGAACAAAATGCTAGGCTTGAATCAATGCAATGCATGATCATCCATTTAGCAACATGTCTAAATCTCCCTTCTCTAGTGAACCTCATGCACAACCATGCAAAGAATATCCATATGAGGCATGCATACCCACTATTGAAGACTCTCCTTCCATTGAACAATGTTACATGTTCTTAAAGATGAACCTGATTCATTTAGAAAAAGAAGAATGGAGGGAAGTTCATGATAGGATGATTATTGTCCCTAATAAAGTAAATCTTGAAAATAATGTTTCTATTCCTACTCATGCAACTAACACTGAATATGAACCTAATCTAGAGGTAAATGAGTATACTAGAAATGCTAATAGGGAAATGAATTTTTGTTATGATGATGATGATGATGAATATGATATGTTAGAAGAGCATGTGCATGCAGAAAATATGATGGAATCTTTTGGTTCAGAGACGTTAGGCGTCTCTTCTGTGAACCCTATGAATGATGCTTCTTCTAATATTCATACATGTGATGCTGATTTGGGGTTTGTGAAATTCTTCAGTGAAAGTGAGCATGCTATACCACCTGTTTGTGACCTAGGAATAGCTGAATTGTCTGTTGACACAGATGATTCAATGCATGTGCCTGATTCCATGCCTAGGTTACTGACATGATAGCTCTCTCCCGGGTTATGTTGTGCATGAGAGTGATGATGATTATGACATGGAGATTGATGAATTGTTCTATGCAGGTGAACATGATTTACCCTCTTCTGACCTTAGGAAAGTGTGTGATGGTGCAAATGATTTTATACATGAAAACAACTTAGATGTACCTAACCTCTCTCCTAAGTCACAAATTGAAACTCCTCCACCAAACCTAGGTGTAGTTTGTAACAAAATTGCAAAACCAACTTTTCTGAAAATGCCTAACTTAGGCCTAGAGCTTTGTGCTTCCCAAGTCCTTTTGGACTATTTTGCATCAAAGTATAACACTTTTAAAGAGCCACGGTTGGAATGTGTATGTCTCACTTTGTTATTAGCAAAACTCACTTTGAGTTAGACCTTGTGCATGATGTACCTTTAAAATTGCAAGATTTTGTGCTTTCAAACACACTGTTCACAAGTTTAGGTTTGGGAAACTCATTCTCATATGCAGTCTTACTTGCACTCTCATGTTATATTTGTGTAAGGCTGTTGATGTTTGTATATATCCTCTTTTGGGTTGATCCTCAACTCTTTAGATTGTTGGTATATGGTGACTTTTCATTGTATATAATCCAGTAGGACTTGTTAAAATTTTATTTTCTTGAATCGGTTGAGTCTTCTTGTACATATTTTGTGCTAATCCGATATGATCTCCATTGAGAATGTTGGATTCTAGCCTTGATTAATGAAGCTCCAACCTTGCTCCCGCCGACATCCGGTAATCTCTTCCCTTTTCTCTTATCAGCATAGTTCTCTTGGTATGTGACTGTTTAAATTTTTTCCTATCTGTTGACACATTGAGGACAATGTTTGATTTAGGTTTGGGGGGTGCATTTGCATATAGAGTTTTTAGTCTTTTATTTCAAAAAGCATATAGAGTTTTAGTCTTTTATTAAAAAAAAAAAAAAAAAAAAAAAAAAAAAAAACTCTTTTTGTAAAAACCTCCAACTTTTAGAGATTTTAGAGTCACTAGCATGCTTATAGCTATGTTTACATAGAGAGTCTGACCGAAATAACAGAACTTGGAAGTATTGGAGAACACAATCGGGTTTCTTAGTTGATTAGAGCGTTAAAGTTGGATTTAACCATACCCCGAGGGCGAATTAGGAGTCTGTTTAGATATTCGATAGTAGAATTGTGATCACCCATAGTGGAGACTACCCAATTTACATCAAGTGAGGCACCAACCTTCAAATTTTTGCAACTTTCTAGAAAAGTCATTAGAGTGTGTGTCACCGCACGTAAAATCCGGGTAGGAATGGTGAGCTACCCAACTTCGCACCATTTTCGGCCTTACTTTTGATCTCTTGAGTGCTAATTTTTGTCAATCATGAGGGTGACGTCTAAAGATGAAAACTTCTTCTAAATACCGATTTGTAGTTAGCATCACTCTCTCCCTCTCAATAACATCAACAGATTCATAGAAACACATCATCGTCAGCAAGCGGAGCAACATCAGAATATTTGAAGAAAAGTTGATATAGTCCAAGGTTACATACAACAAAAGAAAATCGGATGAGAATTAATGAAGTTTGTGAAATCAAGACAAGTGTAAAAAAATTGAGTCTTATTGTTTTATTGTTATTTTCATTCCAAGTTCAAAAAAAAAAAAAAAAAAAAAAATGTTTGTCAAGTGTTTGTGAAGTTCAGAAGTTCGTCATCAACATTTGAAGACCGAAGACCGAAGATTGAAGACGTTTCTATGAATGCTGAGAGAGTGATATTAATTGCCGATCGGGTGAAAAGGTAAGTGAGTACTCCCACCCTTGCTAATGGTTGATTTCCTTTCTTAGAGATCATCAGAAAAGATTCTTTTTGTCCACACTTCTGTGGAGTCTCCAGAATTTATTTCGGAAGGTTAGCCTTCTTACCTACAACGTGTGCAGGATTTCTCCCTTTATTCCTGCCTGCACACATGAGAGACTAAAAAAGCGGTCTTTTTGAGTGCAATTATCATAAAACCCTATTAGTGAGGCGAAGTCGAGGCTTATGATCACAATCGAACCCGATTCTTTCATATGGTATGGTTACTTCTCGCTCGGCACTTAAGGATGAGAATGCGTTCTTTGGTAGTTCTAACTTCTTGTTACTAGCATGCAAACTCTATGTCCTCATAGCTCCTTGGATGCTTGAGACTCTTTTACACTACGAAGTTGGAGAAGGTTTTGTGGGTACACCTCTGGTAAACCCTCACGAGACTACAACTCGTCCACTAGGGACACCTAGGGGTTTAAAGGCTTAGTGCATACGCTAAATGCATTCGAGAGACTGCGACGGGGGGTATAGTTAGGATTTCTTCATTTCTCGTTTCACTTGAGGACAAGTAAAATTCAGGTTTGGGGGTATTTGATGAGTGCCAAATATTGCATATTTATACATCTTTTTATTGGCATTTTACTCATCTTTTGTGCTCAAGAATCCGATATTATCCCAGATTCTGTTTTCTTTGTTTTCAAGAATAAATATTTGTATTAATTAATTTTGTGTTTTTAGGTAATAAATAAAGCTCGGAGAAATTGAGGAGCCAAAAGAGCAAAGAATTGGAAGCAAGCGTCTATGGAACAGAAAGCCAAAGCCCGCGCGCAACAGTTGCAACCCAACAAGGAGCAACCCATCCACAAGACATGGGCCCAAGCTATCCAAGACCCGACCCGCGACCCGGAACCGAGTCCTTTCCGAGCCGTTAGATTTGATCTCTTCTTCATCCAACGCTCGCTGCCTCCTACACATCATTCCTTGATGCCTCCGCTCAACAGCAAAATCCCCTCAGCCGTTCAGATCTTACCCGCTGCATCGAACGCTCGCTGATGCCTCTTCATCAAACCTTGCTGTGCCCGCTCAACACCCAAGCTACCTACACCCTTACACCATCGACCACATCCCCATTTCCCATTCCATTTTCTCTTTCCTCTTCCCAACAGCTCTGCAGAGAACCATCCCCCTTCACCACCTTCACCCATACCGATCACAGAGCCATCACCACCTCCATCATCACCTCCTGACACACAACAATCACCCCTGCAACAGCCGCACCACCTCCTACCTGCTCTACCTCTCTAGAGCTAGTTTTCTCTCTCTTAGCTTCTCTCAACCCTAGAAGCTAACTTAGAGAAAACTAGAGCTAGGATTTCACCAACTATGGACGCATGGAGCTCTGTGACAGAGGAGAGCACGATTCAGCGACGTGGGTGAGAGGGTTCTCTATTGTTTTTCTATTTTTTGAAGTAAATTAGGGTTTTGATTTTTGCAAGTATAAATAGGGTGAGTCTGAGGTTGTGAAGAGTTTATGCCTGGGCTAGCCAGAGCACCAATAGGTGTTAATTTTGTATCTTGTTTGCTTTAATTATGTTTTAATTTCATTTACTGGGGTGTTTGATGAAACCCCTAATTTCCATGTTAAGCATATCTAGTTAGGTTTTATTCTTGCTATGAACAATATGCTAGGATTAGTAATTATACGAGGAAGCTTATGACCACTGTGATGAGTGGTGCTGTAAGAAGACCACTTATACTAGGGGAGTTAGTAGAATTGGTTAATGAAAATTCACCTTAAACCTTCAAGTGAAGGCACAAGAATATAATTCAAATTAGATTGACTGAGCATGGGTTTAGAGGTGGATTCACCACCCTGGTGCTTTCCACATTGTCACTGCCTTAGCCTAGAGTCACAATACAAGCAGCTCAGTCGTGTATCGACACCAAAAGCCCCATATTTGTGTTACATTTCCCTGAATTCAGTTTAGGCAAACCTTAGATCAATATAAGCACCACAAGTCTCTGTGGATCGACCCGTATTTGCTCAGTGCTGCATTGTAGACACCGTGCACTTGCGGTTATCACAAGTAGGCTAAAATCCATAGCTTAATGATTTCTTCGGATTTGAAAATCAAACAGCTGACCTATCTTGTAGGGGTCAAAACCTAACCCTAGGTTGAATCAAGTGTAAAGAAATGGGTAGAAAATGAGTAAGGGGTCTGATGGAGGAAGGATGTTGATGGAGGTGTGGGTATAAGTACTGAAGTTGACAGGGTTTTGTTTTCTCGAGAGGACTGATAGAGTTAGGGTTTGATAGGGAGAAGAAGAAATTGGAAAGAGAATGGGGTCGGGTGATGTCGGGGAGGATGAAATGTAAGATGGGTTAAGGGATTGTTTGGAGATTTGTACCTGGGTTAGGTGCGTGAAGTTTTAATTTGCTCTCTCATTTTCCAAACATGGTTAGCTCATTCTTCAGCCCATCTATTTTCTGATATGAGTTGATCCTTAAGTCACATGTGAATTCCACTTTCTATATTGCTGCCCTTTTAACCTCCAGCCATCTGCTCATCTTATGAACCTCCAAATATTCAATACTCCTACAAACACAAAATATCAATAATTACAACAAAACAAATTATCGACACCCCGAGACGCCAAATTTGACTTAAAAACGACATTGAAGCATTTGAGATGTGATAAAAGACAACAAAATGATATAGGAATATGCATTATTAGGCACCGATCACACCCCCAAACCTGCATTTTACTCGTCCTCGAGTAGAACAAAAACCAAAAGAAAAGTCTACCTACGCCACTGGCGCTTGACAAAATATACCCAAAAGTTCTTATGACAAAATATAAGCTCAGATTCCATGAAGTGTGACCTGTGCAATTCAGTTTTAGCTCACAGCAAACGGATATGTCAATCTAGCTTTCAAAGGCACAATTCTAGCAAAAAACAACTAAAGACATGTGAAAAGAGTGTAAAGTGTATCTACACATGTTTATAAAATGACCGGAAGTTATGATCGCCAATCGCTAAGAGATAGTTTTTAGGCTAAGAACTGAATTCAAAGCCAAGCTAGCTGTCCTAAACTTTTTACGAGAATTGTGAATGTTCACCTAAGAGTTGGTGATATTTCAGCTTACCGCGTTGTACATCGATGGCTACACCCTCCTTGCATATTACAAGACCATTTACAACACAAAACAGAACATTGATTGTATATTTACATTGACCCCTCTCTCATTTTATGCAAGAGAGACACTTTAACAATAGCACATAATGAGTACTTTTTTTTTTTTTTAACTGAAGCTTTTCTTTTCTTATCACTGGTTTTTTTTCAACTGACTTTGTAATTACAAGAAATACAACATGACACAACTTTATTCAAACCCAAAAAAAAAAAAATTACATGACACATTTAGCAAGAGGCAGCCCTTTTCGATGCACCCGGTCAAATTCAATGGTTGCTTTTCTTAACAAATCCTCCACCTTCTAACCCAGCCAACCAAAGAACAAGCTAGTCAAGTCTCATTCAGTATTCTAGATGATTGGCAGCCTACTTAACTGATAAAACACCTGCCCGAGGCCATACATGCATTGGTAGATCGTGCGTGTGCAAGTTTCTTATCAACATGTGAAATGTGCTAGAATCAGGGGTGCCTTATCATCTAGGCTAAGAATCCTAAGATTTTATATCATGCACAACAGGTATCACAGATCAAGGTAAGTGAGCTCAATTTTTCATCTTTTTCATTTTCATTTTTTTCTTTCTAAAATGTTAACCATTCACAATATTCAAACATTTCAAAATGCTACGGACTAAGTTCATGTGATATCTACTCAATACCCCCAAACCTATGTTTAAACAGTGTCCTCAATGTTTCTAAGGATACATAAATTAAAACATGCCATGAAGTTCATGAAGATAAAGAAAGGTTAGAGAGTACCGGATCCAAAAAGTGTCGCCAAACCAGATAATTGAGCAACGGAGTAGATATCACAAACAAACAAAGATTATATACAGCAAACACTAATTTGGCAAACTGAAAACAAAAGAAAGCAGGGAGAGACAGAGGAATTCTAAACCTGTGGTATGTACAGGGGATGAACCAGTTCAGTCCACATAGATGGGATCTGTCAGTTCGGTTGTTTCAATTTCAGGTGGAATTGGTTCAAGGAATGGCTTCAATCTCTGCCCATTGACTTTGAAGACATTCTTTGTTGATGCGTCTTCGAGTTCTACAGCTCCGTGAGGAAATATTGTTCTCACCAAGAACGGGCCTGTCCATCTAGAACGCAATTTACCTGGAAAAAGATGCAATCGTGAGTTGTACAACAGAACTTTCTGGCCAGGCGTGAATGACTTGCGCAAAATGCGCTTGTCATGGAACACCTTCATTCTATCTTTGTACATCTTTGCATTGTCATAAGCATCATTTCTCAGCTCCTCCAATTCATTGAGTTGTAGTTTCCGTTGAGTACCTGCCTTATCAAGAGAAAAGTTAAGTTTCTTTATAACCCAATATGCACGATGTTCAAGTTCAACGGGGCAAATGGCAAGGTTTTCCATACACAAGTATGTAAGGAGACATGCCAATATGGGTTTTATATGCTGTTCTATAAGCCCATAAAGCATCATTCAATCTCAAAGACCAATCTTTTCTAGACGGATTAACCATCTTTTCAAGAATGTGCTTAATTTCCCTATTTGAAACCTCTACTTGGCCACTGGTTTGTGGATGGTACGGGGTTGCAACCTTATGAGTTATGCCATACTTGCGAACCAATGACTCAAAAGACCTATTACAAAAGTGTGAACCACCGTCACTGATTATAGCTCTAGGAGTGCCAAAACTAGAGAATATGTATTCCTTTAAGAACGAAAGAACCACCTTGTGGTCATTTGTTTTGGTCGCAATTGCTTCTACCCACTTAGAAACATAATCAACTGCGACAAGGATATACAATTTACCTTCAGAATTAGGAAATGGTCCCATGAAGTCAATTCCCCACACATCAAACAGTTCAACAATCATAATAGGGTGCAACGGCATCATGTTTCTTTTGGAAATACTTCCTAGTTTCTGACAACGTTCACAAGTAATACAATAAGCATGGCAGTCTTTAAACAACGATGGCCAATAAAACCCACTCTGCAAGACCTTTGCAGCCGATTTTTGGCAACCGAAATGGCCTCCACATGCTTGGTCATGACAAAAAGATATCACATCTTTTTGTTCACTGTTGGGGACACATTTCCTAATGATTTGGTCCGGGCAGTACTTAAACAAGTACGGGTCATCCCAAAAAAAGTATTTCACCTCAGCTAAGAACTTAGAACGGTCTTGTCTAGACCAATGCAAAGGCATTCTTCCCGTAACAAGATAGTTCACAATGTCAGCGAACCAAGGAAACTCAGATACAAGCATTAGTTGTTCATCAGGAAAAGACTCTCTAATAAGCAAGGAATCATCAAAAGACTCAACATTTAATCTAGACAAATGATCAGCAACAACATTTTCCGAACCTTTCTTATCTCGAATTTCGAGATCAAATTCCTGCAACAGCAATATCCATCGAATGAGACGAGCTTTAGCATCTTTCTTAGAAAGAAGAAATTTCAGAGAAGCATGGTCAGTGTATATGATGACCTTAGATCCTATCAAGTATGACCTAAACTTATCCAATGCAAAAACCACAACAAGCAATTCTTTCTCAGTAGTTGAGTAGTTGAGTTGAGCATCATTAAGAGTTTTGCTAGCATAGTATATTACATATGGAAGTTTATCAACACGCTGCCCTAAAACAGCACCAACGACAAAATCAGATGCATCACACATGATTTCAAATGGCAATTTCCAATCAGGCGGTCGGACTATAGGAGCTGAAATTAAAAGGGTTTTAAGTTCTTTCCATGCACGCACACAAGCATCATCAAATACAAAAGCAACATCTTTACCAAGTAGATTACAAAGTGGTCTAGATATTTTACTGAAGTCTTTAATGAATCTACGATAGAATCCAGCATGACCTAGAAATGATATAACCTCCCTCACAGAGCAAGGTTGCGGCAAGTGCTGAATAAGGTCAACTTTAGCTTTGTCGACTTCAATGCCTTTTTCAGAGATGATATGTCCTAGAACTATGCCCGAGTTTACCATGAAATGACACTTTTCCCAGTTCAACACCAGATTCTTATCTTTACATCTAATCAGCACGAGAGTGAGATGTCTCAAACATTCATCAAAAGAAGATCCAAATACGGAGAAATCATCCATAAAAATCTCAAGGAAATCATCTATCATGTCAGAAAAAATGCTCATCATACAACGTTGAAATGTGGCGGGTGCATTACACAACCCAAAGGGCATGCGACGATAAGCAAATGTACCATAAGGGCATGTAAAGGTAGTCTTTTCCTGGTCCTCGGGTGCTATGTGAATCTGGTTGTAACCAGAATAGCCGTCCAAGAAACAATAATAACTATGCCCAAATAACTTTTCTAACATTTGATCTATGAAAGGGAGAGGGAAATGATCTTTCCTTGTGACTGCATTCAACCTCCTATAATCAATGCAAACTCGCCACCCTGTGGTTACTCGAGTAGGAACTAACTCATCCTCGTCAGTTTGAACAACAATAATTTCTGACTTTTTCGGCACAACCTGAATGGGACTAACCCATTTGCTATCTGAAATGGGGTATATGATACCCGCATCAAGAAGCTTAAGGATCTCACCTCTAACAACTTCTTTCATGTTAGGATTTAGTCGCCTCTGCATTTCCCTAGATGTTTTAGCATTATCTTCAAGGTTTATGTGATGCATACAAACGTGGGACTAATACCCTTGATATCCGAGATTGTCAATCCTAAGGCTTCTTTATCTTTGTCTAAGTACTTTTAAAAGATTACTCTCTGTTCTACATTTAAAGCGGACGAAATGATTACAGGCAAAGTGTTAGAAGAACCCAAAAATACATATTTAAGATTATCAGGCAATGGTTTCAGTTCGAGCTTTGGTGGCTCAACAAGAGACGGGACAGACTTGGATTCCGAGAGTGGAAGTGGCTCCACTCTAGCTTTCCATTTAGTCGTGTCCATGAGGGGTGCAGATTCAAGCAAAGAATTCACCTCACTTATGTATTCATCATCAAACAAATCCAAGTTGAAATTATTCAAGCAAGCATGCAAAGGATCCACAGACATGTTACTAGACAACGAGTCTTGAACCAAACTTTCAATCATGTTAATTTCATGCACATCATCATCATCATGAAGATCTAAATGTTGCTGGCTAGCATTAAAAACATTCAACTCCACAGTCATGTTACCAAATGACAACTTCAACACTCCATTACGACAATTGATAATTGCATTGGACGTCGCCAAGAAAGGACGTCCTAAAATGACAGGAATGTGACAGTCTGGGTTTTGCACAGGCTGAGTATCCAATACAATGAAATCCACAGGAAAATAGAACTTATCAACTTTAATCAAGACATCTTCTACCACACCACGGGGGATTTTGACTGACATGTCCGCCAATTGCAGAGTTATAGGAGTTGCTTTTAACTCTCCAAGACCTAACTGCACATATACCGAATATGGCAGTAGGTTCACACTAGCCCCTAAGTCTAGTAATGCCTTATTGACAGTATGGTCACCTATTTTGCACGTGATTGTGGGACATCCTGGGTCTCTGAACTTAGGTGGAGTCTTGTTTTGAATAATAAAACTTACATTCAAATGAGAAAGGCACGCTTGTGCACATTAAGCTTTCGCTTTTGTGTGCACTGAGATCTTTCAAGAACTTAGCGTAAGCGAGGATCAGCAATTGCCTCGAGAAATGGAATGTTAATATTGACTCGCCTGAACAATTCCAATATCTCGTTATACTGCGTTCCTTTCTTGTGTTTCTCTAACCTTTGAGGAAAAGGAGCTACAGGCACATTTGATGGCACAGAAACATTTACATCATCAAATTGTTTAGATCTAGGTACATGCTCAGATTGGTTTTCAACAACAGGTGTATTATGCAATTGTGACTTAGCCACAGACTCACCCTTTTCAGGCATGCGTACATTGTTGTCAATGACTCTACCACTGCGAAGAGTGGTAACAGCATGTGCAGTTTCATTACAAGTAGACGTATTTACCTGAAATGTGCCTTTTGGGTTTTGTTCAGGCTGACTTGGAAACTTACCCTTTTCCCTGTCATTAAGAGCATCACAGATCTGACCTATCTTAAGTTCTAGACTTGTAAAACGTTGGTCAGTGGATTTTTGATTTTGCAAAATATTTTGGGTCAACAGACCGATACTTTCTTCAATACTGGATAATTTCTTTTCAGAAGGATGCTGTGTGTACGATTGTACCTGGGGGTTTCTAGGATATGAATATCCTTGTGTGTTACCCGATGCACCCCCTTATACAGGGCCCTTGGACCATGAAAAGTTAGGGTGGTTCCTCCACCCTGGGTTGTAGGTATGTGAATACGGATTATGCTCTTGCTTTTGATACAAAACATGTGCATGTTCAGGTCTGGACTCTTGAAATGCATGCAATTGTGGACAGTTATCAACAAGATGATCATAACTATTACATGCGGCACAAATAGACATCTCTACTTGGTTACAAGAAGTGGAAGCAGCAGATTTTATATTTTTCTCCAGTTCTAAAGCCTCAACTCTTCTAGCCAGTGATGCTATTTTAGCATTACCCTCAAAGGCAGACTCTATCTTATGAACACTATCCCTGTTAGTTAACTTCCTAGGTTCTCTAACAGACTCCCATTGCTGAGTTTTCTCGGCAACTTCATGTAGAAAGGTCCATGATTCATCTGCACTTTTATTTGTGAATTCACCATTACACATTACTTCAACCATGGATCGAGTGGCAAAATCCAACCCTTCATAAAGAATTGTTGAGAGTCTCCATTGTTCGAAACCATGGTGAGGGCATTGAAGTAACAAATCATTGAACCTTTCTAGATACTTGGACAATGTCTCACCATCCATTTGAACAAAGCTATTGATACTCTGACGAATGGTGGCTGTTTTGTGATTTGGGAAGAACTTTTTGAAAAACTCTTTCGTAAGATCACTCCAGGTTCTAATGGACTGAGGTCGCAAAGCATATAGCCAAGATTTGGCTTTTTCCTTTAAAGAAAAAGGAAACAAGCGCAATTTCAGGGACTCTTCTGTCAACTGATTGAATCTGAGAGTCCCACAGATTTCCTCAAAATCTCTCACGTGGTGGTAAGGGTTTTCAACGTCAACCCCTCGAAACACAGGGAGCATATGGATCGTGCTCGCCTTTAACTCAAAATGACCAGCAGTTTCTGGTAAAACAATACAAGAGGGCTGGCTTGTCCTCTTAGGGTACATGTAATCTTTGAGACTGCGGGGTTGGACTATCTCGTCACCCATTGCCTCAGGTTGGTCTGGGCTTTCCTCGACAGACACATGAATCTCAACTACGTCCTCTCGCTGAATTATAACTAGGCGATTTGTTTGGTCTCTAAAAGTCACAATCATAGCCTAGATAGCATTTCAATCATGTTATAACAACCATTCCAACGAAGCACAACATAACTCAAAAACTCAGGGTCATATGAGCGAGTATCAAGATTATGTAAGCACCAAAAACAGAACACAATATTTTGCTGAGAAGAGCACAATAAAATAACAGTTCAGCTAGCAAGCAACCATTCAAATATCACAGGATCATACACAGATGTTGTAAGTGGCAGGGGATTGACAATTGACTATGTGTGGGGAATTGACTATGCTCAGCAACTAGTTTTGTTTGTAGGCAAGAGGGTGTGATATTCAAGATAAGGGAATTGAAGTTGAAGCACGATACCGCCGGTATAAAACCGGGTTTAGGCACAACCTACAGGTTGTATCGCAATCTTTTTCTCCAGCCTTTAAGTTGCCATGCAGTATCCCAGGTACCTGTTGAACTCGAAAGAAGAATTTCGTGACCGGGGAGTATCTTTGGTAAAGCAAGGAAGCAAAAGAGACTACTGACAGTTAACAAACTAGAGTAGCAAGACCAATGTTGTGTACCACACTGACAAACTAAGCTATCACTAATCGAAAGACAACAAAATGGATTTACATGAACAAATAGATTTATACAGAAAAGCTACGATGTAAACAAATATATATACAGCCTAGTAATCTGATGATGAAGAGATTAAAACTACAGGATGCAGCTAATCATGATGCTAACGAACTGACAGCTACAGATGTTGGTAGAGAACAAAGATTTAGCTATCCTAACTAGATATGAATATAAGATAGTGGCAGTTTATACTAATGAAATGATAGAAAATTGCAAGTACAGCCACGGGACAATGATAGTACTCTAATTGTAATGAACAGATGGAGCACACAATGGAGTTACACTAAAGATGGCGAAAAAATAGAAATGGTATGCCACGAAATAATGATGCTGGTGATTATGATTGAAGACTGGGGGAAGTTTAACTTGATGCAGTTATGCGATGAAACTAACTAAAATGCAATGACTGAAACCACAGAACTATAAAGATAAATGTATATAAAGTTCCTAGATGCAGCATGCGATGGCAGAAAGTTTAAAAACTACAGCTAATCGAACAGCTAAGAGGTTACAGGGCTACACTATAGTTACATCAGATTGAGGAGAAGCCACATGCTACAATGAACGAAGGGCTATAACTAGAAAAAGATACAAGACAAACAAAGATGCAAGGTATATAAAGATGGTTCAAAACAACAAAGTTATAACAATGACAGCAAGGAAATAGAAAAGTCTGTATATACAAAACTAAAATAAAAACTAGTAGAGTTAATCAATAAAACAACTACACCACTACCAAATCCCCAGCAGCGGCGCCAAAAACTTGGTAGACTCAGTAAATATGCCTACACTTATACTGCAAGTGCACAGTGCCTTATTGTGTATAGTGCAAATACAGGTCGATCCTCAGGGATAAGGTGAATGCATAGTTAGAGTCCAAGCCTTATTTTACTAATTTGAATTGAGATTTTGTTGAAATGATTAGATGTTGACAAAGAGAATTGATTGAAGAACAGAATGTAATTCAGATGAAAGATTAAACACCAGATAAGAGAATACTAGAGCTATCAATTCCACCACTCACCCTACACTAGATAGTTTCATTACTGAAATTGTTCTTGTCCCTTATAACGGATTAGCGGTGAAGATACAAGTCTTTCGACTTTCCAAAAGGGTTTCAAAGATAAAAGGTTCAATCACAACTTAAAAGATCAATTCCTAGTATTAGTTGTCTTATTAAAGCACAACTAATCACAAATTGATAACATTCAGTGAAGCCTGAGTTGATGCAACAACAAACAATTGATCTATCAACCTAAGATGCAAAACATACTAGGTGAAAGTTGTAAGTAGCAACATATAAACTAAACCAAATCCTTCTCAATTAAGATCTACAAGAACAATCTCATTAACAAAAGACTTTAGTAGTAAGCTAAGGGCTTCATCAAAGCCCTAGCTAAGAAAGTTAAAACATAGCTAGTTATAAAACAGATGTAGTTTTTGATATTCAACAATATAAGCACTTCTCCTTCTTAACTGAGTTTTTCTAATTCACATACACAAAATAGAAACAGAGGCAAGGACTGTGAACTGGCTTCTATACCCTGCTTTTGTTAACCCTTTCATCCTTTACACAACTAAACAACCCCTATTTATACAACAATTCTTTCCCCCAAAAATCCCTTCCACACAACCCACTGATACAATATAAAATTAAAGGGGTTTTGTTCTTGAAACTCACCACTCAGTATTACTCCTTAATCAAGCACAACCACTCCTTTATCTTCACCAATTTGACTGTTGCTGTTGAAAAAAATCAGATCTAATTCTCCACTTGATTAATCACCACAGCCACCCTACTTCCGTGATTATGTGCTGCTGTTGAAGGCTTAGGTGCAGAGAGAAACAACATCGAATCCCTAGCTTAATGATTTCTTCGGATTTGAAAATCAAACAGCTGACCTATCTTGTAGGGGTCAAAACCTAACCCTAGGTTGAATCAAGTGTAAAGAAATGGGTAGAAAATGAGTAAGGGGTCTGATGGAGGAAGGATGTTGATGGAGGTGTGGGTATGAGTACTGAAGTTGAAAGGGTTTTGTTTTCTCGAGAGGACTGATAGAGTTAGGGTTTGATAGGGAGAAGAAGAAATTGGAAAGAGAATAGGGTCGGGTGATGTCGGGGAGGATGAAATGTAAGATGGGTTAAGGGATTGTTTGGAGATTTGTACCTGGGTTAGGTGCGTGAAGTTTTAATTTGCTCTCTTATTTTCCAAACATGGTTAGCTCATTCTTCAGCCCATCTATTTTCTGATATGAGTTGATCCTTAAGTCACATGTGAATTCCACTTTCTATACTGCTGCCCTTTTAACCTCCAGCCATCTGCTCATCTTATGAACCTCCAAATATTCAATACTCCTACAAACACAAAATATCAATAGTTACAACAAAACAAATGCAAAATATCGACACCCCGAGACGCCAAATGCAAAATTTGACTTAAAAAACGACATTGAAGCATTTGAGATGTGATAAAAGATAACAAAATGATATAGGAATATGCATTATTAGTCACCGATCAATTAGAGAAGAAGGATTAAAGGAAGATTAATCAGTTTTTAGTTTTTAAGTTTAGGGTTTAGTTTTAGGTTAATTAGTGTAGGGTATTAAAGTAACTTTATCACGTTTTGGCCTCCCCTTAGTAAGGGCACATGTCCATTTAAATTTGGGTATACCCCAATTAATTTGGGTATACCCTAATCTTTCAATATATACATCATACCCAAAGATAAATGAATAGTACATCAAAGTACAAGCAATCATACACACGGAGGTTTATTAGAACTACTTTATTAATATGTGACCAATTAATAAAATAACTAGCATTTTTAAATACAAAGTGTTAATTTGGAGAAGAACCCATCAAATTTTCAGTTTCAATAACACCGTTTGGCTTAGCGTATAAGTTGAAAATGTATCCCCTAAATTTTTGTGGCCCAATACAAGGCATTGCCTCCTTGGTGCGAGGGGAGACCTTGGTGTGCTATTCTTGATTGAAGGAGAAAAAAGACAACTAGCTTATAACTTTAACAACAACATAACTAATATTATCGATGTAGTTTGAGTGCTCGAGGAGGGATACAATTGGGAAGTGCCGGAAAACGATATTGATTTTCGTGATATCTTACCCGAAACTGGTTTTCGATTAAGATTTACACGGACCGTAATATCTTCGATTAAACAAACACAATTTATAACTTTCAGTCCAATAGACCAAAAAGTTATTTTACTATGCTGCAGGAATTACATTAGGGGTTCAATATTCGCACCAGAAGATTATCCTTTAGTTTTGGACACCTAAATTGATTTTAACAATTTAACTCTTGAATAAAAAGAGAATGAAGAAAGTACACGGTACTCTTTTGTTGATGGTGGATTTTCATTTGAGGTTAAAATTGTAAAATCCGAAAAAAAATATATGCGCTGACATCTTGTAAAAGATAAAGCCATTAATAAGTGTTGGATACTCCCTCACTTAATTCACCAAGAATGGAGCATGTGGCAACAATCCCATTCAGTGAATACATGAAATTCCTCCAGGTTGGAGCATGTGGCAACAATCCCATCCTGTGAATTTTCTAATCAGCCTTGTATTTCTAATACTCATTATCAGTGTGGCATGACGACTGAGTGTTACTCTTACAGAGTAACACGAACCTCCAAGCACTATAATGAAACCATGTACGAAATACCCGTACAGGCTAACTCTCGGTGTGTTATACTAGCCCGATTGAGCCCCTCTCGGTGTGTTATACTAGCCCGATTGAGCATCCGGATTGACCGTATCGGTCCGGATATGATCGCAAATCATCCAACTCCATAAGCATGATTGGATGACCCGGATCAATTCCATCACCCCCAAGCAGGTATGGAATATCCACTGCCGAACCAATGCGGAACCCGCACGGTCGGCCATTGGCCTAGCTTGCCAAAAAAACGTTCATACCAAGCATTATGGACGGAAAACCCTAAATTAGGGTTTGCGGCATATTACAAGTGTCGCAAAACAAGTCTCAACCATCCATCTTCGCAGGTATAGATGGAGGGTGTAGATGTAGATTCAAAGGGCCCAGAATATGTCAACACGATCACCGCGGGCCCGCCTACACACTTGACCAATCGGTCAAGACCAACCATGTTTGGTCGTGACAAAATTGTCGCCCAAACAAGAGAAGACGCACGGCTTTGAAACCCAAAATTAGGGTTTTGAGCATCACGAGCGTCCATCTTCTCCGGCATGAATGGAGGGTCCGGATTAGATTAAGAAGGTCCGGTCATACCAAAGATGACCACCGTGGACCCATCTATTCCCTAACCCGATCGGCCAAGGCATATCATGCCTGGCTAATCCAAAACTCACGCTCAAACTAGCGTGGTCACACCTCCAAAACCGCAACCGATCTCGACCACTCAACTTCGCCCGACGATTTGGATGGCTCGGATCACGTTTTCATGGGATATTCAGGTATAGGCGTGAACATCATCCTACCACCTTCACACCAGGCCAATCGGCCAAGACCGACCAAGATTGGTCGTCTTGGAACGTGCGCCTAAGAGGGTGTGACGTGCGGCCCTTGCGGCACTAGTTTTTTGTCGCAAATCCATCTCGACCACTCGATTTCACCGGATGAATTGAGTAACCCAGATCATACTTTCATGAGGTAATGGGGTATAGGCGCCTACACCATCATGCCATCTACACGCATGTATGGTCGGTTAGGCCAAAGTTGTATCCCATGCTTGGTTTCGACCAAGGCAAGAGTGATGCTGCGCACCTCTTCAAAACCCTAACTTCATCAACGGTCGCGAGATGAGTGTCTCAAAGATCATCTCATCCGTCCAACTTCACCGACTTGGTTATACAACCCCAGTCGGGAGTTAATTGGTTAGTAAGGTGTCATTACCCATCACTTTAGCACACCATGATGCGGTACTGCATAAAATACACACGATACTTCACAAGTATCGACTTCCTGAATAACGCAGTTATTCAATTCAGCATTACA
Source organism: Papaver armeniacum (assembly GCA_023531295.1). Lineage (NCBI taxonomy): Eukaryota > Viridiplantae > Streptophyta > Magnoliopsida > Ranunculales > Papaveraceae > Papaver > Papaver armeniacum. Next base: position 83,791 of record JAJJWW010008725.1, on the reverse strand, counting down.
TGCTATCTTTCGTGGATCCACGATCCACACATTCCAACATCAATCATGTCACAAACTGGGGGGATACATATTGGGGTATTGGTGCAGCGGTTTACGGCGTGCGGCGTGCAACACGCCATCACAAGAACGTGTTAGGAAGTTATGGACGGTTAGAGATGAACAGGAGAAGTGGGCAAGGCTGGTCGTGTATCACCAACGCACAGCTCCATTACTCCATCACTCCACTTCCTTCACTTCCCACGAGAGACGTGAATAAGACTCAATGACTTGTATAAATAGGTTCTCCGCCCTATTTCCAAACAACGAGAAAAAACAACAAGAAAACACCGAGCACGCTTACTCCAATCGTAAGTTTGTTCACTTTCTGTTACAAGTCATAAGCAAGTCTACACCTTCACATTCTCAACACCTTCTTCGCTTCCCTCCCTAAGATCAACCCCATCTCCTTCACGTTGTGACCGAAACAAGTCTGGAACGGCCATTTCTTGGTTTAGGCCGGACTTGCACGCATTGATCTCTCGAATCTACAAGCACTCACCGCGCAGTGCATTTGTTTAAGGTTTAAATTCATTCCTCATCCACACCCCAAATTACCAAATTTTGCAGGAGTAGTTTTCACCCATAAACAATTGGCAACCACAATGGGAGGTTGATCTCTCGGTTGCACAAAATTGAATTCTCAATTTGTCGGTTTCCATCTCGCAATGTATCCGAAACCACATGTGGTTCGGATATCATGGGAAATATAGTTAGAATGTTTGGAGGATGTCTTGGAAATCAAGCCGGTATCACCGGAAAACGAGCGAAACATTCCGCCTTTTGAATGATATAACATCACAATTACAAGAAGGGTCGGCGTGCATCTACTCGGGCGGTGCAAGAAACGCTGAATCCTTAGCCAGAGTCACAACTTTACCGGTGGAGAGGCAAAAAGAGCGCGTAACCGCAGGAGATTCGGGGAAAGATGAACAACATGGTCCAGTCAACAATGAAGAACCGAGGCAACTCCACGAGGGAAAGGACTTATCCGGAGTACTACAACGTCTACCAGATAAATAAAGGGAGCCTGCAGCCTATGGAGCCCTGTTAGAAGATTTATATCTCAAAACTCTTGTTGAAGCCCGGAAGACTGTCCAATCCGCATCGGCCTTTCGTCCAAACGAAGAAATGCTTGAGGAAGGAGAGATCGATCAGGAAATACGTGAATACAGAGGATGGGAGCTCTCAATTCGATCACTCAGCAGTGATATTACGACACCTTCCACATCCTTTTACCCAGGCAAGCGATCCGCGGATATGATGGCACTCGCAAACCTTCCAACTTCATCTCCGGAGCGTGCTCCACATCAAAGCCTCATTGGGACATCACAACGCCCACTAACGCAAGAAGAGCCAGACTCAAGGTACTTACATTTCCCCTTCCCAATGAAGAAGATTCTGGAGCTACTGGAGGAGTGGGTGCGAAATGGAGAGGTGGAGCTACCCCCGGTATGGCGTCCGCCTACTGATCAAGAAGTGATGGACCCTAGATACTGTCATTTCCACCGGTTCCTCCATCACCCTACCAGTGAATGCAACGCTTTGAAGCGCATTGTTTAGGAAAAGCTTGGTCCAGAGCGATAGCTCTGAGAGATTGGTGCGGAGGATTTTCTTAGAAAGGCTACTCCGGTCCGGTACAAGTGAGGCTTCAAAAGTAAGTAAGTTTTACTCAACAAGATCACTCAGGGAGGCGGCTTGTCCAACCGAGCTTGCATCATCTCTTTCATGGTCGGGAAAATGAGCGGTTTCTCCAGACTTCTCAGCATGAAGGTCAGTACTTGCATCATCTCTGTCATGGTCGGAAAAAGGAGCGGTTTCTCCAGACTTCTCAGCATGAAGATCGGATTCTCAAAAGCATGAAGATCGGTGGACTTCTCAGCATGAAGGCCAACATTACCAGCCTTCTCATTCTGAATGCGCGCCAACCTTGTGAAGACGTTCTCTTTCGGAATTCCATGATTTCAAGCAAGAATTACTGTTAGAAATATTCACTCTGGAGAAATAAAGGAACCAACGGGAAGAGATTTAAATACCTGCATATTGGAGGAATTGAGAATCACCGAACCACATGCCTGCCTCTTGGATCTCTCTCCTGCTTGGGGACTGCAATCCTCAGCTCCGGTCCGTTTGGTGGAAGTGGCTTCAACCGGAAATGCTTTTTCAAAATGTCGGGAGATGGTTCACCACGGAAACTGTCACAATACTCTCCGAGAATTCCCGAAAATCAACATTGCTGCTCCAAAATTCCTTGTACTTATCGGTTACCACCGGGTTTCTCCCAATAGGCCGAAGGGAAGGCTCACCCTTTCCAAAAACACGTCGGCATTAAGAATATTCGGGAGGAATTCTTTCGGAACCCTTGGTGGACGGATAAATGGGACACCACGATCAAACCCCATTTGACGAGCCCACACTATCAATATTATACGGAGTCACATTAAATTCTTTGTTGAATAAAGACGGGACATATCTGGGATGCAGTATGTGCGGGTAAACAATTTCCCCAAATCTCATAGTCTTAACATCGATCTGCAACACAACATCGGGGCCATCGAAGCAATATCAAAAGTCTTTGGGCAACAATGGAAGGGTGGATCGGCCCCATGGACGGAAATCTACTGAAGACATATTGTCAAATATGTCCACAAGTCTCGCGCCGGCTCTGGGATGCCTCTTATTCCAGCGGAGTATTCTCGAGCCACCATACAAGTTGGTGAGAAAATTTGCAGGGGTAGGAGCATAGCTTTTGAAGTGTTCCCATAAGAATGCCTGAAGAAAAGCGAAGTGAACGTGCGATTCCACCTTCTTGTCCCGTTAGAAACATGCATGTCCATTGCTAAGGCGTCCCGGATGAGAATACGACGATCCAAGGAACAAGGCACCCGGGGGAAGAACTTTACCTTTGCCCCGACTTTATAGCGATCTTAACGAGGTCACCTCTAATGGTCTTCTTTCCAGAACGCCATAAAGACAGGAACGCAATCACGCTGAGCTCATTTTCCAACTCTTGATCCGGCTCTGGGTTTGCAGGAGACCACTCCGACACCCACCAGGTGTAAAAGCATCTCGTATCTTTTTTCTCCTCCTTGTCCAGACTGTCGAATCCCGCTACCTTTTGAAGTATAGCATCATAGTTACGTTGCTCCGTATCAGAGAGATCGTAAGAAAGACTTCCAGCAATAGGCAGGTTCATTAATGCAGCTACACTCTCCAGGGTAATAGTCATCTCTCCCCATCTAGATATGGCTGTATGAGTAGAAATACGCCACCGAGAAATGAAGGTATCAAACCCGCAGCGTCTTTCTTAATTTCAAGAGCGGAGATGCCATGACCGCATTGAGGATTTGCGCCGAAAGAAAATTATCTTTAATGTCCTTATTACTCAACATGCGTCTCATCCATCCTTCATAAGAACCCGTGGAATATGGCAAATCTTGAAGTCAATAGGGAAGGCGGATATTCATTTCTCCTGGAGACAAAATCTCATCACAAGTCTTGAAGAAGAAAATGGATCGCATCCATATTTTACAATCGGAAAGCGGGACTATCTTATGAGAAGGATGCCTTCTAATGTTTGGAAAAGGCGAGGTAAACAACTCATCATCGATGTTCGGCATATCTTTGAAGCCGTTAACACTTCCTGGCTTGGCACCGCATTATCTCCTAAGACATCTCAACGAGAATTCTTTTCTTCATTCCACAATGAAATAAAAGACAGGAGTTAGAACTTGTATGAAAAGCGCATGAAGCGTGTAGTCACGCACGACAAGACACGTTGAAATGCACAAAAGCTGGGATTAGGTCCAAACACCCGTATTACACAAGTTTTGAATTGGTTTCAAGTCCGGTACAAGTTTCGATCTGGTATTGGTTTCAAGTCCTAGGTACAAGTTTCGATCAGTATTGGTTTCAAGTCCGTACAAGTTTCGATCTGGTATTGGTTTCAAGTCCGGTACAAGTTTCAAGTCTGGTATTGGTTTCAAATCGGTCAAGCATATGTGGGTGGGACCCTCGCACAAGGTGGGACTATATTCACGGGCATGTATTACAACACGGTTTTTCTCATGATCGTGGGAATTATATTTACGAAATTCAAGCCAAAGTCTCTTCCTAAGCTACAATCTAAGAAGCTAGTTTCGCATGCAATGGTGGAAAGAAGCAAAAGCAACATGATCATGGATTCACGGGTTGTCTTACTAAGCAATTCTAGAAAATATTGACGTATCAACCTTGGTGGAAAAAACTAAGCATATACATATCTTACAAAAGGTGTTTACCTAACAAACTAGGGTTTTACCTTTGAAAAAAAAAAAAAAAAAAAACCTACCTCGGACGGACGGGCGGCGGCGCACGGCGGCAATTCCGGCAACTCCGGCAGCAACTCCAGCAGCGGCGGCAGCGTCGGCAGGAACGGGTGGTCACGGACGGGAGCTGCTTAATAAAAAAAAAATTCGTGAGATAAAAAAACAAAGGGGTTGGTCTCTTTTATAGACAAAAAATTAGAAGAATCCCAATAGAACAAGGATACCTCTTTTGGATTCCTTTTCTGATTCAAATACCCAAAGAAGGAAACTGGTCCCACCAAAGGATTCCATACAAGCACAACGGCGTGGGCAACTGGCGGTCGGTCAATACTCCTCCGGGTAAACTTCCTTTATCCTGTCTTTCTCACATATGTATGTCACCATCTCATGCCTACCCCACAATAGTGTAACCATTATGTGCTAGGCATGGGACTTAATATTGATGGTGGATTTTCATTTGAGGTTAAAATTGTAAAATCCGAAAAAAAAAATATATGCGCTGATATCTTGTAAAAGATAAAGCCATTAATAAGTGTTGGATACTCCCTCACTTAATTCACCAAGAATGGAGCATGTGGCAACAATCCCATTCCGTGAATACATGAAATTCCTCCGAGGTTGGAGCATGTGGCAACAATCCCATCCTGTGAATTTCTAATCAGCCTTTGTATTTCTAGTACTCATTATCGGTGTGGCATGACGACTGAGTGTTACTCTTACGAGTAACACGAACCTCCAAGCACTATAATGAAACCATGTACGAAATACCCGTACGTGTGACTCTCGGTGTGTTATACTAGCCCGATTGAGCCCCTCTCGGTGTGTTATACTAGCCCGATTGAGCATCCGGATTGACCGTATCGGTCCGGATATGATCGCATCATCCAACTCCATAAGCATGATTGGATGACCCGGATCAATTCCATCACCCCAAGCGGTATGGAATATCCACTGCCGAACCAATACGGAACCCGCACGGTCGGCCATTGGCCTAGCTTGCCAAAAAAACGTTCATACTAAGCATTATGAACGGAAAACCCTAAATTAGGGTTTGCGGCATATTACATGTGTCGCAAAACAAGTCTCAACCATCCATCTTCGCAGGTATAGATGGAGGGTGTAGATGTAGATTCAAAGGGCCCGAGAACATGTCAACACGATCACCGCGGGCCGCGCTGCACACACTTGACCAATCGGTCAAGACCAACCATGTTTGGTCGTGACAAAATCTTCTCCCAAACAAGAGAAGACGCACGGCTTTGAAACCTAAAATTAGGGTTTTGAGCATCACGAGCGTCCATCTTCTCCGACATGAATGGAGGGTCCAGGATTAGATTAAGCGAGGTCCTGTCATACCCGGCATGACCACCATGGACCCATCTATTCCCTAACCCGATCGGCCAAGGCATATCATGCCTGGCTAATCCAAAATGCACGCTCAAACTAGCGTGGTCACACCTCCAAAACCGCAACCGATCTCGACCACTCAACTTCGCCGGACGATTTGGATGGCTCGGATCACGTTTTCATGGGATATTCGGTATAGGCGTGAACATCATCCTACCACCTTCACACCAGGCCAATCGGCCAAGACCGACCAAGATTGGTCGTCTTGGAACGTGCGCCTGAAGAGGGCGTGACGTGCGGCCCTTGCGGCACTAGTTTTTTGTCGCAAATCGATCTCGACCACTCGATTTCACCGGATGAATTGAGTAACCCGGATCATACTTTCATGAGGTAATGGGGTATAGGCGCCTACACCATCATGCCATCTACACGCATGTATGGTCGGTTAGGCCAAAGTTGTATCCCATGCTTGGTTTCGACCAAGGCAAGAGTGATGCTGCGCACCTCTTCAAAACCCTAACTTCATCAACGGTCGCAGATGAGTGTCTCAAAGATCATCTCATCCGTCCAACTTCACCAACTTGGTTATACAGCCACAGTCGGGAGTTAATTGGTTAGTGAGGTGTCATTACCCATCACTTTACCACACCATGATGCAAGATACCTCATAAAATACACACGATACTTCACAAGTATCGACTTCATGAATAACGCAGTTATTCAATTCAGCATTACATGCTATCTTTCGTGGATCCACGATCCACACATTCCATCAATCATGTCACAAACTGGGGGATACATAATTGGTGGCGGTTTACAGCGTGCATCGTGCAACACGCCATCACAAGAACGTGTTAGGAAGTTATGGACGGTTAGAGATGAACATGAGAAGTGGGCAAGGCTGGTCGTGTATCACCAACGCACAACTCCATTACTCCATCACTCCACTTCCTTCACTTCCCACGAGAGACGTGAATAAGACTCAATGACTTGTATAAATAGGTTCTCCGCCCTATTTCCAAACAACGAGAGAAAAACAACAAGAAAACACCGAGCACACTGCTTACACCAATCGTAAGTTTGTTCACTTTCTGTTACAAGTCATAAGCAAGTCTACACCTTCACATTCTCAACACCTTCTTCGCTTTCCTCCCTAAGATCAACCCCATCTCCTTCACTTTGTGACCGAAACAAGTCTGGAATGGCCATTTCTTGGTTTAGGCCGGACTTGCACAGATTGATCTCTCGAATCTACAAGCACTCACCGCGCAGTGCATTTGTTTAAGGTTTAAATTCATTCCTCATCCACACCCCAAATTACCAAATTCTGCAGGAGTAGTTTTCACCCATAAACATCTTTTTAAGGAACTCATTTGTGTCTTTTAAGTTCTTTTCTCTTTTGTAAATATATTAAGAACCCAATGTAGGTATTGTTGGTGTTAATATGCTGATTACTTGATATCTTGCCGTTCGAAAGTCGGACTACAAAGTTTACCCCTTATATGAACTAGATTTTCTTTCGAATCCTAGAAAATCAGGTTGATGTTTTGTTCATTTTTCTCAATATTTTCAGTTTTATGTGTTTAAAGTTTTCAATTTTTTATTGCTGCGTTTTTGTTTAGGTCATAGGAAGAGGGGGAATTATATATGTCTGAAAACAAGGGATTTTTAGGCGATTTAGGGATATCTGTTTGAGGTCTTTCTTATCTTACTCGATTTCAACTAATTAATACAAACTATTTAATGTTATTTTCATTCAGAAGTGGGTTAAGTTGAACACAACGTCTTGCTTCACCCATCCCCAAAGACTATACCAAGTTTCGTTGATGATTATTTAGTCTCAGCCGCATCTACATGAATTGGGTGTAATAGTTAACAATTTCTTTTGATCCAAGGGTGTATTTGTTATGTTTTTGTTGAACTATAAGATTGAGTGCATCATGCATGCCTGTGGGGCCAACTAGGCTCATCAGCTAAGCTTTGGTTTAGAAATAACACCACAATTTATACTCTTGCTTTCAATTGACTAGAGGTTAGCAAGTGTTTTTTATTTTTATTTTGACGCCTGATATAGACTCTTTGCCCGAATCAGGTATTAACTTTATCTAGGTACTCCATGCCGTAAAAAAAGGTGTTGTCTCCTTACAAATAACGAAGGTTGTCTTGTAAACTTCAGCATAATGTTGTATTTGGTGAGGCCATACATAAAAAAAAAATGTTCATCTAATCTAATTTAATGCAAAAAGAGTCCATACGCCTCCTCTGGGGTCTTTAAACATTAATATGAATTAAATGCTATAAAATGAGTAATGCGTGGACGCGTGTGGACCTAATTAGCGGTGGTCTAAATGGGTGGCTGAATCAAGGCTGTTTACTATGCTTCAATTGTTTCCCTAAGTTTTGGTGAGAGGAAATCAGGGCCGGTCCTGATGGGTATGCATGGAAGACTCACTTCGAGGCAACAAGGCCCAGGGACCAACAAAATCCTTATTGTACGTTGAGGGTTTTCATTAAGAAAAAAGTTTATGGACCGATGCATGAAACATCTAAATATTAAGGGGCATAAGTTGAATAGATTTGGGTCGAAAACAAATTATGCACTCTTCATTTACTTTTACTTACTCTTTAGTTTCCCTTCATATGGACAAAAAAAATCGAAGCCTAAAAAAAAAAATGTAAACGTGTTCTAACTTTTATTTCAAATCTCTGGTATTCTTGAATCTCTAATCCGTATCTTTATGGTTAGTAGCATTTGAATAAAGACCAAAAACTTCATCATTGATCTTATTTTCATATTATTATTATTCATATTTTAGTATCTTTTTAAGATATCGGAGTTTTAAATTATTTTGTGGATGATTATATATTTTCATTAGAGATGTAATCTTCAAGAAAACGGTAAATAAATTGAATCGAATCTTAGACTCAAATATGATGAGTATCAGAAAGCGAGAGTCCAAATTTGTGCATCCCTTTAATACCGGGGTGCACATTCCGATACCTCCTTATTGGAGGGTTTTGTGAGTTGAAAAGTTCATATTTTTGATACTTTTCTCAGTGCGCTAACTACCACTTTTTTACTCTGTAAAACGAGGAAAACTTATCTCTCCCTCTTATTCTTCTAAAAGCCTTCAACATCAGCAATATTGAGTGTTTTTGTTCTTATAAATCGTGTTTCATGGAGAGCTTGTTGACAATGCTATCTAAGACTTATTCTTGGAAGTTGACTATCTAAACATCTTAGTGAACTTGAACATGTAAAGCTGGATAAACATGGGATACATCAAAACAAGTTATGTTGAATTTCACAATCTGAAAAACTAACATAGACAGGATCAACAACTTCAACATTATCCTAAAAAGTTTCATGTTTTAAATGAAATATAAATTGTCACAACCATGTATGTATATGCATCTATCAAGTTTGTTATGCAGTGTTGGGTTCCCAACAATCCAAGATTGTACAACAAAGTAATGGTGTCACATCGGTTATATTGATCTTGCGATAAATGGGCTTATTGAGATTAACCACAAAGAATAACGGGAACTCCAAATATTAAAAGTATCTAAAATCAACGGAGACCATAAAACCAATTTTTACAGAAGTGTTTTTCTTTTTAAATAGAAGAAAAGAGAGGAAAAATAAGATGAGTTTCATGAAAGCCTAAAATATCGTGCACGGGCATTTTAACTCGCCTATTTTCGATGCATTTTAGAGTTGACAATAAAAAGAATACCGGAAATACAAAACCAGCCGGAGTTTTCTCGACCAATAATTAGGCCGGAACGTGCACGCCGGTTTTAAAGGGGTACACAAATTTGGACTTAGAAGAAGTTAAATGTGTTTTGTGATAAATATAGAAAAAATGTTAAATATGCATTTCCCAAGGTTTTCCCTATTTGCCACTCACCTAAATTACCACCCCCACTTATCCTAATTGTCATCCATATAGATTTTAAAATATCTTAAATACTACCTCCTTTGACATTCTTTTTACACTCAAAAATCAAAGAACCCCGAGAACTAAAAAAAAAACACCAAGTCATAAATTATTTCTATCCACATATTGACCACCTTCTTTTCCTCCATCTCCACCCACCAACCACATTCTCTACTTTCATCTTTTCATTTTGATTGAGATTAGCAAAAGAATTTGAATGTAAAAATTTTCTCGCCGGCCCATTCGATTCGAAGAGGCAAACTTGAAGAGGTGCTGAGATTATACCGGATCTTGTAAATTTCCTTTCCCGTTATAGGATCAATATCCTCGTATGTAAGTCTACTGTCAGAAACTACATACAAATCTTGGTCATGCGTGCTTGTAAACAATAATAACAGTTCCCTTATTCATCTCCTTGAACAATTAATGCCGTCATGTTATCTACTTCTTAACGAATCAAACCCTTAAGAAACCTAAAGAAATCCAGTTTCTGAAATAACCACTGACCTATTACTTCACAGTAGTTTAGATACTTAAATCCCTAATTTGAGTACAATCAAATCAAGAGCAGAGAACATCGTGATATCCAAACAGAGAGAATTAATTTAAAGCGTGATTACCAAACTTTTATTATAGATTTTATATACCAACATTTTTTTGTAAGAGATGTATGAAATACTTGCTTTAATTGCTACTGAGGGTCTTGATGATCTTAGCCAGTGTTTTTAAAATCATTCGATTTACGGGTCAACAAGTACGAGTCGCTTCAAATTATCTGAAAATGATTCAAATCGCATACATGAAACGCATCTTCCTAAAATCGCAAAGATTCCTCAGTTTTATGCGATTCTTGACCCTGTTGACGGTTGACCAGCAGGTTATCAGTTAACAATTAATTTCAAAATAAAAGAAGTTGAGGATGAGATTTGAACTCAACACCTTCGTCCCACTGGTTAGTCTTCATACCACTACACCACTGTTTGTTTTATCAACTTATTTTTTACTTATATAATTTCCCATCTGATGAGTTTAAATAGTATAGGTTTTTCATCATATTTCACTACATATTGAATATCACTTTGGTATAAGCATTCTTATTTTTTATTTTTAAGGCTGGTATAAAACTGACTGTGAATCTTCGATTCACGATTCAATATACGATCCGCTGCACAAAATTGAAAAAACGATTGACGTTACGATTTACGATTTCACAACCTTGATCTTAGCCATACACTTTCAATCTACAAGTCTGGTGAGTTTTGGTTACCAAACTGGTGTTCGATGAATTAAAATGAAGAGATAGATATATCTCTAAAAATAAAAATATTCTTTATTGGATTCTGTGGTTCTAGCGAAAACGCAAAATTCTAATCTTATGTATAATATCTTTGATGGATTTGGTCTTATTCCATTCACTCAAGATAGATTTAGGTGATAATTCTTAACTTCAAATTGGAAATTATAGCTACTTTTGAGTCGCATCTCATCTGTTTCATTCCCAATGTGTGAAGGAAAGAGAAAGAAAAGAAGTCTGAAGAGAAATTCTAGGACAAGGGTCAAGTACAATACCCAGATGAAATTGATTATTTCAATATAATCTAATCCATTGTTTTAGTCTGATCCACCGACTAGAATACCTTGTTTGATATTGTAAAATTTAGCCCTATCATAGTAATTTTAGTCAAATTTAATTTGACTTTTGTTGGTGGAAAATAGGAAAAAGAAGAATCGAAAAGTAAAATTACTTTTAATATTTTAAGGGAGGTGGCAGAGATAGGAAAAGTGTGGGTGGCAGAGAGATGAAACCTTTCCTAATTAATAGCTCACCAAAGTTAATTGTGAATTTCAAATTCTTTGATGTGTAGTCTTGTTAACAAGTTAAACCATTAAATCAATTTCCATTTATTCTCGTTTATAGTCATTGCACAATGCATATCAGTATAAGTTATATACCTTAACATAATTAGTTGATATAAAAGGTTTAGCTATTCAAGTTATGTTTAGTAAATCATTATTAAGAAGTATTCTTTCATTCAAAATTATCTTCTATTGTTAGTATATGCGAGAAAAAAAAATTACATAAGCAAAAGAAAAAAAAAAGCTCACTTCAGGGCAAAAAGATCTCATGAACGATCTTGGAGGAAATATACATAACATGATTAAAAAAAAAGTAAAAACTGGAGATGACAAGAACTAAATTTACTAAAACAAACTATTATAAAGAACTTTCAAAACAAGTAACTTTATACATTTCTACATGATCAACAATATCAGAATACACATAAAAAAGAAAAAGAAAAAAAAATCTACCATCAGTTTCTAACAAGTTGAGCTTGATGAGGATTTCGATATAGTGGATTCACATCTTTTGAAGTATCTTCAGTGCAATCCAAAGAAAAATTGAGCCAAAACTTATTGTTATTGTTAGGTTTAATGAATCACATTAGCCGTACGTACCAAGTATTGTTGTCTGATCGCATCAAGATCCTTATCTTTCTCTTTATCAACTTGTTCGTCTCACTCTCTACTTATTTTTTTGATATTTATTCTTATCTTCTACTTCTCTTTCTCTACGGTAGTCGTGGCATTCATGATGGTCAGAGTTTTTCTGTGATTGGGGTTTTTGTGAAAAAAAAACATGTCCTTCATCACGCTGTTGAAACACATATTTTTTTGATGTTGGAGGCAGCCATGAAACTTGAAAAAAGAAGAACTCCTCTAGTTTTTTTTTTTATATTTTCTGTGTGGGTTTTGCTTTGGTAGACCCCTTGATAATTCCAAACTGTAAAAGCAATGGCTATCCCGGTGGGTATTCATGTTCCTGGTATGGTTCTCCAAGCTGCATCACAGTTGAGTGTACTCCATAATCTCTGGTCATATGAAACCGACTCCCATTTGACTTTGTAGCTGTCTTGGAATTTTGGAGTTGCTTTCCAGAATTCTTTGTACATTAAACGGTCGCACCCATCTTCTCCAACATGTATAAGTATTTGTTAGCAATACTTGGAGCTGGAAGAGGTGAAGTCTTTGTATTTGCTAATTTGTGTTTACTTGGTCCTCCTTCATACAATATTAACGTGTCTACGTCGTCGGATGTAAACTCTATCTTGGATATTCAAGGCAATTAAAAAGCGGAAAGTAATTCATTGCCTGAACTTCAGTTTTGGTAGGAAATCGATTTAGTTGATAAGTCATTAGACCTAAAGATTAAAAATCTTGGAAAAGAGCAGAGAGAGGAGACAAGAGAGGCTTAGAAAATGTAGCAGAGGATAAGAAGAATAGTGGAAGATTACTAACCATAACTGCTGGTTTTGTCTCCCCCTCTTACGATATAACTTCTAACTGAGTTTTAGTGTTGTGTATAAATTGTTTGGATTGAGTTATGTAGGTGTGGACCAATCTTTCATCAACGTCTTGCTCAGATTTGGTCCTTTTGGACCAGATTTGAGCAAGACTTATTTTCATTTTAAGTTTTAGTTATTAGTTAATCAAATAAAACATGTTTATTATTGTTTTGATGTCTTTCGGCATATTTCTTCGCCATTTGGGGAGATTTTTCTTCGTCATTTTGGACGATTGTTTCTTCGCTTTGCGAGCGATTTTTTCAAAGTTTCATGGCTGGATCGTGGCTTGCTATTTTCGATTCAAAACATCAGTCATTCAACACGGCATCACTTTGGATCTATTTTTAATATAAGAGATTTAGGGCATCCAGATTTGTTTGGGTATACAAGATTACGGGCAAAGCACTCCTTTATTTCCCTGTACTTTCCCTCTTTTTAAATAAAAAAAGAGAAAAGAGAAGGTGTGCTTTATAAAAGAGAATGTCAACAATATTGTTAGAATATGGGCATCCAACTCAAAACCAATTGGCAATGAGTGGAGAGGCCCTAAGAATTATAAACCGCAGGATCTTAGATTGCCCAAACAATGTGGGACTAATAATCTCAACACGCCCCCTCACGTGTAGCCTCGTTGGGTCTAACACGTGGACAATTAAATCGGGTGACGCGGAGTAAAGGCGCGGTCAAATGACTCGTCGCAAATAACCTGCTCTGATACCATGTTAGAATATGGGCATCCAACTCAAAACCAATTGGCAATGAGTGGAGAGGCCATAAGAATTATAAACCGCAGGATCTTAGATTGTCCAAACAATGTGGGACTAATAATCTCAACAAATATTACTTGGCAAATAAATTCTTGATTAAGTTTAAGGATTTTCTAAATAAGTCAATTATGTTTATTAGGAAAAAAGTCTAAGTAAGCCCGTAGAGAAACTTAAGTAGGCATGCTGGATCATTTAGAAATTCAAGAGTCTAGTCTAATTCTCCTTTTAACTTCATTTTTAGAGTTAGGAGGAAAAATATTTTGTATTCAGGATTATCAATTAATAAAAAAACAGTTTTGGTGTAAAAAGCACAAAAAAAAAAAAAAAAAAAAAAACCGACCGGTGTTTGGGTGCACATTTGTCTGCCGATGGTTTTAGGTCGTTGTACCGTGCAGTTGACCAGTCAATTGAAGAATTAGTCAAATTACTTCATATCCGCTTTTCATATCGACTTCAATTCTCTACGACTGCTCTTTGCTTCAGTTTCTCTAGTGCTTGAACCAAAAGAGAAACGTCAACGTGAGCGCCGTCAGCACCACCCCCCTCTCGTCCACCATAATGACCACTGCCATCGGTCTAGCATTGTAGAATCACTTTTTTTTTTGGGTCCTGTTAACTTGTATACCCGTATACAAGTTAATAGGGGCATTATCGACTTTTAGTTTCATAGGGAATAGGATTCGGTCATCAAAGTAATCGTAAATTAATTTTCTATTTAATTAAAACTTAAGTTCCACTAGTATCCCTTATAGATTATGTTAAAAGAAAAATAAAGGCACTCACGGTCAAACAGTTGAAATCTCCTCCATATCTCAGTCTTTCATCTTTTTTTTCTCTGTTTTTATTATTATACCGTGAACGGTGAATCCATCCCTAATTGCATCTTCATCGTAACTTATCTGTGCAAAACTATCTTAAATACTTGTTCAAAACCTCAACTGTCTATTTAACCTGTTTTATCACTACAAAACCCGGCCCTGATATATTCTCATCTTCATCTTAACTTGGCTTCTTACGTTTGATCTACTTAAGTTCAATTGGTAAAACTGAAAAATCCATCAGTACCCTATTTTTTTTCTTCCGATGAAACAATTCATTTCTACCCAAAATGGGTAATCAGTTTTCAAAATTTTATTTATCGGTCGGTTTATGATTTCGTGGATGTAAAATTTCTATCAAGATCGAAAAGCAACAACTAAATTTTAGAGTTTACAACTCTAATTTTTTTTTTGCCCAGTAAGATTTATACATTTTATACCCTATTATTTACATTTCTTCCGATTTCCTTTTTTTTCTTCACACAATTGGATTGGGAAAAGAATCAGACTTATAAACAAAAGAAATTGAAAGAAAAAGAAAAGAATTAAGAGAGAGATAGAACTCACAGAAGGAAGAGAGCGAAAATGCTATATGACCAGCTAAATAACAGCTGAGTGACAGCAAAAACTGACTTGGAATCTGACGTGGGGGAGAGAAGCATTTTTCTTTGTCCAGTCATCGTTGATCGTCATTGTTGGAGAAATAAGGACAACTCAATTGTGTGAATAAGTAATCAGTTCAGATGTCTAATTAACTTAGAGGAACTTCAGATCCAGAAAAATCAAAATGATGACTTTATTTTGATAAAGATGAATACTAGTAAGATTATAGTGATGAAGATGCGATTTTGATGGGTTTGAGAATCTCTCTGTACTTTTGCCATGGTAAATAAAAATCAATAATTGTTTGTCCAAAATATTAGCGAAATTGAAGACTACGTCTAACAAGCGTTAGATCGTGATCTACTCTCAATGAACAAACCCAACTCTCTTAATCAGCCCAATTAATTAAAAATATTATAATTCTAAAAAAATAACAGGAATTTAAAAGGAGAAAGGGTGAAATTGAATAGAGTATCACCAACATCTACAAACATACTAGAATGAATCCAATTGGAGATGTAAATCTAGAATTCCATGATTATCACAATATGAATAATAAAACCAATTGGAGATCCAATTAGGTTATATCGGAGAATGAAAAAGAGACGCATAGTAGAAGTTTAATAGGGATCATGATCTTCATAGTTGAGCCAGTACAAACGGAAAAAGAAAAAGAAAAAAAAAAACATTCGTCTTCTCTATCAGTTTTCAAGTTTCCTTTGCAATAGGAATAAAAGACATGAATTTGCCGGTTTAGTTGATTTTTCAACTTTTTAATGATGACGTGACAACACGGAAATATTCACTCCAGTATGTCAAATTCCACGTCACTTTGTTGTTAATCACCGTCAAGCATTGTTCATGTAGCACGGTTGGGAAGAGAGTTCTTATAGTTTCTTATTATTTTATTAAAGGGTAACAGCGGAATTTTGGTATTTATTAAAACAAGAAACTGTCGACTATAATCCCGATATAGGATTCCTAACACAAAAACTAATAAAATAATAGGTGTTATCTTGTATCCGGGTATACAAGATAACAATGGCCTTTTTTTTTTATAATGTTTTTCCAAGACTCACAAAAAAGTAATACAATAAATGACATCTTTCTAATCAACAAAAGCTAGCGATTGCTCGACTGATTGTCCAGATTTTTGTGTGATATGACGCATTGGTTAACCTGCCAAAACACTAGACGAGAACATTGCGTATGTGGGATATGCCAGTGTTGCTCTTTTTGAACTACCACAGCAGACGAGGTTCCTAATTCTGGGATAAAAATGCAACTTGTTAACTTGCCAACTTATACCTTCCCATTTTGCGCTTGCGTATTGGCTTGCAGCTGCGTGTTGTGTACTTTCCCCTATCTAACGCTACCCAAATTCTTCTAACCAGCAAAAAAAAGAAAAGAAAAGAAAGAAGAAAAACCCACACTCCTTTAATTATTAGCCTAGATGGCAAGAAAAATTAAAGAATCAAACAGTTTTTTGTGGATGCAGACGATGCATCCACTCAAGAACCACTAATTAAGATCAGCTTCAAGAATCAAAATCAAAACGTACTATATAGATAGTTTCAGGCTATTCCTCTTGATTTCATTTGCAATATAGTACTACTCTAGCTATATTGTGGATCACCGTTTCTCAAATAGTACAAGCTATGGGGTTCAAGGTTCATTCACTGGAAGCAGCTGATAAACTCAAAACAAAGGAGAAAAAAAAGAAGAAATTTTCATTCTCATTCTCATTCTCGTTCTTCCATTCGGGGTCTTCCGCTTCTCAACGAATCAAAAATGAGTATAGACATATTCTTAGAGATCGAGATCCACCAACACACTGCAGTGGAGGGCCGGTTAATTATTCCGACGACTTATTCAGATGGAACGGCGTGATCATTGGGCCGGCGGATTGCCCATATGAAGGCGGCCTTTTCTTCCTCTCAATCATCTTGCCATCCAGTTACCCTTTCAACCCTCCGGTCATCAGATTCACTACTAAGGTAAGAATTGATACATCAGATTGTTGTTAGAGAGTTGTTATTGGTTGTTCGGTTATCATTTTCAGTAATTTAGTAGCAGCTAAGTAAATTATGTATGAATTGAATGGTGGCAGGTGTTTCATCCAAACATTGACAAGTCCGGTAAGATTCAGCTCGACATATTACGGAAAGGACGGATGTGGACTCCGGCTCTCACTATCATCAAGACGTTGCTGTCGATTTGTTCTATACTTACTGATCCAGATACACGAGATCACGATTCAAATCCAATCTCTGCAATGTATAGGAACAACAGAGACGAGTATGATAAGATTGCCAGAGAATGGACTACAATGTACGCCATGGAATAGCTAGCCATTACATGAGAAAGCCACGCGTAGCTAATATATCGGTTTCAGCATTGCATTATACAGGTGGACTCGTATTGTAGTTATGATACTGTCTGGGTCAGGATGCGCACATATGTATGCCAGCAGCTGTTTGCTCTTTTATACTCCGCCTGTAACGCGTATTAAGTGAGCTTTAGGGGTCTTTTGTCTAAAATATGCGTGGTAGGAATTTTCTCATGTTAAGTTATTGGAAAAGAGAGATTGATCAAATTCTCATTTTAATTGGGCCGACCGACCGGAGGGCCCGTAGGGAGGGAGTCCCTTTTATGGCCACTTTTTTGTTAAAATGGAACCTAACGATTTTATAAAAAGATTTCTGTGTTCAATTTCAATATGGTCCATTGGATCACGTAGCTTAAAAACACGGAATTGATCCAAGCCGTTCATATTTCTGTGTGTAGATTCGATATCGCTCGTTGGATCAGATAACTAAAAAACGGATATGATGGGAGCCGTCCATCTATAAAGGGTTTCGGTATAATATATAAAAAATTACGAGGGTTTATACTAAAATTAACAAAATTTAAAACAACCCCTAGAAGCAGAACCGCCACCACCAGCACCTCCACCCCTACAACCATCAACCATCGGGAGCCAGCAACATAAACAGGAGACCGTAACTACTGTTAGCATAGCCACCACCAGCAGCTCCACCATTAATCAAAGATCAAACATTTTTTATCCTTACCAACACCTCACCACCATCATCGCCGCCACCAACTCATTTTGTTAATTCATCAAATACAGTAAATCAGTACCCAAAATTACCATCTAAAATTAATTCAGTGTATTACATATACAACACTAAGTAATGACAAATTACGAAGAAGAAAAAATGATCAAGTTTTATCAATTACAATTGCAGGGCAATTTTTGGATCAAATATGCATTTCTACGGCAATACCTTCATCACCGTTACGGAAAAACATCATAACCAGAAATACCATTACCGTTACGGAATTACCCTTATTTTCAATCATTATACAATTCAATTTCAATCAAATCGAACTACAGAAACCCTAAATTTCATTTTTCCCTAAATCATGAAAACCATAGGTCAAATCGAAGCATAACAGCTCGGATTCAGATTGAAAAAATGCGAACAAGATATGGGTTATCATGAAGTCACGGTATCGAGATCACTAACTTTTAACTAATTTCTCACCGTATCGGCCGTCACTGCTACTGCACCCTCACTACAGC
Source organism: Papaver armeniacum (assembly GCA_023531295.1). Lineage (NCBI taxonomy): Eukaryota > Viridiplantae > Streptophyta > Magnoliopsida > Ranunculales > Papaveraceae > Papaver > Papaver armeniacum. Next base: position 65,039 of record JAJJWW010008725.1, on the reverse strand, counting down.
TTTTTTTTCTCTCTAATTCTTAGTCTCTTTCTGTTTGATTCAGAAACGAGGAGAAGAAGATAAGATGGTGATACGTGGAGAAAAGGAGGTATACGTGTGGTATTTTGAACAACACGTGTTCCATCTTTATTTATCAAAAGTATAAGATCATGCGACACGTGAGGTTTTCTGGACTGTCTAAATTTCTTCGAGATGGTTTAAATGAAGATGTGTACACGTGTCGCGCACTTAAGGTCAGTTCGGAGATTTACTCTCACGGTGGTATTTCGTCACATGAGATATTGACTAGCTTGATATTGACCATTTCCATAACTTTTTTTTTCATGGGACATTTTCCCAACAAGGCAGCGTCATGTGGGCTATTTTTCCAATTTTCCCTTTCAGAATCACCACCACCAATTTCATTGAGACCACCAATGGCACCAGCAGTATCACCACGTTGATGCCGGATTCGAAACCACCGCTTTCCCTGTGTATGACAGTTTGTGATGTTGGTGTCGAAACCATACCGTCTTAGAATACCCAGCAAACAAAAAAAAAAACATGTTCGCGTATGTGCTATTATGGTACCGGTTATCCACTACAACCTATTGTTATTGGGAGAAAAAGTAAATTGGTCGCATATGTTTTCGGGGATCACAAATTTTGTTTTACAATTCATTGTAGTAGTGTTTCGTTTTTCTTCTATCACTTCTCCCCACCGCCAGATATTCAATTTTTACTATTTGTAATGTCATCGTATTTTAGATCACCAGTAACTCAAAACACTTCCGATAAAAAATGATTCTTAATTGAGTTTCGGAAAGGCAAAAAGGCAACACCTGACACATCCATGTAAGATGGCAATTTGGGTTTAATGGGAATGTTGTTGTCAACCAAACATGGCGTGGAATGGATAGAAGCACCGATAATGGTGAAGATGTGGATACTGACGCCGAGCAGATAAAGTTTGAGAATTGAATGGATATGTGACGCAGGCGTACACACAAGTTAATCACATTGATTATGAATAATCAAACGGAAATGTAAAGCACTTAACCTACACCACTATTTCTTATCCTACACCGCATCAGTATCCATGTGTCATCTGACTATAGTAACGAAGGAAAAGCAACTACTATGCGTCATCTCAAAACCTTAAAATAAAAAGTGGTCATGTATTTGTTTGAAAGCTGGGAAAAGCAAAAGTGAGTCCTAATAATTTGTAAGTGAAGTTTAGATGACTCATATTTGACAATATTATCAAAGGAAGAAATTAGAAAACGATATCTAACAGGACGAACTGAATTTAATTAGTGGTTGTGTGAGGCCTGTCGTCCATTTTAAGCGAAAAGGTCCAGCAGGCAGCACTCATTAACTGTTGGATATGGTTGTGATGCTTCCATTTGATATTTTTAGGCAAATTTGGAGTTTTCTCCCGGTTGGTTATATGTCAGTACGCACTCTGATTAAGATTTTTTTTTTTTTTTTTTGTCAGAGTTCGGGTTTGTCTAATTTTCTTACTTAATGCACTGCTCTCAAGGATCCCAAGTAGATCGGTATAAGTTTTTAAGTGCATTGTAGCGTTATAAATAGTTGTCATCCTATTAAACAGATCTCAGGTTTTCCTATTTCTTAATCATAATGAGTAATGCTAAACCTGTTGCTTCTGTTAAACCTATACCCTTTTTTCTGCTCTTCTTGTTAGCCATTTCTCCACTCTCAACTTTATGTGAGGGTAAGATTACGCAAGGATTCAATTTTCTTCAACATCTGCAAGGATGCAACAAAGGTCAGACTGTAGCAGGATTGCATGAACTTAAAAAATATCTGAAGAAATTTGGGTATGGAAATGCTCAGGATGATCTCTAGCGAACATGCACGCGATGATGAGTTTGATGACGTCTTAGAGTCTCAAATCAGAACTTACCAACTCACTTATCACTTAGATCCCACTGGGACTTTAGATGCTCAAACAGTCAGACAAATGATGATGCCTCGATGCGGATGCAAAGACACTATAAGAGGTACAATTCCCACGAGATCACGGAATGGGAAACATGGTTATGATGGAGGACAAAGAAACAGAATAGACCTCAATGTGTCAGATTATTCCTTCTTTCCCGGGTCACCGAAATGGTCAAAAACTGAACTCACTTACGGGTTTAGTTCTTCTGCCTCAGACATTGACACCGGAACCTTAAAATCTGTTGCTGAAAGTGCTTTAGCGAAATGGGCAGCTGTGAGCGGCTTCAGTTTCGCGGAAGCCTCTAGTACTAATAGCGATGTAGTATTTGGAGTGCACAGATATGAGCATGGTGATGGTGCCCCTTTTGATGGTAAAGGTGGTGTACTTGCTCATGCTTTTGCACCTTCCATAGGATGGTGTCATTTTGATGCAGACGAGAACTGGAGTACTAATCCAGGTCCACGAGAATTTGACCTTGAAACAGCAACTATACATGAGATGGGACATGTGTTAGGGCTAGGGCATTCATATGAGCCCAATGCAATCATGTATCCTTCTATCCCACCAGGAACGGAGAAGAGGGATTTGCATGAAAATGATGTTCAAGGAATACAAGCTTTGTATAGTCTTTCCACTTGATTGACAACTCATAAGATGGGGGCCGATAAAAAGACTAGTAATAAATTCAGTGAAGAAGTCGAGACTTCTTCATTGATTAAAAACTTATAGGATGGGATTATAATAAAGCAAGCAAGCAATAAATAATTCAGCATTAAGAACTGCTGGATTCGTTTGTGGTGTAAGTTTGGTTGTATATCTTCTCATGAATAAAGGATTTTCATTTTCACGCCACACTTTTCTCTTATTTTTTTTTTATTTTTTTAAATCGAACTGTAGCTATTTTTTCGTATATGGCAAAGGTATTTTACATATTAAATAATTTCTTTTCTTTGAATTAATTTGGGGCCTATCAAATTTCTCTCTCAACTCTACTAAATGGCTATGGGGTGCCAAACTTCTCAAAAAGTCTAATTTACCCAAAATTAATTCCTAAAACTAACCTATATAAATACTAATCTTAACCATTTTCAGTAAAATCCAAAAACATAAAAAATCTAAATAAAAAACACTTTCTATTTTCATCTTAATCTTTCCAAATTCCATAAACCCTAATTAAAATTTTTTTTTGATCTTCTTCTCCAATGATCTCCGATCCAACCAAGAAAAGGTAAATCTCCATCAACCCGTTCTAGTATTCGCATTTCTTCATTGATTTATATGTTTAAATCTTCGATTTTGAAAATAAAAAACTGTGATCTACCCAGAATCGGTTTATGTTGACATATCGTATAAACCGATTCTGGGTTTTTTTCTTCAGTCATGAAGAGCATGCAGAGGAATCGGTTTATATGATGACTAGAATAACCCGATTCTGGGTTGAAATCAGAATATGAAAAGACATCACCAGAATCAGATTATAACTGCATTAACATAAACCGATTCTGGGTACTAATTTATTTTTAAACTCTGCGCTCATAGAATCGGGTTTTATTTGCGTTGTAATATACCGATTAAATAGTTGTCTCTTCAGATTCCATTTCACAATCGGATTTTTTATATGCATCACGTAAACCGATTCTCGGTGTTTGAAATTCCTATGTATTTTTGTGGTTAGAATCGGATTACATATGTTTTCCTATGTACCGATTGTTAACTAGATTTTTTTTTTTTTTTGGTAGATATGAACTTCAGCCACCTAGCATTTTACTCTCGAGAGCTCACTCAGGAGGATATTCACAGGGTACCACAACCCGTGCCACACAGAAGCCTCTACAAGTTCGCCTATGGACGTGAGACCCGTCTGGAGGAAGCCCTCGCACTGGTAAACAAGCTTGCACTAAAAGAGCTCGTTGAGGTCATCAGTTTTGCGAGGAGAAGAAGGGATTTGATTTCAGCTGGGAGGGATCGTGACAGACATTTGGAAGGTATGTTTGAAGAAATGGCTGAAGTTCAAGCCCTTGCTGAAGAAGAAGCTGCTACTACAAATGCTCATGGTGTTGCTTTGCTCTCCCGATCTTTGTTGCTCCATGATTTATAAGTTTAAGTATTAGATGTTAAAAGTTTAAGTTTTTAAGACTTGGTTGTTTAAGTTTGAAGTTTTTAACACTCTTTTGGGATGGTTAAGGTTTATATTTTGGATTATCCTGGTGTTGAACTTAATGTATTTAAAGTTTTAATTATAATTATGTGTATAGTCAAACAAGTTTATGCATGCTCAATAATTCTGTTTTCCAAACACAGGCAAACAATCGGGCTACTCGATATGTCAACATCAAACGATTGTCGAGGGTCCATAATGAACGGTTTATATGTGGGGTCAGTATAATCCGATTAATTATCGGTTTATGTTGTTTTTTCAGTATCTTTTTCTTGCTAGAATCGGATCACATTTGAAATTATATAAACCGATTATTGTCGGTGAGAATTCAAATTTTTTACTTGTATTTAATCGGTTTATATTGGCTAACATAAAGACCGATTCTTAGTGGCATAAAAACATAATCGGATTGTATGGACCTTCGAGAAGACCGATTGTGCCAAATTATTTCACTTTTTTTTTTGAAAAAACTAGTCGTTGGGGTCTTTCTCTATATATAGAGACCTCATCCTTGGACACCATTTGCCCCAAAGTTTCTCATTCTATTCTCTCTCACTCCATATAATCCACAACTACTCATTTCATACCTCCACATACAAGAAATAGCATCGTTTGACTTTGCCGAAGATTTGGCAATCACCAAAGCATGGTACGCCAAAACTCGAATTAAAAATCAGTCCTCCGTAAGGGTAGATTCCGAAACCTTTTGGACAAAGATATATAACAAATATAGGCAATCTTTTGGGAATCCGAATGGAAGAAGTGTCCAACAACTCCATGATAGGCACCAAGTCATCGAAAATGCGATACTTGCTTATTTATCTTATCTATCGCACTTTAGCTTGTCCATTGAACAATTTTTAAGTGTTTTTGTGGTTTATTTTACGTAATCCATGTGGTTTGATCTTCCAATTAAACACCACTAACAAAGTAAATTTGTGTGGTGTTTTTTTGTATCACCAAGTCGTGAAAGCGCGCTTACTTGAGGAAAAGGGGGAAGCATTCCATTGATGCAAGCTATCGATTCATTTCCAAAATTCTTGTATGCCCTGACTTTATGGTGGTGAATCAAACTCGATTCCTCCGGTTTGGTTTTATTTTAGGTTTTTGCAGATCTCATCACGCGACTATAACTCATCCACTAGGGCTGCCAAGGGGTTCAAATTTTTAGTGAATCAAAACTCATATAAGAGCATAGCTCTATTGAACCCACTTTGGTATGTTGTAGTTATGGAAATCCCACACTACACCCCTCTACTCAATTTTGCTTAATTAGTCCATTGAAAGATGTAAGATCAAGAATATTTATTGGTTTGAATCTATGAATAGTTTACACAAAGAAATAGAATTACACTTAGAAATTAATACTCTCTTAAACTTTCTCTCTCCTAATGACTTGCCCAACAACTCCAAAGAGATCCTCCTCTTCAACAGACTCATTTAGCCCTTTATATAGGGTAATACATAGTGGATGACAGCTAAGCTATCCTTTATTTTCGGGAATGTCTCAAGTGTCGCAAGTGCACAAACATTGTTCTGATTTTTACGTTGCGATATTATGGTCCTACATCTTGCCTCTTTTTCCTTGAATATTGCTTGAAGAGCGATCTTTAAGGAAAAATCTGTTGTAATAATCTTTGGTCTTCCGATGAAGGAACAAGCGGGAATACCGTTTCTGAAAAGTACGTACTTGCCTCTATTCTTTTTGTGAAGTTCCGGCTTCTTTTTGAGATGTACATTTAGTATCGATTCTTGTCTTTCCTCATATTTCTCCCGCGAAGGGAAGAGTATCATGAGAGTGATTCTTTTGATTTCATCATGACTGTTTATCTTTATCTTGCTTCAGTTTTGTACTTTTACACGGATTTTGATTATTAATGTCTTTTCGACACGTCTCTTTCAACCGTTTATTCTCGACCGTTCATGTCTCTTTCGCATTAAATGACCTCGTTTTCTCGAGATCTTTTTTCCCTATATATAGTTTTCTTTTCTTCTCCTTTTCATTCTTTAGTTTCTCTCTCGCAACTTCTCTTTGATTTTCCTTCCGAATTTGCGCTTCGCTTACCGCAAATCTTTTCTTCATCTTTTCTAACGTCCTAATCTCCAACCTCCCATTCATTCCCATACCGATAATGGCCTCTATGAGTCGAGCATACAAGTCTTCTTGAAGAAGTTAAACACTCTATCAACCATTCCCAATCAAGAACCTTCATCTATTCTTTTTTCTCGCAAAATTGTTTTATGATCATCACCGTGATGATCAAAATTATTGTCTCACAATCGAGACTTCCCATCCCCCTTATACAATCCCGAGATGCCTTTATTTTATGAAATCTTGGCCCATGAAAATTCTCTCATTTGTGTATCAATTAAGTGGCGATTGCATTCGCCCGATGCTTGAGTTCGCAACCGCTTTGCCGCAAAGGATCTTTATACCCTAATTTGCGAGAAACCCCAATTCCGCAGACTTGGAAATAGTTGTCTTGAGAAGTACACCGTGGAAAACTTTTTTGAAAATTACGCAGATAACTATGGTGAATATGAAATTTTGGGGCATTCGCCCAAGAAAAGGATAATGTCCCCGAGATAAATTACTCATGCGAACCTTCGATTGGCACCCAGGGCAAGTCATTCCAAAGATGAGAAGTGGTATGTTTTTGGCTTGTCCATTGAACAATTTTTTCTTTCCTCCCATAAGTGTTTTTGTGGTTTATTTTAAAATCTTGATTTTGATAGAGGAACGATAGAGTTGCATAGCTCAAATCTCTAGCTTTTGTTCCAATTTCTATAACAAATGTAATCCATGTGGTTTGATCTTCCAATTAAACACCACTAACAAAGTAAATTTGTGTGGTGTTTTTGTATCACAAGTCGTGAAAATGGTTAAATGATGTGATTGTGTTCCTTGGTAGACCTTCAAACCACTTTAGTGCTACTTGGAGGAAAAGGGGGAAGCATTCACATTTGATGCAAGCTATCGATTCATGGTATCCAAATTCTCTTGATTTTCCATTTCGGAGTATGCCCTTGGTGGGTGAATCAAACTCTCCATTCATCCCTTGTTCACCTCCTCCTTGTCCATTGATTCCTCCGACGAAGATTGATGGTTTTAGAAGTTTCAAGTAAAACCCTCACGCGACTATAACTCGTCCACTAGGGCTGCCAAGGGGTTCAAATTTTAGTGAATCAAAACTCATCTAAGAGCATAGCTCGGTTGAACCCACCAAGCGTTGGTATGTCATGTTTGGTTGTCATATTTTAGTAAATCAAAACTCATCTAAGAGTCGCTTGATTATGTACTAGAGAACAACTTCGTTTAGGTTAGACTAGAAAGTTTAGGAGTGTTGAGACATACCAGTATTACTCGAAGACCTGAAGAACGTGAAGAAGTAACGGACTACAACGACGACATCATCCTTCCTCTTGAGGTTAGTAATATTGACTTGAACTGTTTCATTCCTAATGTATCTTTCAAGTCGTGATATATTGAAAACATAACTACGAAGATGTGTATGAAACATTTACTCTAGTAGTGAGACATGATCATATGATCATAGTATTAGGAAGATAGATTACGAGGTATAATGCTTATCTTTTGAACTTCGTATATATGACATCGACATATATAATCTTATAGTGCTGTTATGATTATGCGTATGGGTTATGGTGAAGATTTCATCCTAGGAAACAATGTTTTACATTCGTTTAAAGGAAGTACATTCATGAACTTGTTTTATGAATCGAAAGGGAAATCGCTAGGCTTATTGGTATTGTTATTCATTGCATATCTTTGGATTACCAATATGTGTGAGATGGTAGAACCGATCGTAACTTTGTTATGTATCTTGGTACAACTAATCACAATGTCTAACTTATGATTTGGTATGACTAGTTTTCATCAATTAGTGTAACTGATACTAAGTAATCACCATGAGATGGTATGATCGATATTTATAATTAGTTTAACCGATCCTGGTAATTGGTATGACTAATCGCAGAGAATTGTGTAATCGATCCTTGTAATTGGTAATTGGTGTAACCGATCCTGGTAACTGATGTCACCGGTCCTGGTAACTTGTGTGAGTAATCACAAGTATTTCCATAAGTAAGGTATAACCGATCCTTTTGTTTGGTAGAACCGATTGAACCCATGAATGTGTTTTGATAAGTTTGATCAATCACATAGTAGTCTTATGTGGGATCAAGAAGCTCTACGAGTACCATTGGTGGGAAACTATATAATTACAGTGTTATTAGTTTTCGATTGATTTGATTGACTAACGGTTATTGAACTTTGATTGCACCTAGTTTGTTTATTCTTGAGAGTCTTCTCTTCTGATATATATAAGATTCAATCAAACTAGATCGAAGTGTCGACGAGATCTTTAGACTGTTTGTAGTTCTAAAGGCATCTTGTTATAATCCATTGTTAACAGACTCCGTTCTCTACGTGATTGATCACAAGAGATTCAAGTGGTGTTGTGCAGGTTATTATTGAATATCATAGAAGATTTGAAGACGAAGAAGATTTCTTATTTGGTTTCTCATATCTTTGTGTAGCACAAACCTTGATCGGCTGGGATCCAACTAGAATCGGATTTATTCGATTGATTAGTTGTGTGAGATCGGTAACACCTAATAGTTCTCTTGCGATCTATTTTAGATTGTTACAAATCCGAATCTTATTACTTTGGTGATAGAGATTGGATTGATCTAACCAGGCAAAGGAGTTTATTGGATTAAACAGAAGAGCCTTTGCATATGACTTGAGATATCTTTATCTGGAAAGAATCAATAAAGTTGTTACCAAACAGATTTGGTGTTCCTTTACTATTTGGAATACGATCCAAAGGAATTGTTCCAGTGCGTGCACTTATTGAATGTCGGAAGCGCAGGGATACTGAAGAAACTAAGTGAACTAGGTTAGTTGCTTGGTCTCAACTATATGAAGTTGGTTTAGATTTTATATATCGGCTTAATTCTGAGAGTATTCAATTTTGGACTAGGTCCCGGGGTTTTTCTGCTTTTGCGGTTTCCTCGTTAACAAAATATCGCCGGGTCATTTACTTTATCTTTCCACATTATAATTGTTTTATTATAATTAAAGTAAATAACACAAACGTTAACTCCATGTTACTTGATAGTGATCCTATAGAGTTTGGTTAAGTCCGAACCTATTATCAAGTAATCACACTCTGGTAGTTGTATTGTCTCGACTTTGTCCATAGACAATTACTTTCGGTAAGAGGACTTATAGGTGGATAAATAAAATATTGTGGTGTATTTGGGTACCCTCGTCTTTTTAATTGGTATCAGAGCGGGCAAACATTAAAAGATCTAACAATCTGTGTTTGGTGCGATCCAACCTATAAGATATGAGTCAAAATAAGGAAAGCAAAGCTAAACTTATGAAGGACTCAGTTAACGTACATCAAGATGTTGAGAATAAGGTCAATGGAAATTGGTCTCGTAAGTCTTTTCGAAAATCAAGAAGAAAGTCTAAGACTGATAATTTGATTGAGAATCAGGATCCTGATCAGAAAAGAATGAATCCAAAACTAAAGGAACGTGTTTTGGATCCGACTCCAATCATTGGTGAAAAATATTCTATTTCTAAAAGAGAAAAGAAATTTGATTCACTGGCCTGTCCAAGTTCTAAATTTCGGAAAATGTTAGAAAGGTTTTTCAAACATGTTGAAAATTATTCAGAAGCAGGAAAAACCATTGATAGCATGGATGATGTCCTAGAACTTATTAGTCAATTAAATGTAAGAATTTGTGAAGGAAAGCGAGAAACGCTCAGCCTTAAAAAAATCTAGCAGATTATTTGGAACAAAAATTGGTCTTGTGCAACGAAGTATATCATAAAACTTCAGAGTGTGAATTTCTTACTCAATCGCTGGAACATTGACAAATAAGGTTTAAGATCCTTATAGAAGAACTTCTTACAGAGACATGTCGAAAGGTATACCTTGATAAGTGTTTTGAAAAACATTTTCAAAAGGGGATGGATACCTTAAGGGGACATATAAAATGTCTTGAACAAAAGTCATCTGCAATCTGTTAATGGCAGATCAAGATCACACGGGTTCGAATTCAAAGAACACAAGATGTAATCAAGGATATAGCATCACGCAATATTCCTGATAAAGAGGATGAATCCGAAACCCACACAAGGGCACACGATCATGACCCTAAAAACAAAAAGAAAGATGTTCCTCAAGTAATACTTGGTAAGGAAGGTTCTTCTCACCCCAACACTTAAATGTGTCGAAAAATGCATCCTTACAATGCCCAATCTTTTGATGTAAGGAAGCACAAGTACCAAGGCGTCATGAATCCTGTTAATATCTCTTATTTAACATAGAGAGCATACACAATCTACCTGAAGATACTTAAATTGTCCTCTTGTGTAGAAAAGTTGTCTTACAACAACTTGTGTAAACATGATAAGTTGTTCATGTCTAAAGTATTTTTAGATACATGATCTAGAAGATCAATTCTTTCCAAAGAATCTTTATGTTTCAATAGCACATAAGATGCGAAAATCTTTTCAAATCTGGTCAGAATTATTTATTTAAGGCTGGCACCTATGTTTGATATGTGTTAAAGAATTCTCTAGTATATGTAATCATCTCATTTGAGAACTTATACTAAAGGATGTATCCTCAAACCATATCTCAAGCTAAAATTCTGAAAGAGTTGAGTGGAATGGATTCTAATGAAACTATTAAACTTGATGATTCCTTCAAGAAATCTGGTTGTGAAGACAAAGGAAAAGAAAAGGAAGATGTGACTCATCTTCTTGTCCAAAAGAGTTTGGATGCTAAGATTGATATTCTCAATCTTCGACAAGTCCTCCTCAGTACTATTAAAACAAATCACAGACATGCAGCATTACTAAGAACTGTTATTTGTAACCAAAGAAAGCTGATTAAACTTGGAATCGATAATAGGGAGTATGCTCGGAATATTAATCGAAAGGTTAATGTTTTAGCCTGTGAACATAATCAAGGTACTGTGTGCAGAATCCGAGAAATCACTCGAGATGCTGTTGATGAAGATCCTGAAAAATTTGAGGAAATTGAAGATGATCTTTGAAAAATCTGTTTAAAGATCCCTCCAAGAAAATAGACATCAGTTTTTGATTTATTTCAATTATTGTATAAAGTCTATTCTTGAATAAACTATCAATTATCTATTATGAATAAAATTATTTTTTATAATTTTCGGTTCAATTGTTTGATAGTTTTTCCGATTACATAGCTTGTGCTTAAATGTCTATATTATTGCTATGTGTTTTCGGTTTATGAGATGTCTGATTTCGGTTTCCAATAACCTTAATATTCGATCTCATATGACGTAACCCTTATGGTTTGTGTGACTTTTTGATTTAGTGGGATTACGTTCTAGCCCATGTTGGTAGGCTTCATCAAAGGATCATAAGGTGTTCTGTTGAAACTCATATGTGAAAAGTCACAATATGTTGAATCAATTTGTGTTTACATAATTTGTGTTTAGCATAGAAATATGTGTTTCGGGTTTTTCAACTTTTTCTATTGGCACACATAAGTTAAAAATCGATTCAACCTTTCTTTGGTAAAGGTTGCTTTTGTTGTTGTTCTTTTGTTCTTGCGAGAGAATGACAACTCAATGAGGAAGAGTTCTAACTTGAACTTGCGCTTAATGATATATCTTTCTGGGGAGAAGAGGATGCGGAATATGAGGTAACGAATTTGTTAGTTAATCGTTTTCCTGTTTAAGAAAAGCATGTTTATATTGCATATATATTTTTCTTTTACTTAACCAAATTTCGGTACAATTGATATTTATTCCATTATGTGTGTATTGATGTGTGTGTGTGTGTGATTCAATTGTTTCCGTTTAAGAAAAACTGTGTCAATTATGAAAAAGCTGGGGTCTAACAACCTCACCCAATATTTCGCTTAACAATCTGTATGGACTAACTCCAATATACTTTCAAGAGAATCAACTAGACAGTCAGGCTCAATCTTAATAAAAAGTATATCAAAAAGTTATATCTCAATCTCTCAATTCAATCCGCAATCAAACAAATACAATATGTGAGCCTGATTGAATATAAGAGAAATAACTTAAACGGTACCAAAGACCAATGTTCAAGGATCAATCAATTTCAATCAACAACCAAAGGTTGGATTTACCAATTGATCGATTCAACGCACATCCTGTGATATTTCAATTATATAACAAAATATAATGCAGAAAAGAAATAACACAGACACCAGAAGTTTTGTTAACGAGGAAACCGCAAATGCACAAAAACTCCGGGACGTAGTCCAGATTGAACACCACACTGTATTAAGCCGCTAGAGACACTAGCCTACTACAACTAACTTCGGTCTGGACTGTAGTTGAACCCCAATCAATCTCACACTGATTCAAGGTACAGTTGCGCTCCTTACGTCTCTGATCCCAGCAGGATACTACGCACTTGATTCCCTTAGCTGATCTCACCAACGACTAAGAGTTGCGACGACCCAAAGTCGAAGACTTTAATAAACAAATCTGTCTCACACAGAAAAGTCTATAGGAATAGATAAATCTGTCTCCCACAGAAATACCTACAAGTTTTGTTCCGTCTTTTGATAAATCAAGGTGAACAGGAACCAATTGATATACCGTACTTATATTCCCGAAGAACAGCCTAGAAATATCAATCACCTCACAATAATCTTAATCGACTAGCGAAACAAGATATTGTGCAATCACAAATGATGAGACGAAATTTTTGTGACTACTTTTGTATCTTGCCTATCGGAGAAATTAATCTCGAGCTAATTTTAAAATTGTACTCAACAAGATAGAAACAACAAGATCAAATCACTCAACTACAGAGAAAATAGTTGGGTTTGGCTTCACAATACCAATGAAGTCTTCAAGTCGTTAACCTACACGGTTTCATGAAAAACCTAAGGTTAAAGGAGAATCGACTCTAGATTATACAACTAGTATCACACAGGAGGTGTGGGGATTAGGTTTCCCAGTTGCTAGAGTTCTCCTTTATATAGTCTCCAAATCAGGTTTTGCAATCTAAGTTACCTTGGTAACAAGGAATTCAATATTCACCGTTAGATGAAAACCTCATTAGATTCAAGCTAATATATTTCAACCATTAGATCGAACTTAGCTTGTTACACACAAATGAAATGTAACTTCATTTAGGTTTGAGTAACCGTACCTAAACGTTTACACTTAGTTGGTTCAACAATAGTTAACCAATGGTTAGCCAAATGAGAACTTTCATATCAACCTTATTCATCTTCACCATAAGTAGTTCAAATGACTCAAATGAACTAGTTAGAGAGTTGTTCAATTTCTTAGATCTCATAGATGTAAACAAGACACAATCGAAGCAAAATCGGTTTTGATTCACTCGAATCGATTCATGAACATTATAGCCACGGTTTGCAAAGATTGCATTCCTTATTAAATAAATGTTTTAGTTCATGAACAAACTGGTTTTAGAAAATAACCTACTTATGTACGCATACTTGTACGCATACTTAAGTACCCGGATTGAGTTTGTTTTTGGTTCACAAACTCCAGCAGAAATTCACGGGATGTGAACTTCCGACAGTACGCGGACGGGTACGCGGACTTAGTTCTGGCCATTCTAAACAGTAAAGTACGCATACTTTAGTTCAAGGATTTTGGACTTACACAAGTATGAGTTCACATACAATGTTTATATCAAATCAAGGTTATATATTCTAAACTCTCATTTCAATCATTGAAACTTTCTTAGAGGACGTTATATAGTTGTTATCACAAACTATTTTTCGTCAAAGCGATTTTCAAGTTATTGAGATAATCAACATGACTTTCGTCACGAGTAAAGATGAACTTGGCCAAAGCGAAAGTTTACCAACACATATTTCGAGAAATATATAAGCGAGATAAACTCGGCTCGAAATTGCAAATGTGTATAACCGAAGTCTATATAGCAATACGACTTTTGTCTCAAGATAGGAGATAGAATAGATAGATTTTTTAGTGATAGATAAGTTCAAGTCTCCACATACCTTTTTGTCGATGAAGTTCCACCAGTTCCTTGAGTAGTTCTTCGTCTTTGCATGATGAACGCCGTGGAGTCTAGAGCTCAACTACACTTACTATCCTAGTTCGAGACTTAGCTATAAGTAGACTAGAAATCAAGACTTATAGTTTTAGCAACTAAACTTGACAAACAAGCTTGAGATAGCAACGCTTGCGAGTTCGAACGAGCTTAAGGTTTCAACAATCTCCTTTGTCAAGTGCTCTAACAATCTCCCCCTTTGTCAATTTTAGTGACAAAACTATCAATACATATGGAATACAAAATAAATAAACTTTGCAGCTTCTCATCCACATGCTTGATCTCCTTGGTTCTTCAACATTACTCGAAATTTTCGTCACTTCCAAGTACTCCAATGATTCCAAAGGTATTCAATTCAGAATCATCGTTGTTGAAGATCCTGTAGATGGTGGATTTTAGACAAAGGCTAAAATCGTAAACCCATAACTATATATTTTCCTGATCCAGTAATCAGACGAGTATTGAGACTCATGTCTCTCGACGAAGGTATGAAAGCTCGTAGTCAATGTTTTAGGGTTTAAGCATTTCGAATCGAGACTAATATCTCTCGTTCTTAATGAGAATATGCGGATGTGCGTCTCTCAAATGAGGCAACGACAAATCTTGTAAATCACCGAGCAAGTTCAGTAACTATTTTTATATAGAATCGAAAGATTGGACGGCTCCTAGACAACTTGCCTGCTAGTATAGAGCAATAACGTCTTCAGGATGTAACAATATTTTCCCTAACTATATAAAAGAAATATGACGCTTCAACAAGCTCATATCATTCGACTCCTGAACAATTAATGCTCCTAGACGATCGTATTAGTATAGAGACATCAATTAATTATTCCTAAATCACTAGATTCATTCACCGAATCCCTGAAAGATATTCTATATTTTTCATAATATTTCGTTACTTCAATTCATGGGCCTTCCTAGCAGAATTCCATGGGTTAGTAATAAATATCTAACACACGGGCATCTGAGCATTATCGAGTAAGCCCCGACTAAAATGGTGCAAGTGTATTCAATGCACTAACGATCACCTGAATGCACGAATGAATGTTTCAAAATACGACGAGACGATGAACCTATGCAAAAGAGGAAAGAAAATAATAAATAATAAAATATTAGCCAAGGCGCTGGGGGCTGGACCCACCGGCCGGCCGGTCGTGCCGTGACCAGTCCCACGCCCAGTTTTATATTTTATTATGTTTTTGTTATTTTCCTTAATCTTATGAAGATCCTTTCATTTGAACAAATATCCTTTGTTTTAAAGGAACTCCTCAATTTCATGGTGTTTCCTTCGCATCAAGGAAATAATATAAAATTGGGAAAAATGTCGTGGGACCGTGTTTATTAGCCAACCGGCTATGCCTTGATCCTGGCCGGTCCCACACCTCATGATTCCTCATTATTTTATTATTATTTCCCTAATCTCATGAAAACTCCTTAATCTCATGGTATTTCCATAAAACCATGAAAAAATAATAAAAAATTAGGGAAATTCGTGGGACCGGGCCCAGCCGGCCGGTCATGCCCTAGCCGGTCCCACACCCCCTTATTTTATTATTATTATTATTATTATTTATGTTCCTTGATCCCATGGAATTCCTTGATTTCATGGTATTTCTTTCAAATTATGAAAATTCTTTCAAATCATGGAAATAATACATAAAATTATATAAAATTAAGGAAAACTCACGGGACCGGGCCCTAGCCGGTCCCACACCCTTATTTTATTATTATTATCTCATGGAAACTCTTTCACTTCAAGGAAACTCCTTGATTTCAACAAAATTCCTTAGTTTCAACAAACTCCTTGATTTCATGATATTTCCACAAAATCATGAAAAATAATATAAAAATAGGAAAAGAACCATGTGACCGTGGTCGTTGGCCTACGGCCATGCCTTGGCCTCAGCCGGTCCCACACTTCATGATTCCTTCATTTTATAATTATTTTCCTTCATCTCATGAAGTTTCCTCAGTTTCAGCAAAAATCCCTGATTTCTTCATATTTTCCCAAATGATTGCTCAAACGCACATCAAAAAATATCAAAATTCTCAGGACTGAGACACGAACACTTTGGTGACATGAGCATATTACCTTGATCGACCAGGGTTGTCTCTTTGGCTTGCAAGAGGTCGGTCCCTCATATTTTCATCATTTGACCTAATTCGTTCATATTAGGTTCAAACTCTTCCGAACAATTTTGGAATTTCATGAAACGATCGTCATTCGATCCCGGGATCACCCAGGGCCGGTTTCATGACCCCTTAGTCGGTCCCTCATCTCTTCATAATTAATTAGGTTTTATCACCTAAGGCTCAGACGAGCATTATTTTAATAAATGATTAAACCAGTATTTAATCATTCTTTCATCAACAAATCAACAAGTCTTCAAGAGACCTTGGTATTTGCTCACTTGAGCATCTGGGCGCTACATGGTCGACCCAAGATCCCATGTAGCCGGTCTCTCCTTCACTCCGTAGTTAATTTTCAATAAACCATCAATTGATTGAATTAGGGTTTTGAGTCCAAGGTTCATAATTCCAGATTCAAACGCTAAAAATTTTACGATGATCTCATGGTCAACATTTTATTAATTATACTTGGTTCAGTTGCCAGTATTTAAATTAATATTTTATTTGGTCATGCTACCAATAATTCATCAAATGAACAACATTTGCTCAGATGGGCAATATTTGCTCAAACCAAGGAACATTGGTTCAACCATCAATATTCAACAGTTCATCGATTGAGCAATATTTACTCACGTTAACTATGTTTATTCATACATTATACCTCTGTCTCAACAGACATGTTAAATTCATGAATCTCAGAACATTTTCAAATCATGTTCGACTTAACAATACATGGACTCATCGTCCCATGAAGTCATGAAGTCAAAGAATCGACTAACTAATCACGAGACATCAATCGTGTCACATGGGGGGATATTAACTAGGGTTTTGGTCTGGAGGTCTACGGCACGTGTGTTCATACACACGATGAGAATGTGAGCAAGTCGTGCAATCAGTTGAAGGAGTTAACAAAGTAGTGGGTGGAAAATCGACCAAGTCTCCGCACGTTGAGCAACTAGTTTTAACATGATTTCCCACTTACCCACTCTCTGATTCCAGCAAACTGTCACACTTCATGGGATCATGGTGTTTTCAACTCCGGCATTATAAAATGTCTCTGAATCCTGATTGAGAAGAACAAGGATTCGAACTGAACATTCGCCAAAAACGAGCAATTTCTCATCAAAGTTCATACAGACAATCTTTCGTCTACACGAACTCAGAGAAATCACTCTCTATTGAGAAAAATTCAATCATTCAGAGCATTCTTATGTTGAATTCACAACACACCTACAATCTCAGATCACCATTGATCTCACGCATTTCTCAGCTTCCTTCCTACAGATCAACCCATCCTCTCTTGTGACCGAATTGACTCTGGAATGGCCATTGTTCTTGGTTTAGGCCGGAGTCTTACAGATTGATCTCTCGAACTCAAAGCACTCCCTTCTTGCAGTGTATCTATGTGAGGTTCAACATTTCGCTCGGTTAAAGGAGTCTCCACACGGTTGACTCTTTAATTCCGTAAAAACCAGCAAATCGTTTTTCCCCATCTACATTACCTCAAATTCCGCATCCTCTTCTCCAATATGTTTGCATCTTCTTCCAGGGAGAATTGACATCGAAATATCATTATGTTGTCATCCTTATGCAAAACAAAAGAATAACAACAACCAACCTTTACCAGAGAAAGGTTGAAAACCAGTTTTTAACTATTGCAGGCAAAATTTGAAAACCCCGAAACACATATGCTTTTATGCTAAACCAAAACCGATTCAACATATTGTGACTTATTCACATATTGTTTCTATCGGAATCCCTCATGATCCTTTGATAAAGTCTACCATCATGGGCTAGAACTTAATCATGCTAAATCAAAAAGTCACCCAAACCATAAGGGTTCACAACATTATGAGATCGAATATCAAGGTAATAAAACCGAAATTAAACATCCCATAAACATACATAGCAATAAGATAAAGCATTCAAGCACAGGCTATGTAAATCAAAAACTATCACAAGAAAAATTATAAATCAAATAATTTTATTCATAATAGACCTAATACAAATCATTGAAAGAAATCAAAAATTGATGTTTATTTCCTTTAGGGTTTAGAACCCTTCATAATCTTGAGATCTCTTGCGCTTGATAGGGATGACTCTCCTAATTCCTTGAAGCGATCCTTGATTAAAGACTAATTCCTCAACCTGGTGGAAGTTAGGTTCCTCCTCGTTTACCCTTTTTGAGAGTAAATCTAGTTGCTTGAGAATTTGAGCTTGGACTAGTAAGGATTTTTCAAGACCACGTTTTAGCATCAAAACATCCAACTTGGTTTCGGCACAAGTTCGAGCCATCTTGTAAAACTCTTTTTCATAATAGATCATACATGATAAAGGATTCATTCATATAGGAAGCAGATCCGTTTCCATTGAAATTGAGGTGACCAAAAGAGTCACTAGCCATTTTTTCAGCATACCTTTCTGAAACTTTTAAAGAAAGCTTTGCATAAAAATCTGATTTGTCCATGAATCCTGGATTCAGACAGAAGACCGAAACACTCATACATACTGAAACTTATATATCAATAGTTACTAAAAACTTGTTCATTGATTACGGAAATCAAATATTCTCCCTTAATAGAAAAACCGAAAATTTTAATATTAAGGATTTTAGGAAAGTGCGTTCCTGTGAATATCTTCATAATTCTCGCAAGTTTTGAACTATTCCATAATATACACTGAACTCATAAAACGAAAATTTGACCACTTCGCCAGTGTATTTCTCCATGATACTAAGTATCTGAATGGGACAGATTAAGTTTTTCACGGCTAGCAGAGAATTTCTTTTCATCCGACTTATTAAGGACCCTAATTTTTTTTTTGACCATAAACCAAATTTATCATAGAAATTACTATCATCAAGATATTTAGGGATTACCTTAAGTGTCGATGACCTGGAGTCATTGTCAGCTTTTTCTCTGTTCAGTTCCTTAGTCTTCTTAGGAATCCACTTCTTATTTTTCTGATCCTTCCCTTTTTTGTGATGAAATGCACCGGATGAGTTCTTTCGAGAATTCTTTGATTTAGGAGGATCAGGTTTATATATGCTTTCTTTATCAGATGATCTCATATTGTACTTTAGACCAGACAAAGTCTTTTTAGAGTTCAAATAAGAAAGTTGTTGACAATTCTTAACAACATGACCTTTGTTTCCACAATGAAAGCATCGATTACAATGTCCCTGAAGAAATGAAGAACTCTGGTGTGAGTAGTTCATCTTGTGATTTCCTACAAAATTCTTTTTACAAGAGGAAAACCCCTTTTTAGTGTTCTTATTGTCGACATTCTTCTTTTCTTTTAAAGAACAGATTGAACCGGATTTTTTGTACCTTCCTGGACGGAATGTGTCCATCTGGTGTTCATACATTAAAGAACACATATCATTCTTCAGTCTTTTGACATGTTCGGAAACTGTCTTTATCTCAGAATCACTTGAGATTTTTAAGGCGTTGTAATCATCGGTTGCAGTTTTTCTTAACTGCTCAGTTTTCTTTTCTTGATCAATACTTTTCCTTAGTTTTGCTTCTAAGAATTGGATCTTCGAGGAATAAATGATCTTGAAGGAGTCTAGATCAGTTTTACATGATGAAAGATCACGTTTGAGTTGATCATTTTCAGCTTTCATATGACATAAGTCTTCAAGAAGTTTTCCTTCTCTTTTTAGTGCAAATGTAAGCTCAGTTGCACAAGAGAGAAACTATTTACTTAATTAGCGCATCTAGCTGAGATGTTACATAATAAACATCCTCTTTATCAAGTGATTCACAATTAGAATCATTGATTGCGAGCATAGGGCTTAACTTAACCTCTTCATGAGAATACTAGGATATATTTTCAGAAGAGTAGGTAGAGCTTTTAGAAGACATCCCTTCCAAGCATTTTTGGAAGTTAAACCCAGGACGAGTTTTACTCAAATCTTGAGATATGTTAACCAAGTCTATCTTAGGTTTCATCTTCCCTTTTTGTAGACTCATTTCTTATAGGTTGGATCGCACCAAACACAAATTGTTATATCTTTTCGTGTTTGCCAGCTCTGATACCAATTAAAAAGGCGAGGGTACCCAAATATACCTCAAGCTAAAACTTTTCATACCTATAAGTCCTTTCTCCGAAAGTAATTGTCTATGGACTGAGTCGAGACAATACAACTAATCGGTTCACACTTCGTGTGATCGTCTATGGATACGAGATCGAGAAAATACAACAACGAAGTATGTTTACGATGAGTGCGAAATAGTGTATATTTCTACACCTTTTTATTGGCAATTAACTCATCTTTTGCGCTTTAAAATCATATATCATCCCAAATTTTGTATTTTCACTGTTTTCAAGAATAAATACTTGTACTAATTAAATTTTGTGTTTTTAGGTACTAAATAAAGCTTGGAAGAATTAAGGAGCCAAAAGAAGCGGAGAATTGGTGACAACAGAAGAGAGACAACAAAGGCTCGCGCTAGAAGGCAATGAAGAATATTGTTTGCACCTCGTCCGCAAGTGAAGAATGTTGCTTTCACGTCTCAAAACTAGAAGTAGGATTAAGATACCATCCTTGAAGAAGGTTTGAGCCTAGAAGAAGATTTTTCCAAGAAATAAAACCCAAGATCCAAGACCAAAACCCGCTACCTTGTCTTGAGCCGTTAGATTCGATACAGATGCTCATCATCCAAAGCATCTCCATAATTGTGCATCAACGTTTGATACACCTGCCCAACATCCTAGCACCTACCATTTCTTCCCTTAGTCGAACAGAAGCCAAACACTCCCTTGTTCGTTGTTCTCATCCTCTCTTTCATCTGCAGAACCAGTACTTCTCTCAGTTCTCCTTCCCCCATCAATCACCTCCTTCTCCGACCAACTCTGAGAACGACCAACCTATCGTCCATCCTTTGCAATCAATCAACCTCCTAGCCTCGATTTATCTCCATCATAGCTTCTTCTCCACATCAGTAACCCTAGAAGTTAGGGTTGGGAGAGATAAGGCTAGGATTAGCCTCAATAACTAAAAGCAAATATCAAATTAAGGAGTTACAGAGCAGAATTGCAGTGGGGGTTTGTCGAAAAATACGAATTTGAGTGAGTGGGTATTCTCTAATTTTCGAATTCATGGGATTGAGAAGATTTGGGTATAAATAGGGTTCTCTGTAATTTGTGAAATCATCCGAATTTAGTTGGAAAAATTTCTAGTTTCATAATATAAATTTTGTTTTAATCATCTTCAGTATGTTCTAATTCCATTTGCTAGGGTTTAGATGAAGCCTTAGCTCTCTGCTGTGTAATTCATGCTAATTGTGTTGCTCTTGAATGCTTAAAACTGTTCTATGATAGATTCAATCTTAGTGCTCAATACTTTTCTCTCACAGTGTATGTCAGGCATCCATTGTAGTTACAATAAAAACTATGTTGATTGTGCTACAACTCATACTTTAGAGACTATTGTTAATCCCTTGACTAGTTGTGCTTAATTAGACAGTTAGTGCTCCGGATTGATACTTTAGTTGTGATTGAATCATCCATTGGTGAAACACCTTAGGTAAGTGGTAGACTTGACACTTCTCCCTTATCTCATCACAAGGACAAGAGTAGTATAATTAGTCAATATATATAGTGTGAGTTAGTGGTGGATTTGACAATCCTAGTATCTCTATTCTCAGTGTTAACATCTTTTTTATTGCATCTTTATTTTACTGTTGTAATCTCTACCAACATCCTTGTCGTATCGACACAACAAAACCCCCCTTTGTGTTACTTATCATTGAATCAGTTAGTAAAGATTTGGAATTGACTCTACACCCACCTTATGTCTGTGGGATTGACCTGTATTTGCTCTGTCTCCAATAGACGCCGTGTGCACTTGCAGTTAGACATAGTCGTCGGCTTCTTTCAAGTCCTACCAGTTTACTTGATAAGAGGTTCGGACTTAACCAAACACAAAATGATTATTATCAAGTAAAATATGAATTAACGTTTGTGTATTTTACTTCTAATTATAATATAAACAATTATAATAGCGGAAATAGAAAAGTAAAAGACACAGCAAGATTTTGTTAACGAGGAAACCGCAAATGCAGAAAAACCCCGGGACCTTGTCCAGAATTGAATAATCTTAGGATTAAGCTAATAAGCACGTTAGTGCTACATTTTATACCCATATTTATATTAGCTAGGACTCAGTATTTTGACTAACAACACTGTGTTAGTGCTTTTACAGAAAGTACAAGCAATTCTGATTATCGGGAGCATAAACAACTAAAACATTGGCGTTTGCGACAAAAATGACAAAATGTAGCTGGCCTGGTATTTTCTATATATCAGCGGCACATAAGTTTAATTGGAATAAAGAAATGTGTTTGGTTTCCATGGTTTACATGGGGAGAAGGCACTGCAAGGCATGAGAAGAAATGGACAGTGAATACTTAATGAGATTTGTTCTCGGTGCTACAAGAAGAAGACTTTTGACGAGTTTAAGAAGCTGGTGATGTAGTTGAGTTGGAGAATAAATAATCAGTTGGATGTGCTAACTCGGGCAGTGGTGATTTGTAATACAAACTCGTGAATTAGTGTTAGAGAGAACAGGGAAAGAAGGTCTTGTGGTCGGTGTTTAACTAGTCAAAGAGCTGGTGGAGCCGGTGATTTGAATCTGTGTGTTGGCTGGAGTAACTCGTGACGCTGATGCCTGCACTAGGTGGAGTCATCCATGTTTGCATTGTCCCATCAAACGGAAGATTCCCGGAGATGCAACAACATATGCTGGATTTGGAGTTCATCGGTGATGTTCTAACCGGTCGGGTATTTCCAGAGCTCAGACATAATAGAAGAACATGGCAACGAGCAAAGAAAGGATGCATGTGTTGGCTGTCTAGAGCTCGGCTACTGAAATGGTTTCTTAAGTGTTGCTATCGTAATCGAATCTGCCGCGAGTGGTGAATATGCACGAGTACATACAATGGGTTACGCTGGAGATGGATGGGTTGGTGAGGAAGAAGAAAGGAGCCGATGGAGGAATTTGTGTATCTTGAGTTGGTCGGCCTAGATTACGAAAACATGATGTGTTGGTTAGTGTCGATGGTTATATGGAAGAAGATGGAGTTCATTGTTTCTGGCTGGAGTTGAGGGTTTCTAAGTCGTTGAATTTACACCACCGAGTTAAACTGCATGGGAGTTATTGCAGTCAGGAATGATCGGAAACGTGTGCTGGCTGATATGGATGGTTCGTATAGTGAACTGTGGTCTCGATTACGAAGTCTTGGGGTTACTGGTAGCAGTCAATGGGTTTGTATGCTGTTGATGATTAATACAAAGCGGGTGAGATCGAGAACAGTGGACTGAAGAGAGAAAGCAATGAATCAAACTGGCGCTGGTTATGGTGATTGTAAACGACGGATTCGGAAGAGAAAGGAAGGTGATGATGGCGCTATTGTTCAAGACAGCGAGACCAGGTGTTGTAACCTGGCAAGCAATAAGCAGCGATGATTGAGACGCAACACGTATTCTTTGGGGTGCTCGAGTGGAGTTGTTATTCGAGTGGACAATAAACTGGTGCTAGGACTCTTACACAGACTGAAATTGACCTACAGAGGAGAATGAAGATGGTTCCGTGACCTTAGTCGAGAGAAGAAAAGCTGGATGTTACTGGAAGGGGGTCAAATGGTGATGTTTTCTGCCGAGGAGAAGGTGCTGTGGACAAGCTTGGTTCAGCTGTTGTGATCGGAGAACGAAGCAGAAAGGTGTTAGACTGTCAGAGAATGAGATGAAAAGAAAGTGGAAACAATACTCACTACAGCTACTATGAGTTGCATGGATGGACTGAAATTGAGGAGATAACGGAGGAATAAAATACAACCTAGCTATGGCCAAGAGTAGGGATACGAATTCTGTGCAGTCGAAGGTGAGCTCAGCTATTCAGTTGGTGGAGTTTTCCAAACAATGGATGAATGTGCTAAGATGCTACTGGTGTTGTGGTTCGAACTAAGGAAGGAGTTGGATTTGGCTATCGGCTGTTGGACTGGGCCTGGAAACTCTGCTAGGGATGAACTGAATTTCTTGGCAGCAGACTATATCTGAACAGAAACAGAAGACTAAAGGAGGCGGAGTTCCGACAACAAGAGGTTGCGGCTACTGTTTGGGTACCGAGAATAATACTGTGATGGAGGCTTTCTAGAGCAAAATAAGAACAAGAGACTACGAAGACGATATTGGTTCAATATTTCCTCTCTTGTTATTATTTTTGATGGGTTTTAAGAAACCCATAATCATGTCTAGCTAATCTCTTTGGATCTAGGGTTTATGTTGAAACCACACAGAGTTTTAGGCTATTTTCAATTGAATAATATTTAGCAAAAGACTATCATGATTTGAATAAATGAATTCCATGATTTCATATATTGATTTAATGATGAAATGAGTTGTTGCTTCACCGGTTTAGTAAACCTTTGTGCGTAATTGTTAGGTTCATAATATATTTTTGTCTCATTATTTGATAATTCCATGCTTGGATTAATATCTTTGATGGGTTATGCTTAGAAGAACCATATAATAGTTGTGAATCAATATTTTAGTTTCGTATAAATTTCTCGCTGATGCAATTTGATGGTTCATGCTTGGATTTATTCTTTTGATGTGCCATGCTTAGGGTATACCAGTGATATTTGCGACGCTAATACTTTTAATAGGTGATGTCGATAGAACATATGATAAATAATTCATGGATTATGTTTCATTTCAGTAATTGAATAGAAGTTGTGGTGGATACTATAAACCCTGGTTACCGTCTTTCTCATTGGATTCATTTTGTTACTTTAGTTTTATTTCTTTGTTTATAATTCAAAAATCCAAAAACATTATTGTTGGTTAATCTTTTTAGAGATATTGATTACAGTATTTCCACCGCTCCTCGTGGGAATGACCCGTACTTGCCTCTGTCTACTAGTTAGACACCGTGCGATTGCGGTTTATTATATAGGCATCTCCGGATCTTATCAATTTTTGGCGCCGCTGCCGGGGAGCGGTTGTGGAATATTGTAATTAGTATTTTTGATTTTGTAAATAGTCAGGTTTTTATTCTATTTATTTTCATTCTTTAGTATAGTTTTTCTATTTTTATTTGTATGATTTCTTTTTCTTTTTGACTCTATCTGTGTGTTAGAATTTTATTTCAGGTACTTTTTTGAGGATGCCGAGCGCTTCTCAGGAGACGTCATCTAAGATGACACTTGGAGAATATATGCGTAGAAGTTCACATCCTCAGGGGACTTCATCTCATATGACGCTTGGTGAATACATGTATGGGTCACGGCATAAAGAAGTTCTTGCTTATAATCGTCTCAGGTATGGAACTTGGAATCCACGTAATTTCGCTATGGGTGGTTATTCAGATGAGTATGAACCCCTATACCATGAGGGTGAAAATGAACTTGACACTTGAAGTGATTTTAGGAATTATGATACCGATATAATATCTGAATCTATTGTATCTTACTCAACTCATGATCATTTAACTGATTATTTGTCTATTCAAAAGGACGAGAGTTGTGTTAGAGACGCCATTTATTCAGATAATGATGATTTAGAAGAACATGTTTATACAGAAGATACTATTGTTGAGTCTAACGACTTAAAGACAATAGACGTTCATAATGAGGTACCTTCTAGTCATTCGAATAGTGAGATTCTAGTTGCAGATAATGATGAGTCGATTCATGATATTGTTGTCCCATTGAGCTTTTCTTTCGCTGATCCATCTTGTGATTTTATGAATGCTGATTTGAATGTTGAACATATTGATTTTGAGCCTTTATCTGTTTGTTTAGCACACTTTGATGATTCGGATGACCCGATGCTTATTGATATTGTCAATGCATTGCGCCTTCCAATAGTTAATCAAGGTAACTCACCAACGGAAGTTATTTCCGCGGACTTAGAACCAGACTTAAGAGTTACTAATTTTGACAAACTTGAATCATTAGATGCATGTTTAAACCATTGTGCCGAGTTGGATGATTTTGTGCCTTTTTACGTTGTCAATGCATTGATTCCTCTGATTTCTAGAGAAGATAATGTGTTGACCGAACGTATTTCAGCTGATTTAGAACCTGATTTAGAGCGTGTTTCCGAAATAAAAACTAATATGTTTGTTTTCTATGAGAGTGATATGCGTATCTTGACTAAGGATTGCTTTCTATTGAGAATGGATCTACACGTTGGTTTTGTGGTTTATAGTGTTTGCGAGTTCACATTTGCAATGACTTTGATTTGTTTGATTGATCCCCAACTTTTCAGACTTTATATATATGCTTTGCAAGGTACTTTGGTGTATTATCACCCTGTTTGAGATTCTTTGCCTGCAAGCTGGGATACGAAGATTATGCTTTATGGGAGTCAACCCATACAATTTCGCTTCATGGGAGTCTACCCATCAGATTTGTTTTCTTTCCTTTATCTTTTATTTGTTTGCTTGAATTTCCCATCTTAATTTCTACGTTGGATGAGTCAATTACATTGAGGACAATGTAATGTTTAAGTGTGGGGGAGTGGCATTTTCGTTAGGGTTTAAAAAAATAAAAGAATAAAAAAATAATTATCATGACCAGCTGTTGAGCAGGTCTTAATTTTTATTTTTTTTTTATGATTGTTAGAGTTATGACCAGCTGTGTAGCGGGTCTTTTTCTTTTTACCTGCATATTATGACCATCTCAGAGAGCGGGTCTCAAAAAAAATAAAAAAAATAAATTGTGATGACCAGCTGTTGAGCGGGACTGTTCTTTTTCTCATCATTTTATGACCAGTTGTGGAGCGGGTCTGTTTTGCTCGAAGACTAGCAAAATATAAGTGTGGGGGTGTTGATAAGCACGTTAGTGCTACATTTTATACCCATATTTATATTATCTAGGACTCAATATTTTGACTAACAACACTGTGTTAGTGCTTTTACAGAAAGTACAAGCAATTCTGATTATCGGGAGCATAAACAACTAAAACATTGGCGTTTGCGATAAAAATGACAAAATGTAGCTGGCCTGGTATTTTCTATATATCAGCGGCACATAAGTTTAATTGGAATAAAGAAATGTGTTTGGTTGCCATGGTTTACATGGGGAGAAGGCGCTACAAGGCATGAGACGAAATGGACAGTGAATACCCAATGAGATTTGTTCTCGGTGCTACAAGAAGAAGAATTTTGACAAGTTTAAGAAGCTGGTGATGTAGTTGAGTTGGAGAATAAATAATCAGTTGGATGTGCTATTAGTAATGCAAACTCGTGAATTAGTGTTAGAGAGAACAGGTAAAGAAGGTCCTGTGTCCGGTGTTTAGGTGGTCAGGGAGCTGGTGGAGCCGGTGATTTGAATCCGTGTGTTGGCTGGAGTAACTCGTGACGCTGATGCCTGCACTAGGTGGAGCTGTTACTTCCGGTGATGTTCTAACTGGTCAGGAGCAGACATAATAGAAGAACATGGCAGCGAGCAAAGAAAGGATGCATGTGTTGGCTGTCTAGAGCTCAGCTCTGAAATGGTTTCTTACTGCAAGTGTTGCTATCGTAATCAAATCTGCTGGCACTGGTGAATATGCAGGTACCTACAATGGGTTACGCTGGATGAGATGGATGCGGTTGGTGATGAAGAAGAAAGGAGCTGATGCTGAGAGTTGGACGGCCATAAAACAGATGGTGTTGGTTAGTGTCGATGGTTATATGGAAGAAGATGGAGTTCATTGTTTCTGGCTGGAGTTGAGGGTTTCAAAGTTGTTGAATTTACACCACCGAGTTAAACTGCATGGGAGTTATTGCAGTCGGGAATGATCAAAAACGTGTGCTGGCTGATATGGATGGTTCGTATAGTGAACTGTGGTCTCGATTACGAAGTCTTGGGGTTACTGGTAGCAGTCAATGGGTTTGTATGCTGTTCATGATTAATACAAAGCGGGTGAGATCGAGAACAGTGGACTGCAGAGAGAAAACAATGAATCAAACTGGCGCTGGTTATGGTGATTGTAAACGACGGATTCGGAAGAGAAAGGAAGGTAATGATGGCGCTATTGTTCAAGACAGCGAGACCAGTGTTGTAACCGGCAAGCAGTAAGCAGCGATGATTGATACGCAACACGTATTCTGTGGGGTGCTCGAGTGGAGTTGTTATTTGAGTGGACAAGAAACTGGTGCTAGGACTCTTACACAGACTGAAATTGACACGCAGAAGAGAATGAAGATGGTGTCGTGACCTGAGTCGAGAGAAGAAAAGATGGCTGTTACTGGAAGGGGGTCAAATGGTGATGTTTTCTGCCGAGGAGAAGGTGCTGTGGACAAGCTTGGTTCAGCTGTTGTGATCGGAGAACGAAGCAGAAAGGTGTTAGACTGTCAGAGAATGAGATGAAAAGAAAGTGGAAACAATACTCACTACAGCTACTATGAGTTGCATGGATGGACAGAAATTGAGGAGATGACGGAGGAATAAAATACAACCTAGCTGTGGCCAAGAATAGGGATACGAATTCTGTGCAATCGAAGGTGAGCTCAGCTATTCAGTTGGTGGAGTTTTCCAAACAATGGATGAATGTGCTGAGATGCTACTAGTGTTGTGGTTCGAACTAAGGAAGGAGTTGGATTTGGCTATCAGCTGTTGGACTGGGCCTGGCAACTCTGCTAGGGCTGAACTGAATTTCTTGGAAGCAGACTATATCTGAAAAGAAACAGAAGACGAAAGGAGGCGGAGTTCCGACAACAAGAGGTTGCGGCTACTGTTTGGGTACCGAGAAGATTGCTGTGACAGAGGCGTTCTAGAGCACAAGAAGAACAAGAGACTATGAAGACGATATTGGTTCAATCTTTCCTCTCTTGTTATTATTTTTGATGGGTTTTAATAAACCCATAATCATGTCTAGCTAATCTCTTTGGAACTAGGGTTTATGTTGAAACCACACAGAGTTTAAGGCTATTTTCAATTGAATAATATTTAGCAAAAGACTATCATGATTTGAATAAATTAATTCCATGATTTCATATATTGATTTAATGATGAAATGAGTTGTTGCTTCACCGGTTTAGTAAACCTTTGTGCGTAATTGTTAGGTTCATAATATATTTTTGTCTCATTATTTGATAATTCCATGCTTGGATTAATATCTTTGATGGGTTATGCTTAGAAGAGCCATATAATATTTGTGAATCAATATTTTAGTTTCGTAAATTTCTCGCTGATGCAATTTGATGGTTCATGCTTGGATTTATTCTTTTGATGTGCCATGCTTAGGGTATACCAGTGATATTTGCGACGCTAATACTTTTAATAGGTGATGTCGATATAACATATGATAAATAATTCATGGATTATGTTTCATTTCAGTAATTGAATAGAAGTTGTGGTGAATACTATAAACCCTGGTTACCGTCTTTCTCATTGGATTCATTTTGTTACTTTAGTTTTATTTCTTTGTTTATAATTCAAAATCCAAAAACATTATTGTTGGTTAATCTTTTTAGAGATATTGATTACAGTATTTCCACCGCTCCTCGTGGGAACGACCCGTACTTGCCTATGTCTACTAGTTAGACACCGTGCGATTGCGGTTTATTATATAGGCATCTCCGGATCTTATCATAATCCGCTATACAAAATTAAACCAACTTCGTATAGTTGAGACCAAGCAACTAAACCTATAGTTCACCTAGTAGCGTCTGTATTCCCACGCCTCCAACTTATGAGTAAGTCACGTACTTGGAACAATTCCTTTGGTTCGTATTCCAAACAGTAAAGGAACAACAAATCTATTTGGTAGCAACTCTCTTCAACCAAGTGATGTGAGTTCGACAAAGGCACTTCTGTTTATCTCAATAAACTCCTTCGTCAGGTTCTTATATCTATCTTATTCTCAACTACCAAAGGTAATTGTTAAGATTTTGCAATCAATACTTTTAATCACAAAGAATTGTATTGATGCCGATCTACACAACTAATCAATCTAATCTACCACAAGGATAAACTGATTATAGTTGGATCCTCTATACCGAAACAAATATTGTGCACACCAAAGATTATGAACCCCAAATCAGAAATCTTCAATATCTTCTTTGTCTTCAAATCTTCTTAGATCTTCAATAAATGCATGCACACAACAACTTGAGTATCTTGTGATCAATCACGCACAGAACGGAGTCTGTTAACAATGAATTATCACAAGATGTCTTTAGATCTACAAACAGTCTAAAGATCTCTGTCGAAACTTTGATCTAGTTTGAGTGAATATTATATCAGAAGAGAAGATTCTCAAGCATAAACAAACTAGGTGCAATCAAATTTCAACCACCGTTAGTCAATCAAATCAATCGAAAACACAAGATAAACCACAATTATCTAGTTTCCCACCAACAGTACTAATAGAGCTTCTCAATCCCAAAGAAGACTTTAACCTGAGCGGCCGTAAGATATTTCGCCTAATTAGGTTACTCTCCTCTCCGAATAGGCGGCTTCACCAGTAACAAAACAAACGAGGAAGTTTACTATCACGAAGGATTAGTTTTCTAGAAATGTAAACTTCAAGTATTCATAGACAAGGAAGTTTTGACACCAAGGAATTTCCAAAACCGAAAATATTCTCAAGATATGTAATATATTCCAAATTCGGTTTCCATAATTCCTGGAAATGCTCTGTCCAAAATATTGACCGAAAATCTCTTTGGAAATCTTCAACTAGTAAATGCACATTACTAATTCTCATTTTCCTAAAATAAAATTAAAAACCTTAAATAAAAGATTCTTAACTTATTTAAGTTTTGATCCTAGGATTCTCTTCCTTTAGCTATTAAGGAATAACTTTGAACAATTAAAGATAAGCGTTACTGTACATGTTCAAAGTATGTCGACATCCTTACTCTGTAAGTCCTCTTTCATACTTACAATCTTGAAACCGATTTGCCACACTTCCAAACAAGTTTAGAATTGGTTCATTTGACTTTTAAGAACTATGCGATTGATCAAGAACACTCAATCACCAATCATGGGTTTAACGGTTCTACCAAAACAAGTTTCGGTTCTACCTCCATGTGAGTACTGTGCATAGTCACACTAGCTTTCCAAAATTCGGTTGACTAGGTACTAGAATCGGTTCCCCACATATATATGGTATCTAACTTAAATGTGTTGAACATGTCCATAGGATCGGTTCCCCTTTGCCTAAAAACGTGTTGCACATATCCATAGGATTGGTTCCCCTTTCTGCTTAAAACATGCTGCACCTCATACAAGGATCGATTCCCCTTTGTGATGTGTTTCACCTCTTACTAGGATCGGTTCCTCTTTACCCAGAGTCGGTCTTACAAAATCACAAACTCGATCATACCATCTCAGGTGATTACTTAAGATCGGTTTCACTAATAAAAGTCATACCAATACAAAAGTCAGGCCTTTGTGAATAGTTTTACCAAGAACACAAACAAGTCATGAGCGGTTATACTAATCACACATATTGGTTGTTCACAAGATATGCAATGAATAACAATACCAATAACGCCTGGCGATTTCCTTTTCGATTCACAAAACAAGTTTATGAAGTTAGTTCCTTAAAACACATGTAAAACATTGTTTCCTAAGATGAAATCCTCACCTCATACCCATACATATATAATCACAATAGCATTTAAATGATTATGTCGATGTCTTATCTACAAAGTTTAATTGTTAAGCAATAAACCTCGTATTGTATTCCTTAATACTATGTCTAACTAGAGTGTTCATGCTTCGCAGTTTTGTTTTCAATATGCACGACTTGAAAGATACGTTAGGGAATGAAACAATTCAAGTCAAATATCACTAACCTAAAGTGGAAGGATGATGTTGTCATTGTAGCTTCTTACTTCTTCACTTCTTCAAGTCTTCGCAATACTTGTAATGTCTCATATCCTAATACTTTCAAGCTAACATATACAAAGTTGACTCTAGTACATAATCAAGCGACTCTTTAAATAAGTTTTGATTCACTAAAATATGACAACCAAACTTGACATACCAACGCTTGGTGGGTTCAACCGAGCTGTGCTCTAACATGGATCACCTATTTAGTCCAATTCGATTTTGGATAAGAGAAACTAAGTTAATTCTGATCTTAGTTAGACTTATCAAATTGAAGGATTCGGTTATTCAAGTATAATCGAATGCCTTGACAAGAAGAACTAGTTAACTAACCTAGTATTTTGTCTTGTCTAAAGAGAAAGGTCTAAGTTAATGTTTGAATAATTAGAACCTGAGGAGAAAAATAAAGTTAATTCTGATCTTCATTTTGGTCTTATCGAAATAAGCGATTGTATGTTTACAATCGGTTTAACAAGGGAATTAAGTTTCTTAGTCGAATTGTTAAACTATTAGGGAAAATTGTTTCGGAAAATTGTTTCCTTGATAACATGTTGAAACCAAATTAATTTTTAGTTTCGGTTTTTAATATTGGTTATCTAAAGTGGTATGTGAAACCTTCGTACTTAACTCTTATAGGTTGTTTACAACTCTTTTAGATTTGTAAGATCCTTTCGGTTTGTCCTTTATTTGCTCGAAGCTTTGTCATTTTTGTGACAAAAAGGGGGAGAAATATATGGAGTAAACAAGTGATTTGCAATCACTAAGGAAAGGACAATTGAGCTTAAACGTTGATTTCTAACGAAAGAGTAAAGCATTGACTAAGGGGGAGAAACATATCATATTGCTGTGTAGTAATTTTGTACTACAAAAGGGGAATAACAAAGATGTTCGGATTGAATACCTACCTAGATTACCTTTAGGGGGAATTTAGCTTTGTTATTCAAATGTCAACAACGACATTTATTGATTGAATATATGCAGGTTATTATGCTGTTGAAACTTGGAATCAAGCGTATGTAAAATGAATTATTGTAATTTGTTTATCCATATGTATTAAGAGTTTTTTCACTAAAATTGACAAAGGGGAAGATTGTTAGAGCATAGCTCGGTTGTACCCACCATGCATTGGTATGTCAAGTTTGGTTGTCATATTTTAGTGAATCAAAATTCATCTAAGAGTCGCTTGATTATGTACTAGAGAACAACTTCATTTAGGTTAGACTAGAAAGTCTAGGAATGTTGAGACATACAAGTAT
This sequence comes from Papaver armeniacum, assembly GCA_023531295.1. Taxonomy (NCBI): domain Eukaryota; kingdom Viridiplantae; phylum Streptophyta; class Magnoliopsida; order Ranunculales; family Papaveraceae; genus Papaver; species Papaver armeniacum. Next base: position 31,594 of record JAJJWW010008725.1, on the reverse strand, counting down.
TTACTTGAAGACTTGAAGAACGTGAAGAAGTAACGGACTACAACGACGACATCATCCTTCCTCTTGAGGTTAGTAATATTGACTTGAACTGTTTCATTCCTAACGTATCTTTTAAGTCGTGCTATATTGAAAACATAACTGCGAAGCTTTGTATGAAAAATTTACTCTAGTAGTGAGACATGATCATATGATCATAGTATTAGGAAGATAGATTACGAAGTATAATGCTTATCTTTTGAACTTCGTATATATGACATCGACATAATCTTATAGTGCTGTTATGATTATGTGTATGGGTTATGGTGAAGATTTCATCCTAGGAAACAATGTTTTACATTCGTTTAAATGAAGTACATTCATGAACTTGTTTTAGGAATCGAAAGGGAAATCGCTAGGCTTATTGGTATTGTTATTCATTACATATCTTTGGATTACCAATATATGTGGGATGGTAGAACCGATCGTAACTTTGTTATGTATCTTGGTACAACTAATCACAATGATTGACTTATGATTTGGTATGACTAGTTTTCATCAATTAGTGTAACCGATCCTAAGTAATCACCATGAGATGGTATGATCGATATTTGTAATTAGTGTAACCGATCCTGGTAATTGGTATGACTAATCACAGAGAGTTGTGTAATCGATCCTTGTAATTGGTAATTGGTATAACCGATCCTGGTAACTGGTGTGACCAATCACAAGCAATACCATAGAATATGGTAATCGGTCCTGGTAATTGATGTAACCGATCCTGGTAACTGATGTAACCGGTCCTGGTAACTTGTGTAAGTAATCACAAGTATTTCCATAAGTAAGGTATAACCGATCCTTATGTTTGGTAGAACCGATTGAACCCATGGATGTGTTTTTATAAGTTTTATCAATCACATAATAGTCTTGGAATACAGATGAACCAATTCTAAACTTGTTTGGAAGTGTGGTATAATCGATTCCAAGAATGTAAATATGAAAGAGGATTTACATGAAGAAGATGTCAACATTCTTTGAACACGTACATAACTCTTATCTTTTATTGTTCAAAGATATTCCTAATTACTCAAGGAGATCCTGTCCGAAATAAATTAAGAATCTTTTAATTAAGGTTGTTAGTTTTTATGCTTTAATTACCAGCAATTAAATGCATATCTCTAGAGAATAAAAATTAGTAATGTGCATTTACTAATTGGAGATTTTCTATTGAGAGATTTCGAAAATATTGGACACAACATTTATTGGAATTAGGAAAACCGAATGGGCGTTTATTGCATATCTTGAGTATACTTTCGGTTTTGGAAATTCCTTGATGTCCAAGCTTCCTTGGTCTATAAATACCTAAGTTTTAATTTCTAGCAAACTATCTTAAGATCCAGGCAAACTTCATCTTCTTGTTGTTTCTGGTGGAGCCGTCTATCCAGAGAGGAAAGTATCCTGATTAATAGAAATCTCTTATGACCGCTCGTTTAAAGACTTCTGCGGGATCAAGAAGCTCTACGAGTACCGTTGGTGGGAAACTAGATAATTGCAGTGTTATTAGTTATCGATTGATTTGATTGACTAACGGTTGTTGAACTTTGATTGCACCTAGTTTGTTTATTCTTGAAAATCTTCTCTTCTGATATAAGATTCACTCAAACTAGATCGAAGTGTCGACGAGATCTTTAGACTGTTTGTAGTTCTAAAGATATCTTGTGATAATCCATTGTTAACAGACTCTGTTCTATGCGTGATTGATCATAAGAGATTCAAGTGGTGTTGTGCATGTTATTATTGAAGATCATAGAAGAATTGAAGACGAAGAAGATTTCTTATATCTTTGTGTAGCACAAACCTTGATTGGATGGGATCCGACTAGAATCAGATTTTTTTGATTGATTAGTTGCGTGAGATCGGTAACACATAATATTTCTCTTGAGATCTATTTTAGATTGTTACGAATCCGAATCTTATTACTTTGGTGATAGAGATTGGATTGATCTAACCAGGCAAATGAGTTTATTGGATTAAACAGAAGAGCCTTTGCATATGACTTGAGATATCTTTATCTGGAAAGAATCAATATAGTTGTTACCAAACAGATTTGTTGTTCCTTTACTGTTTGGAATACGATCCAAAGGAATCGTTCCAGTGTGTGCACTTATTGAATGTCGGAAGCGCAGGGATACTGAAGAAACTGAGTGAACTAGGGTTAGTTGCTTGGTCTCAACTATACGAAGTTGGTTTAGATTTTGTATAGCAACTTAATTCTGAGAGTATTCAATTCTGGACTAGATCCCGGGGTTTTTATGCTTTTGTGGTTTCCTCGTAAACAAAATCTTGCTGTGTCATTTACTTTATCTTTCCGCATTATAATTAAAGTAAATTACACAAACGTTAACTCCGTGTTACTTGATAGTGATCCTATAGAGTTTGGTTAAGTCCGAACCTATTATCAAGTAATCACACTCTGGTAGTTGTATTGTCTCGATCTCGTATCCATAGACAATCACACAAAGTGTGAATATCAATTTTTTGCATTGTCTCGACTTTGTCCATAGACAATCACTTTCGGTAAGAGGACTTATAGGTGGATAAATAAAAGATTGTGGTGTATTTGGGTACCCTCGTCTTTTCAGATATGAAATGAATGAAAAAAAAAAATTCTTATGAAAGGTATCATTCAGTTTATATATGTTTCACAAAACCCCGATCATAGGAATCAAATTTTATTTATGCATACTTCAACCGATTCTGTAAGTCCTCTGTTAATGCACTCGTAAATCGATTCTGGGTTGTGTTTTCGGAAAAAAAAATCAAAAATTTTCAGTTGTTTGATGTTTTGAAGATCGATTTAACATTAGTTGATCTCATATCTAAAATATAATTACCATCTAATACGATTAATTAACGCTAATTAATCAGGGGTAAAATAGGTAGTAAGAGAATATTTGGATAAGGGGTTGTGTGAAATTTATTTCTGACCTTTTTTGTCATCTAGTATCAGGCCCCAAATAACTGGACTAGGCCCCAAACTAGCCAGGCGAAGTTTTCACCAATGCAACCCACAAAAAATCAAAAGAGGTAGTAATATTTTGGATTTTGAAAATACCCCAATTCTCCCGATGCTAAATAACTTTGAAGATGATAAGATTATTACAAAAGGGTTACCAAATTCCATGAGGGCAATCAAGAGCAATGTAAATACTATTTCCGTTCTGAAAAAGAGGTATTATCTTTTTTTTTTTTTTGAAAGTAAGATAGATATATCAGAGAAACAAAGCAGAAAACTGTAATCATTTAATTTAGACTCGTTTGAGGTCAACTGTAAGTGAGTTGCCGTAACGATGACTGAATCTGGTGGATTAGGTCCTGCTGGTAATACATGAACAACATTGTTTAGAATATTTGCTTCATAAGTTTTTACACAGTCAAAAGAGATTCCGGGAAATAGAAAATCTAGTGATGACTCTGCCGATGATTGATGAACTTGAGAATTTCTCCCTTTCTTTGCCAAAATATCAGCAGCTCCATTAGCCCGTTTGTCTATTGCTTGAAAACCCAAAAATTAGACTAACTAGTTTGCTAGAGATTTTACTTCATCTAATATATATTGTGATACACTGCCACTGGATAGAAATCCTCCTCCCTTGAACATACTGAATTGTTGCAAAGGTATCCCCTTCAATGACCAAATTTGTTATGTTGTTAATGATGGCCCATTTGACTGCCTGTGGCAGAGCTACAACTTATGCTTCTTTTGCAGATGAAGCTTTGAAGTTTCCCATTGTCGCGCATTTGAAAGTTCATGTCCAATTACGCAGCAGAAAACAAAGCCAACATTAGAAATTTCAGAAATCCAAAATGCATCACAATTGATCTTATAGGTTCATTCATAGAAGGTAGTTTCCATAAAATATATTTTTGCAGACTTTTTGGTACTGGTATAGTATTAGAGAGGGACGTGTCTGGATGCCAGTAAGAATAATACCTTGCAAATGTCATGGCTAATTGAGCTGGATAACATGTTTTGTGGTGGAAAATTCCGGAACATTTCTCTTTCCAGATGGCCAACATTTAGTTGCGGCTAAAGCTATGAAAATGAAGCCTAAAAATAGGCCAAATTGAAAAAGTGATAATAACTCTTTTCCAGAAGCGGAGGGAGTATATAATTCATGTCAAATTGACTTATGAAATTTAGTAACCCCAATAACAGCCTTATAAAATAGCCAGAGCTATTTCAACTACTGGACGACCACATGTTGCAGTTGTCAATACACCTACAAGAATCTAAACACAATTTGCATTTTGTTACTTACATAATGTACCGTTTTAATATTGAATGAATGTATATGAAATCCGTCAAGTCTCTCTCTTATTTTGCAATAATTTGGAAAAACGCCACCAAAGAAAATATCATAAAATATTTATAATCGATAAAAACACGATTGACATATATAGGTTGGTATCAGTTTTGTTAGGACTGGTACCAACCACATAAAACAACACAATCCTAACAATTGGATCTCTGGATTGGTACCAGACCTAGCAAAACTGGGACCAGCTTTTGCCAACAATAAAGAAAAAGCTCCGAAAATAAAAATGGAATGTGACGAGAGAAATGATAACTTAGGTAGATCGAAAAGAACCCCTGTCAGGAAATGTAAAGCTCTTGTTGTGTTGTTCAGGCTGCTGCCTTTTGTTTCTTTTGTTTTGTAAGTCCTTTAGATTAGACTTTTTTTTTTTTTTAATGCAATAAATGAATTTATTGATAAAAATAGACTGTAACAGTTAACCCAATCTATTAGTACATCCTGAGGATAATCCTCATAATAATCAAAATCTACTTTATTTATTCTAACTTTTTGGCTATATCATCTGCAGCTCTGTTTCTTTTTTAGTTAACAGAACTATAAAATCAAAACCTCCGACCTGCTAACAAACATTTAATGTCTAAAATAACATTCTGGTTTTTCCTATGAACATAAGAACTTTGTTCATTAATAGACTCTTAAAACCTCACTATCTGACTCAAATATTACTTTTTCTAATTAACCTTTTCTCAATTTCCCAAATGACAGTCTCCTTAAGAGCTAGGCACTCTAGTTGCTCCACTTCTTGATCCTGGATCAGTCAACCATTATAGTATCTTCCTTTTGAACCAAACAACAACCTGCAAAATTTCTAATGATTAATATACCACCCCGTAAAGTCTCTTTCACAAAAAATGCATCCAGATTGACTTTGTAATAATTATGTTCCGGTGGCTTCCATCTACACTTCAGCAATACTGAAATATTAACTTCAATATAACTGCATATTCTACAGAAATACAAGAATTCTCTCAATATATCACAATCTATTAGGTTTTACATTCTGAAAAATGATAACACATCTATCTTCCAGATTGTCCAAATTGTTACCATTAAGAGAGATATAGATTATACTCAGTATTATTATCCACAACATTATTCAGGTGAGCAGTATCAGAGAACCAATATATAATCTAGTTCAAAAGACTACCATGATCAGATAAGATATTGCTAACATTAACATTGACACCTAACCAGACTGACCTAGCATAAGGGCAGTCGATAACAAGGTGGTCAAAAGTTTCTAAGGTGTATTGCATAGGCTAAATAGTGGATCAATATCATGTTTGTATCTTGAAATCTTACTTCTAGGTGGAACTATTTCCTTTAGACATTGTTCTAAATAAATAATTTTGTCCAATGAGGCAATTTAGTCTTCCATAGAGTTTTCCAAAACCTAGTTGGTACAGTTTGATTACCTACAACATACCTATTATCACCACTAAGTTCAGCTGAGTGGTTGCGTTGGCTGTTAGGCCTTCTCCCTTTCTAGCACGCATTATCTCTTGTTCTCTTTTTTTTTTTTTTTTTTTTTCTCAATAATATCATAACCTCTTTAGTAATTTTTTTTTTCGAATGGTACAACAGAATGCACGTACAACTACATTTTTATTTTTTTAAGTACTAGATAACCAAATTATGTGAATCTAAAATTCTTAAAAACAGAAAAATATAAACCATCCTAAAATAAAATTCATATGCATCAATGAAAATGGTATTTGATCCAAGTTAAGACCAATTCAAATACTTAACTGTATATCACTAATTAAATTCAATATATCTCGAAATACATGCTGTCACGTGGCAGCCAAATACAAGAAAATCTCATAAAATTCAGATTCAAAACATATAATTTCTTCAGGAAGTTAATGAGACAGAAAAAAATAAAAAATCAGAATTGATTTAATTATATTTTGGGAAGAAGAAAAATCCATAGCAAAAACAAATATTATTATTATTCCGATCCTCTTAGGCTTTCCCTAATTCAAGGCCACTGGGGTTCTATGCCATATATGTTTTCTGCATCAGTTCTCCTCCTCCTATTCAAGCCTCCAGATGTACGTTTGTTTCTACGCGAGGTAATATAAGTATATTGTGTTGCCTGTGATTGCATGTTTATGTATTTGCTTCTTCAATTTTGTCTTTCTGTATGTGCATATTTTTATATATGATCAAAAGCTGAATCTAACATGCATGTCTCAGGCATATGAACGCATTCATTTATACATGCACTCGTAAAAAATGATTATTTAGTATCGGTCTATTCATCAATTACCAGTAATGTACATGAGAAATTTGTTAAGATCATGAGAAATTTGTTAAGATTACTTTTCTTGAGACTATGATATTGATAAGTGCAAACTTATCAAATGAATATTATTGTGAAGTTAGACGAAATAATAGCAAGGAAGGGAAGAATAACAGATAAAGGAGTAGAAGAAGTCATAGAAATCAGACAAGAGGATTATAGATACAGGATACTTCAATACATCATTCATCATATTTCCTTACAACATCCAGTACATAATATATATAGTGATACATTGTAACTACTACTACAACTACCCATAACTACTTAACATCATCCAATATCATCAACAACCAAACCTGTCCTCTACCAACCAATCCATAAAACATGCACGTATCATTACCAACCCCTTGAAAATAACCTTGTCCACAAGGTTGTGAACAGACTAACCATTAAATCGGCATAGGAAAAATAACAATGAAACAACAAAGCGCAGAACATTGGGAGCCTTGCCGCTTGATTGACAGAGCATGTGATGATACTCCAAGGAAATACAACAACGCGCCCTCGAATTTTTCCCGCATACTTACTGTACTTGGATGCCAAGAAGAAGTAAACTTTTGTTTCATCAATAGGAGCAAAGCATAATATGTAGGGTTCATCACTTTGTGTCTTATGAACAGACACTTCAATTTCTTGAGATTCTTCATTGAAAATTGGATAGAAATCACCGATATTGTATGTAGCAGAATCTCTAAGTGTACAAGTAACTTCCTTCTCAGCAAATATATGGAATGAATCTTCCAAATAGATGCCTTCTTCTTCTTCAATTGTCGCTGAGATGTTCAATGAAATGTTTGAAATGAGATCTTTAATTTCTTTGTTCAATCGCCGTCTTTCGTCAATGTGTGCCAAAAGAGTTGAATTGAGATTCGTGATAGCATCAATATACCAATCCATTTATGTAAACCGTCCGACGAGATCGAACGGCTCTGATACCCTTGATAAGTGCAAACTTATCAAATGAATATTATTGTGAAGTTAGACGAAATAATAGCAAGGAAGGGAAGAATAACAGATAAAGGAGTAGAAGAAGTCATAGAAATCAGACAAGAGGATTATAGATACAGGATACTTCAATACATCATTCATCATATTTCCTTACAACATCCAGTACATAATATATATAGTGATACATTGTAACTACTACTACAACTACCCATAACTACTTAACATCATCCAATATCATCAACAACCAAACCTGTCCTCTACCAACCAATCCATAAAACATGCACGTATCAGATATCTTGAATTTCCCTCGGTGCATTTCTGGGGTGAAGAATGTAGAACCCCCGCCAACTGTTTGACTCTGTACACAGCTACAAAGTGAGAGCACTCAAGGCTTTTATAGACCAATTTCAGGAAAGCTGTTAGGATATAGTTTTTGGTGGGTACATACCATGGGACTTTAATATTCGCTGCTCCCTTGATGCATTTATATGTGCTAATGTTTCATCCTCATTATAAATGTGTACCTACGAGTACGAGTTGCATTCTGATCCTTCAGTTCTGAGTTCTGACTTGTCAATGCATCATGTGTTTGTATGTTTGTTTTCTCTAACTTACAATTGTTTCTTTCGTGTTTTGATAAATCAGTTCCACAGCATCCTGAGTAGTTTTTGTAGAGTGTAACACTATATCATGGTGGAGCTAAGCGGAAGGAGTGAAGAAGCAGGTGTTAAAGGGAACGGGAAGGGGATTTTATATGCCTCATCATGTTCTTCTCCTGTTACTTGTGATGGAAATTCAATGATTACGAGAAAGGCAGCCCCCAAATCGAGCTACTACTTTTACCCTCAGCCCTTGGCAAAATATGAAGATGTTGTAGCTAATGCAAAACTCTTTATGGATACTCTTGGGAAGCTGCATGCCACAATGAGAACCAAGTTCATGTAAGCTAGTTTTATTATCTTGGTAATTTTTATTGATGCAAACGTAGTACAATTATCAAATTATAACAACTTTGCTTTCTTTTCAAACCGTTATCCAAATTTTTTTTTTTGTCTTGATGTCGGTTCTTGTGATAGTCTATTTGAGGTTTTTGAATGAATTTGATGCATTTACAAGACGTAGCGTCAAAGTTTAATGGCATTCTTTAGATATGGGAGAGACCTTACTCTACAATCCATTTTAGGTTTGCAAGAAAATTGGATTTATAGAGAGAATATTGCAGAAGGACAGTAGAGAAAGATGATTTATCTATTTGGCCACTTTGTTCGCTTTTATGTATGCTTAAGTTGCATTATGTGCAAACTTTGTCTACCATCATTCTTGAAGGAAGCATATCTGTTTTTATCCGCCATCATGAACTCATGCTAATATTATGCTAACTTAGATGGCCTGTTTTAGGATTCCCATCATAGGAGGCAAGGAGCTAGATTTGCATCGACTCTTTGTGGAGGTTACTTCTCGAGGTGGAATTGAAAAGGTAATCAGTTCACACAATGCTTACTCCATTGTTCAGTTTGATTACGAGATGAAGGAATAAATCTACCACGACTAATGTGCACATAACCACTTCTTATTGTCCTTATACAAGACACCTACTTGCATATGATGCACAGGTCATAAGAGAAAGAAGATGGAAAGAGGTAACTGCAGCATTTAGTTTTCCCTCTACAGCGACTAATGCATCTTTCGTCTTGCGGAAGTACTATGTTTCCTTGATTCATCACTATGAGCAAATATACTACTTTAAGGCAAAAGGATGTAGCACTGCCTCTCCAGGTACAAACATTGGCACTACCACAAGTCATAATATTTATCACTTAAACATTAATTGATCCAAAATTTTTTAACCCTTAGGTTTTCTTAACTTTCAAATTTAAGATTAATTTTTTGCAGATCATATGCTGAGTCTCTCTTCATTACCAATACCGATTCCATGTCCAAATCCACATGAACCAACAATGACTCAGTCCTCTGAACTTGCAGCAGCAGCATATTCTGGTCAAAAAAGAAGCAGGGACGCAGAAGAGGTCCCAAATGAAGGTTTATCTTTTACATAGCTAGACGCGCATGTGTTCATGTTTGTATAGTTCTCAAAATTACTGGAGTAGAATGTTCCATAGTTGAGTTTTCTAATATTTGATATATTTGCTTTGGATGCAGCATCAGCTTCACTGGGCCGTCATGTGGTTGGAGTCATTGATGCGAAATTTGAACATGGTTATCTGGTCACTGTCACGCTAGGCTCCGATACGCTAAAAGGTGTCCTTTACCATATTCCTGAAGAAACTGTTAATCATGTCCAAAACAGTACTTACATTAGTAAAGACACCACCACACCGACAACAGTCCGTCGCCGTCGACGTCGCAAAAAATGTGAGATGAAAAAGAGAGATCCTGACCATCCAAAGCCTAACCGAAGTGGGTATAATTTCTTCTTCCAAGAACAACATGCTAGGCTGAAGCCACTTTATCCGGGGAAGGATAGGGAGATCAGTAGGATGATAGGTGAGCTTTGGAATAAATTAGGAGAACCTGAGAAATCTGTAAGTTACTCAAAACATGAAAAAAATCCCACTTCTATTTTGATTATGCTTATCTGAATCGTGTTTATATCGGTGGAACGAAAATAATAAACTTCTGTTTTGTTCTGCATTTTTGAAGGTTTACCAGGAAAAAGGTTTGAGGGATAAAGAAAGGTATAGAAATGAGATGGAAGAATACAGGGAAAAGCTGAAAGGCCAACTTATTAACACTGCCGCCGTACCTATTCAGCAACAGCTGGCTACTGGGGTAGACATAGAAATGGAAGATGCAGATCCAAAAATGGACTTTGAAGAAGGCGATTCGGTTCAAAGTCAAGAACGCGATAGCACTACTAGTGAAAGTGAATTGGAAATGCAGGAAATGGAAGTAGACAAAGAACCAGAAAACGATGCTTTAACTAGTGCATATGTAGCTCCTAAGCCAGTTAATGTGGCTGGTGACAGTTTTGAGCCGCAAAAGCAAATTGAGGATGCGGTTTATGTTCATGTACCAGTTTCAGAAAATAAAACTGCTGCTAGTGACAAAGTTGGGGATGCAGTTGATGTTAAGGTGCTAAGCTCAGAAAATGCAGCTGCTCAGTTAATAGAAACGCCAATTGTGAAAGTTGAGGATGCGGTTGATGTTCAGGTGACAAATTCGGAAACTGTTGGTAGTGATGGTTTTGGGTTGCATAAACAAATTGAGAAAGTTGAGGATGCGCTAGCAGTTCAGCTGCCAAGCTCCGAAAATGTAACCGAGGGCGGTGACAGTTTAAATTTGCAAAATCAAATTGAGAAAGTTGGAGATGCGCCAGAAGTTCAGGTGCCAAGCTCTGCAAATATATCTGAGGGAGGTGACAGTCTTAAATTGCAAATTCAGATTGATAAAGTTGGGAATGCTGTTGATGATCTGGTGCCTAAATCTGAAAATGAAACTGAAGGTGCCCAAGCTCTTGAGCCACAAAAACAAGTTGAGAAAGTTGGGGACGGGGTTGATGCTCAGGTGCCAAGCTCCGAAAATGTAACCGAGGGTGGTGAAGGTTTTAAATCACAAAAGCAAATTGAAAAAGGTGAGAATGCGGTTGATGTTCAGGTGCCAATCTCCGAAAATGTAACCAAGGATGGTAACTGTTATAAATCGGAAAACCAAATTGAGAAAGGTGGGAATGTGACTGATGTTCAGGTGCCAAGCTCAGAAATGTAACTGGTAGGAACGGTTTTTGTCGGAGATACGATTGACGTCCGGTGCCAAGCTCCGAAATGTAATTGAATTGGTGAAATGAAGACCGAAAAAATGTGGTTTTCAGTGTAGTGTTCATTTTAGGTTCTTTAATTGGCATTTTTGCATGGTTTTTTTTCTTTTTGTTTTGTTTTTGTATTACAAGGTGTTGAAGTTCAAGATTTGGAAAATGTCTTTTACAATGCTCAAGGAAAATAAAATGATAGTTGGTATGAACAGTCAGGGACTCAAAGGGCCAGAGGGCTGGCAGTGCCTTTTGTAAGTTTTATCTCATTCTCGCGTTCACCGAGCAACCACGCTATGGTTAGCTTAGGCTGAGCCAGAAACCATAAGGGTCCGTTTGGCACATTTGCAGTGTAGTACCTATTAATACAAATAGTTCAAACATGGAGCAGTAATATCATGTATTTGGACTACATAAAGTTCAAAAATGAAAATAAAATGGATTTAATACAAATATGAAATTCTAACTTTAAAACTTAATTATCAAAAAATATAAATTATAATAAATGGAAAAAAAATTGGAAAAAAAATTATTTATAAAAATGAAAAATGTGGATAAATTTCATTGAAGATGCTGGGTTTGACGGACATTGCGATTGTCCGTTCAAAAATATTAATGGCTGTATGGATGGAGTGAATGGCAGGGGTTATGTCAAGGGGTCTTTCTTCAAGCACCTACAGGACAAGCATTTACACTATGTGGATAACAGGAACAGCTGCAGAGATTTAATTTCCACCGATTTGCAAATCTATCGTGCCTGGGAGAGAGTTCTTCTTCACCTGCGCATGTGGTTATGCAGTCAGTGCATTGCATGCTTGGAGAATTCCGTGTAAGGGCCTGCCTGGGATTCATACTGATATCATTGCCGGACCTATCAATGGCTCTTCCCCGGACTTTCTTATCCATGGTTTGGGCAGGCCTGCTGAGGCTAGTATTGCTGTAGACAGTGTTGTGGATATTGGTGTGGAAGATGATTCTTTCTATCTTTCAACGAACCTTCAGAGACAGTTTACAACTGTTTCCAGCATCCCTCATCAGTGCAGATTGCACTTTTCCAGGACTTTGAAAGTCTGCCTTGATAGTGTGCTAAGTAAACCCTCAGACATGACTGCCTGGCTACGTCTAATCTTGCTGCCATTATGTACCTTGTTGGTATACAAACCTAAACAGAATGGGGAGGAGAAGTCAGGCAACAGGAGGAGACTTCAGATTGCTGCTATACATCAGGCTCTCACGGCTTGGAAAGAGACCAATGGGTGTTACACACTGATCAACAAGATGTTGCACCTGCCCAGCCAGCAGTGATCTTCCAAACAGGTAGATAAAAAGAAGCCAGAGTGTGCTAACCTGATTGCTTGTCAGAAGAAAATAGGATATGACCATTATGCAGCTGCAATTCGAGTGTTGTCGTCGAGCGGTGTTGCCCCTCGCAATGAGAATACATTACTCGAACTGCAATCTAAACATCCTGATGCCCTTCCACCTTCTATACCAACTGAAGCTGTCGGCAGTAAACCCATTACGGTCGATTCTAGAGCAGTCCTTGGCGCCATAAAAAGCTTCCCCAAAGGTACTTCTTGTGGTCGGGATGGGTTGCGTGCTCATCATTTAATTGACGCATTGAGTGGGGCAGCAGCGGCAGTTGAGGATGAGTTGTTGGCTTCGATTACATGGGTTGTCAATCTTTGGTTGGCAGGCAAATGTCCTAATGCTTTAGGTGAGTTCGTTGCTAGTGCACCTATTACACCTTTACTCAAACCTGGTGGTGTGTTGAGGCCTATTGCGGTTGGTACTATTTGGCGTCGACTAGTCTCTAAGGTGGCTTCCTTCTCTAATGCCTTCAACATGGTGTGCAGAACTCATCTCATTAGGGAGGTTCGTCTTCATTGTCCAGGTATTTCTCACTGGGTTGAATTTTGTTACGCCAGGCCTGCTAAGCTTTATTATGACCAATATATTTTGTCTTCCGCTCTTGGAGTCCAACAAGGTGATCCACTTGGTCCCCTTTTGTTTGTTTTGACACTTCACCCTCTTGTGAAGTCCATTGCTTCTCGATGTAAGCTTGATTTGCATGCCTGGTACCTTGATGATGGTACAATTTTGGCGATACACTGGAGGTGGCCAAAGCCTTGAGTATAATAGAATCGGAAGGGACGAGTAGGGGTTTACATCTCAACATTAATAAAACATAGGTGTTTTGGCCTTCCGTTGATCCACGAAGCTTTGATGAAGGTGTATTTCCCCTTGGGATTGGAAGGCCTAGCAATGGCGTTAAACTTTTGGGAGGACATGTGAGTCCTGGACTTGAACTTCATAAGTGAAATGGTGGTGAACAGGGTGAACAAGACCGTTCAGTTAATGTCAGCCATCAAAAAACTCAAGGACCCTCAAAGTGAGATGTTGTTACTCCGTAATTGTGCTAGTGTGTCAAGGTTATACTTTGCTATGCGTACGACTATTCCTGCAGCTCTGCAATAGGCTACTGATCTTTTTGATGACCATCTATCCCAATACTTGAGTCTTTTAGTCACGGGGATGGTGCTCGTTTTGGGTCTTTGCAACACAGGCTAGATACTCTGCACATCAAAGATGGTGGCCTTGGTATCTACACTATGGCAGACACTCGCGCCTACTGTTATATGGCCTCTATGAGTCAGACTACTTCGGTGCGGAAGGTGATTCTTGGTAGCTTTTTCTCAGCAGATAACGGTTCCACTTATCAGTTGGCTCTTCAGAACTTCATTCAGGTATGTGGATTATCTTCTACCTATTGCGGCGATGATATTCCCCCCCTTCTATGCACTCCTTGGCAGTCACTTATTTTGATGCAGTTAAGAAGCAAATCCCTGTCCAATTCTCCTTATCTGAAAGAGATTCCATTCTGTGGCAATGTAACTGAGTTAAACATGCACAAGATTATCTCTTGTCTGTGCCCATTAGTGGGTTAGATCAATGCCTCGGGCCCAGACAGTACAGAGCGGTTGTTTGTTATCGGCTTGGTATCCCCTTATTTGTCGAGGGAGGCTTTTGCTCTAGCTGCAGTAGATCCATGGATATCTTTGGTGATCATGCTCTTCATTGTTCCAACGATGTCGGCCTCAAGTTTCGCCATGACCTTGTATGCGATGTAGTTGTTGATATTTGCTACAAAGCTGGTGTGCCTGCGCGCAAGGAAGTTTCTTTGGGTCTTTTGTCAGATAATAACAAGGATTTGCGTCCAGCGGACATCCTTGTTTGCAACTAGGAAAATGAGAAAGACGTATGTATGAATGTTACATGTGTCTCACCCTTCACTGGACATATGAGGGTACTCGTGCTTTTATTCCAAGACAAGCTATTTCAAGAGCTATTACGCGTAAACATACGAAATATTTGGATGCATGTGCTTCACATGGCTATGGTTTGGGGATTTTGGCTTTCACTACTTTAAGGGAGCTTAGTGATGACATTATATGTTTTTTTAAGCGTTTGAAAAATTGTTTAGTTAGCAATGATGCTGGTAGTGGCCTAGGCAACTTTATTTTTCATAGGTTAAGTATTGCTATTCAAAAAAGTGTTGGGGCCCAGCTTGTTGCTAGGCTACCAACTAGGGCTTTGTATGATTCCACTTAAGATGGAGATTCATTTAAAAGATGAATATTAACAGTTATAAAAAAAAAACATAAAATTATATTAGAAAAAAAAAAACATAAAATTGCGGCACAGTTTGCCGCTCGCTTGCCTGCCAAGTAATTTTTTATCTTATGGTTTAACTAATTGATTATGTCCATTAGTAAAAAAAGAAAAGAAAAAAAGAAATGAAAAAATAAAATAACAACTATATTGAAAAAAGATTTAAAAAAAAAACAGCAAAAAATATTGAAATTAAATATAAACTCTTTATTCCAATAACAATAATTGAAAAAAGAGCAAAAAAAAATTAAAGTTCAATATTTAATGATTAAAAAGTTATTCTTAAAAAGAATAAAATGAAAATTATTTGATTATGTGAATAAAATATCTTTCATATTTTAAATTCTAGCTATAAAAAATATATAAATTATAAATAAATAAAATGTGAAAATATAAATTAAATTTAAAATAAATAAATAAAAAAAAATATTTATAAAAAAAAAATTTAACGATAATTATTTATAAGACCGGAGATTGAGTTTCCTCCTAGTTAAAAGTTAACGATATCCGACTAATAAGATACCTTAAAAATATAAAAATGAGCCCAAAACAGATATTTGAGGCGACTGATTTTGGGTCCCGACTTTGTCAGAAACATAGTTTATGTGGGTCGTAGCTTTGCTATTTCATGCAAGTCAAAAATATCTAATAGCATGTAGAGAAATCTAAATAAAATAGATATAATAATATTAAAACGGATGAATTACCGCCCTACTAAATAATATTGTCGACGGATGAATTACCGCCTTACTTAACTTAGCTAAGAACCGTGGGGAAACACAGACACTCCTCGCAGGGAAATCTCACAATGCATATCACACACAAACACATTTGTTGCAAACATCATACAAATAGAACATATACATCATACTTAAAGATACATGAATAGTACATCAAGTACATGCAGTCATGCACACATATAATAAAGTCTCATCATGCTCGCAGATAAAGGAAAACTTAATTATTACAAGAAGGTTACACAGTTCCCACCTGATTTGATGACAAGCCATTCCTACCTCGAAATCCACCATCTACTGGTTCGTCCTTTGAATTGATCGTTGTTAATATAGAATAACTGTTAATCACACAAGCACTCTAAGAATTTAGCCATTAGGCTCACACAATGTTCAAAATATTATAATGGTGCAATTCAAGTAATGAACAAAATGGGATTTAACAGTAAATGATGTAACCTTGTACATTAGTGCATCTCTACAACGATGCTTTCTGTGCTCCTAAATGGATTTCTTGACAGAGTTCTTCATACCTTCGAGAGGTTCGTGACAAGGAGATCCAATCTCCCCTTACTTATTCATGTTTTGTATGGAGGCATTATTCAGAAAAATAATACATGTCGAAAACTCAAGCTTAATGAAAGGAATTAAAATAGTTCACCAGGCTAGCTCCGGCCATCAGTTAGTCAGACGACTGCTCATTGTTCTACAAAGTAAATGAAACCACTTGCCACAACCTTGTTAAACTATTCACTAATTTTGGAGCAGCTTCAGGGAAACTAATCAACCTAAGCAAATCGGGTTTTCTCTGCAGCCCAAAAACTGAGACAAACACACGACAAAGAGTAAAACAAATTTTGGGTGTTAAAGCGATACCCCTAAATGATAAGTATTTAGGGCTATCATTATTTACCAACGGATCTAAAATTATTTGTTTTGAGCCACTGGTTGAAAAGATGAGGATTAGAATTCTCATCTGAAAAAAGTAAACCTTGATACGGCTGGGAAAACAATCATAGTTAAGAACGTCACTACCTCCTTATATGCTTATCAAATAATCCTTGTGAAGATATGCGATAGTATTACAAAGATACAAAGAGATTATTGGTGTGGAGAAAACGAAAAAGGCTTATACGAAAATAGAAAAAAGAAAGTATACCTTAAAAACTGAAAATCTTTTTGTAAGTCTATCTATAGAGGAAAGAGGACCTGGAATAAAAGATATAAAAAAAAATCAATTTGGCAAGGATTGCTAAGATGGGACAGCGGCTAAAGGATAAACCAGAATCTCTTTGTGCCACAATTCTCAAAGCGAAATACTATCCAAATAGTGACATTCTTCCCATAAATAGCACCTCAAAAGGAACGACAACTGGATTTGGAAAGGTCCATTAACTGGAGTAAATCAAATTAAAAAGGAAAGTTTTGGGGAATTAATTAGGAAATGGAGAATCTATTGACATATGGGGAGATCTTTGGATTCCATGAAGAAATACACCAATTCATAGACATATTACTGAGACTGAAGGATCAATATATATTTTTTGAAAAATATTTTGATACCTATATACCATAGAAATAACTGAGAAGATAAACATATCTTTTGAAAACAAACACGATATGCCTCATTGGAACTTAAATGAAAAAGGGATATTCACATTAAAATCCCTTTACAACCACATTAAACTCCAGCGGAAACATAAACCCAAACTGGATAAGATATGGAACATGATCATACCTATCCATATGTAAAACATTTCATCTGGAATGATGCACACGCAATATTACCAAACAGTATTTGCATAGCAGCAATCATTCCAGGAATTGATAAAACATGTAAACTCTGTGGAGAGGGCCAGGAAACCCTAGCCCACCTGTTCATGAATTGTAATTACGAAACCTAGGTCTAGATGCATTTAAACTTTGCATTTTATCGACATATCTTACATTTTGTTTGTACTTGAAATACTATTTGAGTTCGTGAGCTTCAGTGGTACAGTAAGGTCATTTTCGGTTGAGAGGAGGTTCGAGAGAATATCATGTTTCTACAGATAGACACACTTGAGATGATCCTGAAACATTAGTAACAGAGTTTTCATTAGAAAGTGAAAAATCCATTATATCCTCAAACGTAATTGATGAAGGATCTTCGTAAATCTTATAAAGATTGATGTGAGTATTGATACACTCATCAAAATTAGCTACTTCTACCAAAAGTGCTATACTTGACACATCTTCCTCTGTTGAATCATAGTGATCATAACTTCCATGAAGAGTTGCAGCGAGATCCTCCAGTGTATTTTGAACATTCATTAGCAAAGTGACCAAAAACTATACAATTGAAGCACTGAGACATATCCTCATCATCATTATCTCCATCTACCTTCTTAGGAGGAATACGATCATATGGCTTGTTTAATGATGATGGACGTTTTTTAGAGAATCGTTTATTTATGTTATTGAGAATATCTCTAAACTGTCTTGTGATAAGAGATGCAAAATTTTAAAGATCTTCATCTGATAATTCGTTAACAAGATTTTTCTCAGAGATACCAACACTTTCACTTTTATCAAGTACTTCAGTATTTTTAAGTGCTTTGAAGGCAATATTTTTTCCAGCTTTAGTTTGTTGTTCATGATCAAGATCTTTAACTTTCCAACAAGGGTGCTTCTGAAAAGTGTAGTAAGATCGTTTCCTTAGTGATGGCATGTTTCTTACACTCGTATCGAGATGGAAAAGATCTAAGAATTTTCATTACAATATCCCTTTCAGGAATAGCCCTTCCTAATGCATGACAAGCATTCACTATTTCAGACAACTTGTGATTAAATTCCTCAAACGAATCTTTGTCAGTTATACGAAGGTTTTACTAGTCTGAAGTTAGGTTTTGAATCCTGACTTCTTTCTATGCAGTATTCCCTTTAAATACGGTTTCTAAGTTATCCCAAGCTTGCTTCGACGTATTGCACGTAGATACATAATATTGAAGATCTTGGGTTATGGCATGGTTTATTCATTCTGACCATCAGAGTCATGTTTAGCATTACTAGTTTCATCCTCACTATAAGTAGATATGTCTTTTGGGACAGAGGTTGCTCCTTGTCCAGCCATTGGAGGATTCTATCCACTTATAACAAGAACCCATATTTTTAAATCACGAGCTTATAAGAAAGAACACATTGTTATTTTCCAACATAAGTAATTTGTGCCATCAAAGGCCGGTGGTACGTTAATCGAGATTGCACTATTTTGCATAACTCAGATCGCCACAAACACAAACTTATTAGTGTTAGAGCATTGTTCGGTCGAACTCACAAGTGTTGCTATCTCAAGCTTGTTGTCAAATTTAGTTGTCAAAACTATATATATCTTGATTTCTAGTCTACAATTAGTTAAGTCTCGGACTAGGATAGAAATGTAGTTGAGAAATAGTGGATCACGACAGTCATCATTGCGTACTACTGTTTGAAGGCGAAGATCAACCGAAGTTTTTGGAGAACTTCATCAACAAAAGGTAAGTGAAGACTGAACCACCTATATCTCAAGTTATATTCACATTTTTATCATTTGATACGATGTCGCATAACTAATTAGACTATTATGCATAGAAAAGAATTTCGAGTCAAGTTTATCTTGGTAATTAGTTCTCGAAATATAATGACCAAGCTTAATGAACATTTGTTCATACATGATGAATTTCGGTTAAGGACAATTTATTGTTCATCAAAATCATGATTCAAGTTTTATCGTTTGAAAATAGCCTGAAATAGTGATATTTGTCATTGATGTTATTGGGGAATGTTTAGAATTGATTTAGAGATAAATATAGAACTACTATATATTCGGATACAAGACAGTGTTATCAGTCTTACAAACTGGAAACCTGTTATAAGCCTGAACCCGTATTGCATGTGCTCGTACACGTAGCGGAGTAGCTATATATCGACTTACAGATTTGTGGTACGCATATTCTTATGTATATCATACGAAAATCTATTTAACTTGTGAACTGGATTAGTATGCATACTCGTATGCAAACTATTTTTGAACTTTGGTTACAGAACTGGGATTAGTTTCCAAACCGGTACACAAACTAAAATAGTTTTGTGTTCCTAAACTCGGTTGTGTTTCCAAACCGGTACAAAAACCGATTTAGTTCTGTGAACTCCGGAACCGGTGACAGTTTTAGGTTTTCATACCGGTACGAAAAATATAAGTTATGTTAACTCCGGAACTTGGTTTGGTTAAATGTTTACAAACTGGTACACGTACTGTGACTGAACCGACTCACGAACGGTAATGGTATTTGTACCTTGTACACCTACTAACCATGTCGATTATATTTTCAAGTGCGTTTAAATTATTTCTACGATATAATTAGCATTTGATTAATTCTTTAATAATATTAGACTTATTTGATCACATGTTTGTGACTCGGAGTTAATGTCTAATGTGTCCATGAAAATGAATATTAAGCTTTTAAGTTCAAACCGGCTAGTTTCGGCTAACCATGTTGAACAAAGTCTTTGTACACAGTTCAGTTACGGTTTCACCTAACCAGAGTCTATATCTTGTTTATATGAATCAGTTTCAAAGATTCATCTAACGGTGGATATTGTTTGCTTGGTTCCAAAGCTATCTTAGCTTAAATCTAAAGCAACCTATGCTTTGAATGTCTATTAAAGGGGAACTTCAAGCAACTGGGATCTTTGAATCCTGACACTACTTTTGTGTGTGTCCTAGTTGTATCTAGAGTCGTCATCTTCCTAACCCTTTTAGGGTTTAGCAACTACAAAGTCTTCATAGGGATTCATGAAGCCAAGTCCAGTTATCTTTCCTTGATAACTCGTATTTCCTGATCTTGATCGATTATTGAGCTACTCACTTGATCAAGATTGATAAAAATCATCAAAGTTCTCTTCGTCTCAAACTTTGTTGATCCCACAGGTTTTATACTTGTGAGGTGAATAATAATCTAGGCTTCACTTCGGGTTGCATAAGTCCGGATTTTGAGGTTAACTAGATTTTGTCTATTTCTATCGATTTCTACACCTTTGATCAAACTATTTGATTGTAAAAGGAATCATATATTTGCTTAATCTGTGGGAGGCAGATTTGTTTCAAAGTCTTCAACTGAGTTGAAGCAACTCTTAGTATGTGTGACGTCAGCTAAGGGAATTAATTGCACGGAGTCCTGCTGGGATTCAAGAAGCGTAAGGAGAACGAATGTAACTTAATCGGTGGGATACCTTTTAGGGCTCAACTACATTCCAGTACGAAGTTAATTGGTAGTAGGCTAGTGTCTGTAGCGGCTTAATACAATTTGGTGTTCAATCTGGACTAGGTCCCGGGGTTTTTCTGCATTTGCGGTTTCCTCGTTAACAAAACTTTTGGTGTCTGTGTTATTTCTTTTTCCGCGTTATATTGTTTATCTTTATAATTGAAACATCACAAGTTGTGCGTTAATCAATCATAGTAGAGACATCCGACCTAGTTTGTTGGATACGAGTTGATTGATTCTTGGACATTGGTCTTTGGTACCGTCCAAGTAATCTATTTATGATTAGGTTCACGGATTCGATTATGTAAACGTTCTAGTCCCAAGAGAGAGAGAGAGAGAGATAGATAACTCTCATAGTTGTATTGAGTTTGTCCATACAGATTGTCTAAGAAAAAAGTGGTAGTGTATTTTGGTACCCCCGCGTTTTCAATTAGGTCTAAAGGTGTTTGCCTGCTCTGATACCAATTGAAAAGAAGAGGTTACCAAGTACACCACCGAATTTTTCGTTTCGGCAACCTGTATGGAAAAAATCTAATACAATTGCAAGTAGACCAACTTAATGTTCCTTGACAATATGTATATGGTGTTTATATCTGTAAGAGCCCATAAACTCGTCAACGATATTTGACCGGTCAAGAGACGTTTTAACCGCTAATTACTTGATTAATTAGATATGAACAATAATTAAGAGAAAATTAATCCAACTATAATTTGGTCATAAAACTAGTAGCAGTGGACATATCTCAAAAATTTATGGAAAATGGACTACTTAAAAGTGTCAATCGAACATCATACGAGGAAGATACAAGATATGGAAAACAACTAACAAAAGTTTGACTTTGGTCAATTGGGTTTGACTTCGGGTTGGACCATTCCATTTGCTATTGTTATAAAACCAGGCCCATTAGATTTTACTATTAGTACAGCCCATCAATTATTGAATTTTAGGTCCAAACAGTGTAGGGTAAATGTATTTATGCATGGGGGAGATTTATCTTGAATTTTGTATGATTTACACCAAGCAGCTACGTATGTAGCTTAGTAAGACAATTTTATTATTAAGTTTTTAAAAACAGAAAGAGAGGATAATTAGGAACTTGTTCTTGAGAGGAAATCATAAGTGAGAAGAATGTGAGAGTTGTAAGAAAAAGAAATAGAAGAAAACTTGTATAAGGGGGAAAGGAGTAGAGAAGTTGTTCATGGTGATGATGAAAAGCTTGTAACTAATCAAGGTAACCTTGTCATAATTCTAATGAGTTAAATATGAACTGGGTACCTCTTAGAATTTGAAAATAGTTAGAATCAATCAAGTTAAAAATATATTATGATGATCATTATTTTATATGATTATTGTTTCATTTGAAATTTGATTTTTAGACACCCTATTGATTGACTTCAACCATAGCTTTTCTTAATAATGATAGCATGTTGAATTACCAATCCATAGGTACCAATTTTACTTGATTTGGAGTTGATTTGAATGACTTTTGATGATTTAGGTGATTATCATCAAATCTGGAAAAAAAACTGGAAAACATGTTGTCTGTCTACTATTTGACATCAATTACGGACCCCTTTGAGTAACTTTTGGCCATGTACTATTTCTAGGTAAGTTGTAGGAAATTCTCTTAGCTTTAAACTGAGCCCAAGAACGTCCAATTCCGATAAGAAATGAAAGACTTATGATCAATTTCGTTATGGGTATGCAGTCTGAAAATTATGGTTCTTAACCGGAAGAGATGAAGTAAGTTGAGTGAGTCAACTCAGTGAGTAAAAAACTAGTTGGACCGAGTCAATATTGCAGCCGAGTTAGCTAGCTGACTCTTGAGTTAGACGTAGTCAGATGGGGTAGGTTCAGACCGGGTTAGTGGGCCGGTTTGGGCGGGTTTGTCCGGGTTGGACCCGGACCAGATTTCTTATTTTGGAGATTTGGACCCCTTCTTGTCCGATTTAGTTTCCGGTTCCTTATGCAAAGTTGCATAGTTTCGCGAGAGCTTTCGAACGACGCCAAAATTAACCCATTTGGATAAGTAGATATTAATTTATGCAAAATTAACAAATACCATGTTATAGAATTATTGATAAAACTATAACCATTAGTTATTCCACTTAGCCCGTAACTGAGAACTCGTATGATATTATATTCTGAAAATTTTATGAGACTATTGGATAAATTCTTAGAGTGCTTGTATGATTAACAGTTAATCTATATTAACAATTCGATTCAAAGGATGAGGATCGTGGATTTCGAGGTAGGCATGGCTTGTCATCAAAACAGGTGGGAACTCTGTAACCTTCTTGTAATCATTAAGTTTACTTTATCTGCAAGCATGATGAGTCTTCAATTTCTTTAAGCATATTGTGTGTAATTCAATGGGTATGTTGTGTAATATGCGTTGTGTGATTTCCCCGCGAAGAGTGTCTGTGTTTCCCCATAGCTCTTGGCTAAGTTTAGTAGGGCAATGCTACGTTGTTTGATTATTATTTAGTAGCCCGGCTTAACCCCGGATAAATAGTATTACATTTTATTGTCTTAAGATAGTAGTCCGGCTTTACCCCGGTTGATTATTACATAGTAGTCCGGCTTTACCCCGGTTGATTATTATATATACTATTTTTATTTGGGGAAGTCACTCTGTGCATATCATACTTGTTTGTTCAGTCTTAGTAGTATGACTGGGATACTATGACCTTGACTTAGGAATAAATTCTAGGTTCATGATTGGATATGGTCATTATTTGGAGACTTCGGCCTACGAATAATGATTGGGCCTTTGTGAACTCGTCATGTGCGGGTCGAGATCATAGTAATCAAAATCTTATTATATTCTAGACTTAGATGGTGGCATTGGGTTATATGAGGTGTACACATTCCATGATAATATCTTATGGTACCTGGATTCATGATATCATTTGAGACTGGAGTTATTCCTAGCATCTTCTCCTCCATTAACTGAGACGAGGTTGGGATAACCTATGTTTAGGTTGTTTAATTATTTTCTCGTAGATCCATCCAGAGGTGGATCTTTCACGGATATTACCATTATGGACGTAATATCTGGGGATATGAATTGAAGCAATCTTCTGCTCTATGTTGCGTGTAAAATATGTTTATCGTTTTTCTTTGGTAGAACTGTGATGCATGTTAGTGATTACTTGAACGTTATAATGATAACCATTTGGGATGCATGTTAGTGATAACCGTTATAATGATAACCATCAGTGAGCCCCCCATTTGGGATGATGTGCTCACTGATGGTTATTTTCAATGATGTTGTAGAAGTGGTAGTAAGGTTGTCGTTCACTCGGACTTGATGGGATTGATTTTAAGAATTAATAAAAGAAATAAAATAAAAATATATACAAATATTGTCACAGGATGAAGAGATGTGCTGGGACTCAGGATTCGGCCAAACTCATAACGAAAGGTTCAAATATTAATTCTTTTAACAATTATCGCTCAACAAATAAAAACAGGGACTCTTATTTTGCCAAGATAGATTCTCAAAAGATTGGTTGTAAATCCTAAGCATGATGTATCAAAACATTTAAGCTAAGCATACATCATCAAATTAAATGACAACCAATTAATTCAAATCATATTTCAATTAAAATTAATGCAAAAGTCTTAAAAAGAATTAAATAATTTTACCCATGTATGAAATTCGTCTTCCTCCGTCGTCCCAGTGTTGGAGTCTAGCTCATCATGTTGGAAACACGCTCAAAATATGATTTTATTGCTCAAAGGTGCTTACAAATGATGAAATGGAGAAAATGATGTAAATCGGGTGTTTGCAACGTTTATAAGTGTTGTTGCAAACACCGTTACAAAGAACGGTAAAGATGAAGTCTTCTGTCATGTTGTTTTAAGTCTGCCTATAAACTACGACCCACTTTTGTGAGTCTTTTTGCATCAGAGTGAAAACGACAGTCTTTGGTCATCATTCTTCGTGTTCTTGAGGTGTAGCAGCAGCAACAATGGTGTTCTCTGGAACTCGATTTTCTTGACTCTGTGACGTTCCAAACTCTCCCAAATCTCTCCTCCCTGTTCTATGGCCTCCCAGCGCCTATTTATAACCTTTTTGGAGCAAGAATAACTCCTCATTAATCCCAGAAATCCTCCATTACTCGGTGATGAAAAAAAATATCTTTGGGAATATTTTCTTCCCTGTTTTAGTTCTACACGGCTTCTGATGATGTAAATACGTCTTTGAAGCTTCCTTATTTAACTCCTACACGTTTTTGAAGTGACCAAACACGAGCAAAACTCTTCCAAACACGCCGTAATCCGTGAATATCATCCCGTGCATAGCTCCCTCGTTTTCTTCCAACACGAGTTCTCTAGCCAAATTAGATCGAAAGAAGACCCATACCGGTCTGTTATGCCAAAAGGAAGATACCCATAGATTTTCACCATTGAGTCTCTCTAGAACACTCCAAAATCCGAACCCTAATCGGTTCTTTCTCGCCATGGTTTCCCGCCAAAAGCTTATTTTCAAATTGTTGAAGATGACTGCCCCTTATCCTGTTCTGGGGTGCGAATAGCAGGTGCCTCCTTGGGGTGCCCCTTAGTAATTGGGTTACCCCTTATCCAAGGACGAGAGTCCGAATAACACTTGTCCTCCGGGGGTGTTCCGCGCAACTTTTCGAGCCGATTTTTCCAAAAATATTTATTTCCAAAAATACCTAAAAAAAACACAATATTAGTACAAAAATCGAGTTCCAACAATACCAGCACTGAGGACAATTTAGACACAAAAAATGTGTCTATCAAATACCCCCAAACTTATTATTTGCTAGTCCTCGAGCAAATTTATTCTAGAAAATAAAATCATTTGAACCTCTAGGTGGCCCTAGTGGCGAGTGTTCTCCTGAGGGTTTACCGAGGGTGTACCCACAAAACCTTTACTCCAGACCCTAGCTACCTATGCAAAACCTTGGAAGGCACTAAAGAATCTCCTTGGTTGGCATACTTATTGACTGCAGGAGGAAGTACCCTGATGCGAAATTCCAATTGATGTACACGAGTTTGCACTCAAGCATACTAAAATTCATATAAAGTGACAGAGCTCTACTCAGATAGTTGCACTATGGACATCAATACCCGGAGTCAAAACTAATCACATGGATAGATCAAGAAGATGGATATAGAGAAAAACATAGATGGTTTTGATGTTTACTAAGTGATTGGTGTTTCCCATATCATCTCAAGGCCTCCGCCAAAATGAACCTATCCTAATGGACCGAGATACTAGTCGACTAATATCAACGCACCGGGCATATACAAGGGAACCAATGGCCGATAATCCTAACTCTAGGTCAACGCAACTGGCATATACAAGGGTTCCAGTGGTCAACTTTATTGAATTTATTCCGGTTGGTCAAATGGTCTGGTCTCACTTTCTTTTTTTTTTCTTTTTTTCTTTTTCTTTTTCTTTTTTTTCTCTTTTTTTTTTTTCAACTTTTTCACTTTTTTTTTTTTTTTTTTTTTTTTATTTTTTTTTTTTTCTTTTTTTTCTGGGTATCTCAATCACTCTAATTCACCCTAGCATCGGTAACAACTTGATTCGTGGGCCCCACCTAATCACTTAGAGAAACAAAATAAAAATAAAAACAGAAGTGAAAAGGACTCAACGAGATTGGTGAAACTATCATGTTATTTCTAACACCCGAGCTCGTGCTTTTTATGAATAGACTCTTTAGATGTTGCCATCTAATCGATTGGTTCCTCAACTCCTACACCCAAAATGCTTCCATCCACTTAGATTGGTTAGTGCCATCCTTAATAAGCATAAATTTCTAGGCTCTGGAGTTTATCAATGCATCTAAAAAGTTTCTCCCATACCCCCAAACTTAAATCTAACATTGTCCTCAATGTTCTAAAGATGAAATTAAAAACATGAACAAGGAGAAACTGTACCATTTGAAGCAAAAGAGTTAAGGAAAGATATTACCGTGTTGCATGAGCATGGGTTACCTCCCAAGAAGTGCTAAGTTTAAAGTCTTCAGCCAGACATTGGAAGAGATTAGTCACCTCGAAGAATCATAAAGTAATAGCCGGAATAACTAAGGGTCACCAAAACCAAAAAGGGCTATCACAAGTAAAAGGAAACTGCAACATGCCAAGAAAGTTAACAAATAAAACACACCCTCGTCTAGTTTCCTGTTTAAGACAACTACATCTAGCTGTGGTTCAGGTTCAGGTTCTATAACTGGGTCTAGATAACAAATTTTCCTGGGCTGCATTTCCTCAAAATTTAGATCCGAAAGTTCAGGTTCTAGAGTCTGGAAAAACTCAAATAAAAATTTAGAAGCACATAATAATAACCTGAATAATTGAGGATCCTCTAAGTCAATCGTTTTGACTTACTCACCACCACAATAAGATTGGTGGTCTTCCTTAAGCAAATGTGTCGACCCTAATATCCTAAAGAAATTAGGTTTAGTCTCAAAACTTAATAATTGACACATTTGTAACTCATATGTTCCCACAATTGAAAGGAAAGTTTTTGGTGGGAAAACAAAGTCAATTTTGGTATCATAGCCTCAAGGTTAACCACATCAACCGTAGGATGGGTTTCTAACAACTGAACTTCTTCCTGGACATTATTAGGTTCGGGAGAGCTAGCATGAAGGTAATCTGGCACAATGGTTGAGGCACATATATCAAGTCCCAAGTGAGGGATCTCTGTAAGAGCTAAAGGTAAGGCACAAGGAGAATGATAATCACCCCCAAACTTAGAATTTTGGGTGTCTCTAGATAGACTAGCTACAATTTTCCTAATTTCTAGATCATCAAAATCCACGAAAATGGTCAATAGCTTCATGTAGATTATACTCGGGTGATGCATCCTCACTCATATTTAAAAGCTCTACGAGTTCATCTTCTTCGTCTAAGACTATTGTTTCTAAATCCTTGGACTCTAAAAACAAGATATTCTCGGGATAAACCCATTCCTCTAAACCATTATCGACTTCAGTAAAATGAAGTACTACATCGTCTAAAATAGTATCTCTAGTCAAATCCTTGTCCTTTTGAATAGGTGAATAATTGTTAAAATTATTAGGATCTCGAACCAAAAATAACTCTATTATTATAAAGCTCAATTGGAGTAGCAAATTCCGATCACTATGCCTATTTGTTTCCAATTCTTCATCAACACTATCCTCATCATAATCATTATTATAATAACATGAAAATGGTTGAACCTCATCTAAACAAGTAGTGTTACCAATTCTAACCTCACCATCTTGATTATGTGAATAACTATCTTCATTCTCAAAGGTATTATTGGATACACTATATTGGAAATTCAAGTTATTTCGAGCAATACTTTCGTTCGTCTCTAACTCAAGTCTACGTGTCGACTCAGCTAGCCTCTCAAGGGTCTCCTCCAAAGAAAGTTCCCTTAGTGCTGGATCTAAGTTTTGAGTTAATCTATTGAGGATATCTTCTACAGATTCGGTCGTTGTTGCAGTCCTTTTTCGTCCATAACTACGTTATTTACCTCAAATTAACTTACATGTTGATTCAGCTAACTTTTGTGTCGACTCAGCCAAACCCCTGAGGGACTCTTCTAAAGAAGGAAGAGGAACAGAAGGATCATAATAAGGACTACTTTTCAAAAGTTTGATTGTATCCTCTATAGACGAAGAACTATTACTATAATCTTCTTGCTCGAATGACCGATGCACATGTGGATAGTAATTGGGCTCACCATGGTATGACCCATAACCTTCCAAAGGTTGGCGTTCCCAACCACTATTCACACTATGGTCATAAAAAGAGTGATGTCCATAATGTTCAGTTGGATATTCATATTCATTGTGATGGCTATTATAATACCAGTTTGACATCCTAACTGCAAGGGAATTCTACACAAACAAAAACAAGGCCGACTCGACCAAAACAAACCTACGATTTCTAGCAAACAAAAAGCATGATGGCTCCACTTAGATTGTTTCTAGACCAGACTTCTAATCCTTCGAAAGGGAATTCGTTACAATTTAAGCAAACCCCTCTGGAATCAATCCGGTTTAAGTAAGTCGAATAGAGGCGAGGGAAGCTGCGTGGAGCTTTGATACCCAAGGCCTCACCGCATTACAAGGCGGCGCGATCACGCATTCAACTCACGAAACCATCATGAACTTCAAGTATGCTTTAAGAGTAACCAATATTTTTCGAATGACTTTCCTATTAAGCTCGTTACCCTATCGGTCTCGTTCTAGTCAGTATTTTAAGCTTAGGTTCGTGTTTGGTTTCGTTTTCCTAAGGCGGGCAAGAAGAGAACGGTGATGAAATCCGAACCCTTATCTTGTATGGCCAGTCCTTGCCCTTTACTAGGAAATGAAAAACAGCCGTTTTCAAGTCCTCGACATATATGCAAACGAAGGAATACAGTAACTCGCTGACAGGGGATTCGCGAGTGTTTCGACAAACTTACCTCCCGTACCAGACGGGGATGAACCGTTGTAGTCGACTCGGGCCACGACTCCTATGTCATGTACGAACCCGAGGGGCCGAGGTGATATCGTAATCACCGTCCTTTTTCTGCAAACAGTTTGATATTTAATACTACCCTTCCGTAGGGTTTAAAAAAAATAAGGAATGTCCAAATGTCCAAATGTCCAAGTCCAAAAAGGTAAAAGTGCAAAAGAAAAGAAAAGAAAAGTCTAAAAAAATAAATAAAAATGTCTAAGAAAAATAAAAATGCCTCTCTTTTTTTTTTCTCTCTTTTATAAAATATTAAAAAAAATCTTCTTCTTTTGCTCCTTTCGCTTTGTCTTTAACTCCAAATCTTCAAGTATCCACCAAAAGCTTTGGCAAATATTTCTTTCGCTCCAAATCCCAAAATCTGAAAGGAAGAGACAAAAACCCAAAAACGTAAAGAAGAACAAATAAATAAAAAACTAAAAGAAAATCTAAAAACTCTAGCCTAAAGACAAGTCCGCGTCGCAGCGGCGCCAAAAATTGATGGTTATTTTCAATGATGTTGTAGAAGTGGTAGTAAGGTTGTCGTTCACTCGGACTTGATGGGATTGATTTTAAGAATTAATAAAAGAAATAAAATAAAAATATATACAAATATTGTCACAGGATGAAGAGATGTGCTGGGACTCAGGGTTCGGCCAAACTCATAACGAAAGGTTCAAATATTAATTCTTTTAACAATTATCGCTCAACAAATAAAAACAGGGACTCTTATTTTGCCAAGATAGATTCTCAAAAGATTGGTTGTAAATCCTAAGCATGATGTATCAAAACATTTAAGCTAAGCATACATCATCAAATTAAATGACAACCAATTAATTCAAATCATATTTCAATTAAAATTAATGCAAAAGTCTTAAAAAGAATTAAATAATTTTACCCATGTATGAAATTCGTCTTCCTCCGTCGTCCCCGAGTGTTGGAGTCTAGCTCATCATGTTGGAAACACGCTCAAAATATGATTTTATTGCTCAAAGGTGCTTACAAATGATGAAATGGAGAAAAAATGATGTAAATCGGGTGTTTGCAACGTTTATAAGTGTTGTTGCAAACACCGTTACAAAGAACGTAAAGATGAAGTCTCAGCTTGTTGTTTTAAGTCTGCCCTATAAACTACGACCCACTTTTGTGAGTCTTTTGCACCAGTAGCGAAAACGACAGTCTTTGGTCATGCTGTTCTTCGTGTTCTTGAGGTGTAGCAAAAAGCAACAATGGTGTTCTCGGAACTCGATTTTCTTGACTCTGTGACGTTCCAAACTCTCCCAAATCTCTCCTCCCCCGTTCTATGGCCTCCCGGGCGCCTATTTATAACCTTTTTGGAGCAAGAATAACTCCTCATTAATCCCGAAATCCTCCATTACTCGGTGATGAAAAAAAATATCTTTGGGAATATTTTCTTCCTGTTTTAGTTCTACACGGCTTCGATGATGTAAATACGTCTTTGAAGCTTCCTTATTTAACTCCTACACGTTTTTGAAGTGACCAAACACGAGCAAAACTCTTCCAAACACGCTGTAATCCGTGAATATCATCCCGTGCATAGCTCCCCTGTTTTCTTCCAACACGAGTTCTCTAGCCAAATTAGATCGAAAAGAAGACCCATACCCGTCTGTTATGCCAAAAGGAAGATACCCATAGATTTTTCAGCCATTGAGTCTCTCTAGAATGACTTCAAAATCCGAACCTAATCTGTTCTTTCTTTGCCATGGTTTCCCGCCAAAAGCTTATTTTCAAATTGTTGAAGATGATGGCGCCCTTATCCTGTTCCAGGGTGCGAATAGCAGGTGCCTCCTTGGGGTGCCCCTTAGTAATTAGGTTACCCCTTATCCAAGGATGAGAGTCCGAATAACACTTGTCCTCCTGGGGTGTTCCGCAACTTTTCGAGCCGATTTTTCCAAAAATATTTATTTCCAAAAATACCTAAAAAAACACAATATTAGTACAAAAATCGAGTTCCAACAATACCAGCACTGAGGACAATTTAGACACAAAAAATGTGTCTATCACTCACGCGTTCCCACTTCAGTTGCGGTTATCG